>JAXQQM020077871.1:0-143870 GCA_034641835.2 Pinus albicaulis
TCACTGATTTAGTCATTGATTTTATCATTAATTTAGTCGTTGGTTTGGTCATTAATTTGGCCATTGATTTGGTCATTGATTTAATCCTTGATTTGGTCATTAATTCTCACAATTAATAACCAAATATACAACAAAATATATTACTATACGATCACCCGACAAAACCAATTAATGACCAAAGAAATATGACCAAAATTTTGGTAGTGTTATAAGATACTGTAAATTAGCTACTAATAGTCATATATATGCAAATTTTAGTCATCGTTTGAAATCAATTAATGACTGAAAAAATATGACTAAATTTTAGTCGTGTTATAAGATACTGTAAATTAGCTACTAATAGTCGTATATATGCAAAATTTAGTTGTCATTTGTGGTCACAAATTTATCATTTGTAGTAGTCATTTATTCATTATATAAACGACTAATTTAGTAGTTTATATTTATTTCATTTACTTTCACTAATAATCATTATAAATGACTAATTTAATTGTATATTCATTTTATTTGTATTCTTCATTAATCAATATAAACTACGATTTTAATAGTTTTAGATTGATTTTATGTGTTCATTATTAATCAACAAAAATTAACTAGTATGAATTTGAAACTAAATTTTAAAAAAATGTCATACAAATTATATGTTCATCTAATATGAAAACCCAAAGTTACATATGTTAATTACAATACCAAGTAATATCAAGTGCAACTATAAATAATTCCAACCACATAAATTATATTATATAAAATGTCAAGTATTACAATATGAGTTTCCAACTTAATATTGGTTGGAGTACAATTTATAGATAAAATATTGTTGATCATTTCAAAGCATTATCATTATCTTGCCAAGGAATTGCAAGTGAATTCACCAACTCTGAAAACTTGACCATCAATCTTTATGTGTGTATCTTATGCGAGATATTGGCTCTACGAGTACCAGTAGACCAATACACTTCTCTCTCTTTGTCACTCTAGTGTTATTGTTCCCCTCTTTCTTCAATCATTGCTTCTTACCATCAATACTAAGTGCATTTTCTGCAAAAAGAAAACAAAAAAAGTTACAATGCAAAGTATAAGACATGAAAGTTGATGAACACTGGAATATAAACTAAAGTAGACTATAAAGGATTTATACAATATATACCTCAACATCAGCAATATTGTTAATGTCATTTTTCCCCATAAAAGCAAGAAACTCGAACAAGTTTTCTTTAGTTGGGAAATAGTGGCCACTATGTGGCCAGATGACTTGTATAAACAAAGAAATTAAAACGTCACAAATAAACACAACAAAGCTAGCAATTTCTAATAAGAATGTATCATGCTCCACTTTTGTAGTTGTATCATTTCCTCTAGTTATCTCTAAGTAGTGACACTTCAACAATAAAACTGGTTAGTAGAAATCTAATGGGTGCAGAAAAGTATTGCTGACACGAGATTACCAACAAGAAACTAAAAAAGAATAAGACAAGACTTTGTAAATTGTGATACTAACCGGGAATATAGCTTCAATATAGTAATCTTCAATTATCAACGTACTATTCCAAGGGAAAAGGAATCCAATTCCCATAAGCCAAAAAATCATGTATTCCCCGTGTTTTCCCTGTAATTAATTGAGCAAGATTAGCACACGCAATTTCCATTTAGAATCTCTAAAATGATTCTATAAATATTCAAAGAAAACTTGATGTTACTCATTCATTTTTCTCTAACGCAGAAAAAACTGAATATGCTAACTTGTTTTTGAGCTGGAGAGTTCTGTAATTCATCGTGTCCAAAATCGTTGTTTATTTTCGTGATTGTTTTTTTAATGATTAGGGAACTGGCCTATATTTGATCAAAAAACATATTTTTCAAAATATATTCCATTTTTCTGATTCAAAGCTAGATTTCCTTACAGTTTATGATATTCAAACAAACTAGAATCATTTTCCGTTAACAAGTCATTGTTGTAATATACTACTAAACAGACAACTACATAATGAAGTTATTAGTGGTGGAATACTAAAAAATCACAAATACAGGCAAGAAATAACACCACTATGTCCTAGACATGCCAAGTCTTTATCCTCTTGGTTGGAAATATTACTTCATGAAAACAACATATTTGACAAAGAGAACTTTTCTAAAACTAAATAACGCCTGTGTATCCAACAACATTGACATTTCTATTGGCATGCCCTAAAAATGTGTGGAAGTATCAAACAAGTGTAGTGCACTTCCCTGTAAGGTTAAAGTTTGGCAATGGAATATGTTGTCCCTTAGTCTAAACAGGTTTTAACTTGCCTTTGATAACTTAGAGAGAATGGGAATCCAATATAGAACAATGACAGAAAGATTTTATTCATTCACACTTACCTAGATCCTAAACAAGCATTGAACAGCTATACAAATCCAAGAATATCTCACATTCCACCAGGAAACAAAATTTCTTGATTTTGATTGTAACCCTTGAGGCTTTCTCAAATTTGTAAACAAGTAACATCATAAATATTTTTCCTTAGTTTTCAAACCTTCTTCTATGTGGAGCTTGAGAAAATATGTGCATACACATATCACAATATAGCATGTTGTGGAGTACATTTACATGAAACCAATCATTCAAATTTTTATATTCTATCAAGATTGAGGCACGTGTTAAATGCCCAATATTTGCATTTCTGCACAATGGTGTCATTAATAATTTGAAGGTTCTTGGCTTGCTAGTATGATCTAATTATTGCTTTGTGCAAGATGTTTTTTCACTCCTATTTTTAAAATTTTAATGTTTATGAATAGTATATAGATACAATGGATGCTTCGAATAATAAAAGAGGCAATTATTTTTCCATCAATAGAATTCAAGTATTTGCATATGGTATAAATTCAGTAGTTTTATTGGTGGTACTTAGGGTCAACCTAAACGTTTATTTCACATGCATCAAAATAAGTACAAAGTGATAATAGGAAGGACTCATGCGAACTTTTCTAATCGTACATGTTGAATCTGCAAGTGTTAATGTTGTTGTGCTCAATTTCTTATTGGGGTACCTATCAACTAACAAAGTTTGTACAAATGTTTGAAATGATACTAAATAAGATGGACCTAAGGGACTAAAGAACGAAAGCACAAGAAAATACTTGACTGAGATCTATGGGTGATATATATATATATATATATATATATATATATATATATATAAAGTCATGGGCCTAGTTCTTACAAAGACCTTTCCTAGAGTCTTACACCATAACTACTTTCCCATGTTAAACCATCGTTTTGCGTCATTAGCAAGCCTTCTTTAGACAATCCATTAGCCTCTGACTTAAATTATCTAGAAATATGATGGAATGATATCTTCAAGGACTGTGACTTGATTGTCTTCAACTACTCTAGAATGGGTTGCAAAAAAAATTATTCCATCCTAAACCTCCATTCAACCAATTGATAACCAAGGAATCCCCAAAGACCTAGAATTCAGTCACCTCTCCTCTATTGCTACTGTTAACAAAAAATTTAGTGTCTTTATTTCATCAGAAATGTTAGAGTTTGTACCAATAAATGCTTTAATTTTTGAAGATATGAGTATAATAGAATCACTATGGTATAGGATACCTCCTACAACATATTCTGCTTGTTGACCTTGACTGACACTGTTGAAAATTGAAATAACACCATTCCCACTCTTAACAATAGAAAGATGGATCAATGTCCTTCCTTTACCAGTGTTAGGGGTTTTTTTCCTTTGAAATCTCAGTCATGACTTGGAGACATACTGAAACAATGGCTAATACTTACCTTGAAAGATGTAGGAGTTTCTGGAAGCCAAATACATCAAAACACTATAAGACGCAATGCCTTACAACCCTTTAAGTCTTTATTCAAAGCCCAGTATTTAAAATTGAATACGATATCGCTCATAGGTATATATGCATCTAGTCACTTAGTTTTTTGAAGATTTTTGAACTTCTAAAGCTTCTTCCACTACCAAGGTGCATGCTCTTGCTTGTCATTTTCTGTTTCCATTCCTTGCTATGAGATAATGGTACTATCCAGAGTAAATGAACTGTTGCTTCAAAAGTAGTCAAAAAGACTTTTAATTATACCATGATCATAGAAATAATTCACCATTGTTGTATTACATTCTTCGTTGCTGCACTAAGCAATCCTATATCATCACGATGTCGATTGTGAACTACAAAAACATTCACAAGAGTCACATAATATGATCACATTGCAGACACAACCTTATTCATATTGTCAAAGTCCAAGAGATCAAATGACATCCTTTTAATTTTTGGGGCTTGAGATGTTTCTCCTACACTTACAGAGCCTCCAATGTCATCCTCTGATGCATTTGCATGTCGCCCAAGCTGACCAAGACACATTCTTGAAATCCCTTCGATACCATGGTCTGTTTTTGTCTTGTTTCTATAACAAAAATATATTAGGGTTCAATGGACTAATGAGAAGCAAACCCATTCCTCATAGACATTGGGTTCACATGTCGAACAACTGAAACTGTGTTAGTGTCATTGCCAACTTCTGTAGATGCTGCATTTGGTGCCAAATTTTCAATTGCAGATCCTTTTCAACCTCTTTATTTGCATCTACTTTTGAATCACTAACAAGAGATTTATACCAAACTATTTCTTTGTACACCATCCCTACATGCTTCAATATGTTTGCATCCCCAGAACCAATTTCAGGCATAATTATTGTTGTGATTTTCAGTAAATGTGTTGAAAAGGATAAAATACCATCTAGAATTGAAAGTCATCTCAAAGTTCATATGTGTTGTGCTACCTCAATATCTGCCAACTTTGTTCTAGCCTACAAATCCATGAATTCATTTGCAGGTTTCATGTGTTCTCTCAAAGTAGTACAAACAACCCTTGTAAGAGGAGATGAGTGTTGTTGTGAAAATTTCTTAAATGCAACAACAATATTCTAGGCACCTTGAAATGACAATGGTAAGAGGCATAAATCAAACAGTTGAAGCATAGCCTCTATACCCTTTTTCTCAATAAACACCCATGTATCTATATTATGCAGAATATTCTCTAAGAGACATGTAGCATTGCTTATACAATCTGGGAGAAAGAATTCCATTTTTGAAGACAATTTTTCAGCATAAGTACCAACCCCTAACTCAGATGTCACCATCGATGATTCATCTCCATCCACTGAACTAATTGTTTGTTGTTCTAAATCAGTCTTCATGGGAACAGGCACATAAGAGCTGGCAATTTTTTGCAATAGGGAAGACACTTTAGCACCAAATCCAAGTTTTGCAATAGTATTTAATATTTCAATCAATACATCCACCCCATGCCCCCTCAAATAAGGAGCATGTCGTATCATCTCATCCAAGGCAGATGATAAGGAACTAAGAGTGTCACTTGCCAAAGCCCGTAAGTAGGCTTTTGATGTAAAAAAAATCACAAAAGATCTTAGAGCACCACAATCATTAATAGCTTGAAGTCTGAGGTTATTAAGTCACAAACCATCTAAGCATTATGGTATACAATCTACTGCATCTGCAGAAGGGAGGATACCAACCACGATGAAATCCAAAAAATCAGTAGGCAGACCAACAACATCTAGAGCATAATAGCAAGTTGTATCTTTGTAAATAAGATCACTTGTGACTATAGTTGCAAGTGAAAATACCCCAAAACCAAAGTCCTTTGATCTTCTGAATATATTGCACAAGAAAAATGGAAAATAAATCTTCAAATCTTATAGTTTGGTAGTATTTCTAGGAGCATATGTGCCAAGAGATAGAGCCCAAGGCAACGCCTTCATAATAATTCTTCTATGATAAGGAAACAATGTGTTAAGTTAAGAAGTTTGCATTTCCTCTGACCTAGCAGCATTTTTAAGAGGAGACTTGCCCTTGGAACCTGATTGTGATTCTCCACTCTGCTTTCTTTCTCCTCAAGATGGCAGACTTCAAATGTGTTATGGTGTTGTCCAAGGCTCCAAAACACCTACAGGAGGTTTCAGTAGGATTACTATTGTCCATAAAAGGCTCAAGAACATTCACAATAGATGTTACCAAGTGTATATGTTGTGGATCCAAATATTTGAGAAGAGGGAGCAAAGTTGGCATTAAACCCACATCCCATAATGCAGTGCAGCCAAAAGAAGAAGAAACTATAGTTGTTACAAGAGAAAGCAGTGCTTCTACTAATGATATTGAACAATAGGATGATTTACTGGAAACTTATTTCCATTGAGCTCAGGGGGATATTGGATATTGTTGATGCAATATTGAATATAGTTGAGAAGAGAAATATTATTACAAAGGCTTACCAAAACTCGACTCCCAATCCTTCTAAAATGGAGTTGAAATTTCAATGTTTATTTTCATTAGATCTTGTTGTGGATTGACCAACTCCATAATTGAATCTTTATTAGGGCCGAGAAGGTCATTATCTTGAGACAAGCACTACCAATTCATCTAATATCAATTAGTTTCATCTCACATGTATCCCCAAGAGAGGATGCCTTTCTTGTTGAATGTGAGAGCATGAAGGTGGCGCAACTATCGAAGGCAATCACCCTGCGTCTCCAACTCCAAATGGACTGCGTGCCAGATCCCAATTTGTCTTTCATGTTCCACCTAGCCAAGCCCACAATTTCTTTCCATGCTAACCAATTACTCTAGGAAATTCAAATAAGTGAGCTTGAGACCTGGAATTTGGTGTGCTAAATTTTCTTAAACCTAGCAACTGGCAAATTTAGTTTCTAGTAAATTTACTTGTTGCAGATTATTTAAAGTTTCAGCTTACTAAATAAAAAGCACTATTGGGATTTAACAAGTAAATAAAATAAAATCAGCAGTTGCAAATTGTACACCAATCCCACACATGCATACACAGAAAATATGCACATCAAAATTTGGTGTTCATTAAATAATATCTTATCGTACAAGGTTTTCCTTACTGGAAACATGGTCCTTTGTGGAAAAATACAATCTCCAACAACTATAGAAATTTTCTGGGCACCTGTGTAGGTTGTACTACCCAAATTCTCCTAAGAAACCACACGACTTGCCATCTGCTCAACCTGCAGTGTAGCCTTTCTGTCACCTGTGCGATTGTTTACACCCTTGCCCACAACACGTGAAATAGTTTACTGCTTCAGGTGGCATGTGCGACTGCTCTGCTCACTTTGCACAGCACATGTGTCCCTAATGCAACACACATTATTGTTTTGAACCCTCCACACAACTCGTGTTTCTCTCTCAAGATGAGTATGGATGCATTGTGCCATTGTTGTTGGATGATCTACAGACTTTTGTTGTACAACCTTATTGGGAATGATCCTTGCTGCAGAAATCACTCTACTGCATTGCAGATTTCAAAACATATCACTTGGATGAAATTCCCTTTTCATCCAATCACATGTCTAGAGTCTAGACACTCAAATCTATTTGGAAGTACCTGTTTGGTGCTACTATCATAAACAAGGGGAGGATGAAGGAGATTATATCACACAAAGAAAAATCCCCCCGCACTTTCCCCACTTGTTGACATCCTACAGGTCAAAATAGAACCTTCCATGGAGCATCACCCTCTAGACCCCTTGACACTCATATGGTAGCCAAAATAGACACTTGAGTGGGAAGCTTGATCAAACCAATCCCCTTTACATCCTTGGGGATAGTAACACATCCCAAGGGGCCAATGGAAGACCCTTTTGTTTTATTGAGACCATGGTTACAATCCCAAAATCTGCTCTACTATTGATATCGGGCCTTGCTATGCAACCAACAAGACACATAATATATTTGCAAGTCTAGTAGGATTGTGCAACCATGGTCAACTTCCTCGTAAAGGGAAGGTCTCGATGATGCTAAACATGAAGTTTCCTTCGTAGTTGCTGAAGTTACCAATTCTACATGGATATTGGAAAAAGATCTAGACTAAAGGGAATACACAAATATCTAACAACCATCCAGGGTGGGGTAAATGTCCAAGCTAAGGGATTCTAGTTAGGAAGAGAGTCCAACCCCACAAAGAAAAAAATAGTTTTTTATTCACTAAACACATCACTTGATGCAGGTTGATTATGTCTAAACAAGCGTGAGCATCATCAACTAAACTTATCTAAGCACTATTTGGTATATAAAAGCTAATGTATTAGTGAAAAATGTGTTCTCCATAGTCACACATCTAGGTCCAAACTCCACATGAGTCAACATCTGAATAATGAAACTCCAATCCACTCAATCAAAAGCTTTGTTAAATGCAATTTCAAAGAAAAGGGGTTGCTGGCTAGTTTTTGTGCACATTTGAAGGTTTTACATGTTGAAAACATGGTATTGATATTACTTCTTTGTACACAAAACTTGTGTTATCGTTAGACAACCTTCCACGACATTTCCTCGATCCTTAGAGTCTCTGTTTTAGCCATGATCTTGTGTGCCACACTAAGCAATGTAATTGGATGCCAATCATCAATTGTGTTGGTGGCTGCTTTTTTGGGAATGTGTTTGCCAAATGACAAAAATTGTCACTAATCATGGCTCATGGCCTTGTAAAATTCACACAGAATGCCATCTAAATTCTATACACAGAGACTTGCCATTCTTCATGTAGCTAAGTACTACAAAATCCTCCTCTTTTGAGAAGTCATCTTTCTTCAACCTGCTCTAGTGACCAATAAAAACCTTATGAAGATTGACCCTACAATAAGCATTTCTTGTAGCCACTACATGATCCATCACGGTATAATGAGAAAATTATTTTGAAATTTCAATTTGAACATAATGTCAATTGGAGCGCCAAAAAAAGAACCATTTGCATGGAGTAATCCAAGATCTTGTTCATTGCCACTTTTATTTTCAAAAAGTCAAAATAGAATTTTGAGCCCTCATATCCCTTATTAATCCACTGCAGCCTGAAACAAACTCAGACACCCTTGGAAATATATTCCCCTCTGCTTCACCTCCCTTTGAACCATTATGTCCTACCATGCATCCTCACCATAGAGGGACACATTATGGAGATCCACTTCAATAGCAATGCACACCTACTAAAGTTTACCTTGCTGCAACTCCTTTATGCCTTTTGCGGGCCATCATCCTACCCCAACCTCTCATGGATTTGACAATACAACATCTTTGTTTATAGCTTATGATCCAAGTATATTGAAATGCATTTTTTACTGTTTCTCTAATGGAAGTATGCAATGTCCGTAGGTAATTTTTGGCCTTGGGGTTCAATCCTTATCTAGGATTTTCCAATCATGAAAATAATCATAACAACAGTGCACATTTATCAACTCATATAACAGTAAGTACCCTTCTATATAATTCACTAATGATATAAGAGATATTTAACAGTCATTTGTTTCTTCAGCAAACCACCACAAGTTAGGGATAACTGCCTAAGGAACAATAGACCTATAAAACCAATAATCCACCAATATAATTCTGACTGTAATGTCAATATTCAATAGATAAATATTCCAACTGTAACCCACACTAGCACTATCCAAGTTTAGTTGGTAATATACTAATTAACAGCTCACTGTCTAATTGTGCTGCCTACAAACTTGTTTGCTGTTAGGAAGAGCTTGTGACAACCCTTTCTTAGTGGAGTTTCAATTTGCAGTTGAAGTAGTCTCCTAACCTGGTCAAATGGCTGGTTAGATCTTATGACAGTCCCCTTTTGATCCAAATTTCACCTGCGGTTGGAGATTTGATCCTGTTGCTACATCATGTCAACAAATTATAGGTTCTCGAGGCCTGCTTGGGATGTTTAGTAATTGTTGGCCTGTAATTGTTGGGGAGTGGTTTCAAAGCTTCATGTGATCACAGAATCCTGAAAGAGATATCTTCTGTGGCCCTAAATACACTCAGGAGGAAGGCCTCCTACAGGTGATGCCCTAAATGATTCAAACTGGGCCCTAAAAACCACCTAGTAACCTACTGATCTCCTGTTTGGTTGAGAACAACCTCGCTACCTCCTGTTTGGCTTTAGTGCCTCAGAAAGGACCCCTCATAGCCTTACCTTTCCTTAACCAATGGTCTGAGCTTGGGTGCACCATAGACAGATCACAGAGAGAAGATCTTACTGCCCAAAAAAACTAATGATGGCCAGGCATCCCATAGAAAGACCTCTGTTGTCTTGAACATGACTTATTGACCAAGAATAACCACTAAGAATCTGTTTCCCTGCTTTCCAAAACGAATCATACATGCTCCAAAATATTATGTTGTAAGAGGTGTAACAAGTGGTTATTGTATGGCATGTTACAACTTTGAATCTATCTTTCAAAGCCATTAATATTAATATT
Organism: Pinus albicaulis; assembly: GCA_034641835.2. Classification (NCBI taxonomy): domain Eukaryota; kingdom Viridiplantae; phylum Streptophyta; class Pinopsida; order Pinales; family Pinaceae; genus Pinus; species Pinus albicaulis. Next base: position 10,295 of record JAXQQM020077871.1, read on the forward strand.
AATCTCTGTTTTAATCTTTAATTTTTCTGTTTCTTGTGTTCATTGGAATAATGCTCTATTTGGGAGCAAATGGATGGTTCAAGAAGCATGTAGAACTGTGGGATGTTATCTGTCTAACAATCCCTTCCTACTTATAGAAGTGACACAGTTAGGAAACGTCTCATGAGATGAACACTTTGTTCAATTTGGAAGAAATTTATGTATTTACTATTTAGATCAAGTTTAACTATGTAATTGTTGCCCAACATTGCCATTTTTAGGTAAGATGTGGGCAATCTTTAAGTTGGGGTCAAGGAGTGTTAACTATTATTTGTTTTGTAGGCAATAAACTCTTATTTGACTACTTTTTGGCTCCTGGATGTAATAACTGTAATTCTTAATGAAATATCTGTGCCATTTGCCCTTAAAATATTGTTTTTAAATTGCATGTCCCCTATTTATATATATTTAACAACAAATGCTGCTGTACTAATTACTATGTAAGCAAAACCTTCATTCAAGGGTTTGATAAAAAAAGGTATGTATTCATGATCATTTTTCTTTTCTTCACTTCTACATTATATTTTATCATCATTTGAAGTGATAAACAATTTTAAACTTGGGTAAATAAAAAAAGTGTAAATAAAAATAAAATTGGGTTTTGACCCTATGGGGATTTGACCCCAATTGTAGGGTAATCAATTGTATTATCATTAGCTTTACTCATCTACTCTGAATGATGGGATGGTTTTTGTTATTATCTATTCATTTCCCTAGCTTCTCTACCCATAGATCCAACACTTAAAAGTGCCTCTACACTTGTGGGTGGCCCCCAAGGGGTGGTTTAGCTTATTATTTTCCACGTCTTACTGCATTTCTCAGATCTAGAGGTGCATAACAGCAAGTTAATTTATCATCTACAACCATTTACTAAAGTCTATAGCAAGTTATTCACCTCCCAATTTGTAAGGGCTCCTATCAGTCAACTTGGTGCTATTCGAAGAGTTATGTCTAGTATTTTGAGTGTCTTTATGCTTGTTGATTTGCATTTTTCTGTAGTCATATTTCATTTGTATATTTACTCTCATGAAGACCTTGACAAGACCACTATTTTGGGTGGTTAAACTACCAACTGATTTGAACAAGACCTACCCACTTATGATCCAATTTCAAACCAATCCATTTGAAACTAGGCAACCCATAGAGCACCAAAATGCATAAAAACCAAAAACAAAATAACATAAAAATGCACCCCCTCTCTTAAAGCCTAATCCTCAAAATTCTCAAGTTCGAATTGGATCTACAATAGCCAAAAAAATACCAGAATGTATCAAACCAATGGAAGGCTTTAACTCTAGCCTTTCTCATAGTTGGACAATACCTAGCATGGAAGTTGGGTTCAAGCCCATGGGTCAAAATTGGCACATATGCAATAGTTGTGATTGGGGACAATGTCTTCCTTCTAGAGACACTTATTGTTCAAATTCCAGAGACACGTCAATGCACACTTAATAGAAATGTTGTTGTCAATTGAATGAAAATTTGGAGATAGGGATGGGTCCAAGCACAGAATTTGGGACATGAAAGAAAGCAAGGCCCACATTCGTTTAAGCGATTCGAATGATGAAATTTCTTGGTCCTATAACACCTCAAGTGGACATTATTTAACTAAGTTGGGGTATTATCTGGCAATGCAAAACCTAGAAACGTCAACAAAAAAATGGTGGTTCAAGAAGCTGTGGATGAAGGGAATTTCGTCCTCATTTTATTTATACTAATTACTCAGCCCGACAATATTGGGTAGACTGTAGAACAAAGAATAAACCAATTCCATATCCTCTACCCACTGTGGGAAGAAGAAATATGGAACCTATCATAGGAAGCTTGCCCATTCCAATGAGGAATGTCAAACATTTAGGCCAAAAGAGCTCCAAAAGGAAAAATACTTCATTTATAAGAATTATTGAGAGGTTGGAGACTTAGAGGTTGATGTCAAAAATCCCAGCTACATTGACCCACACTTGATGCTAATGCATAAATATAGCCTTGCCAACAACAAGGAAGCTCATTGTACATAGAACTGCCAAATCAAGCACAAACTAGCATATATGGTCATTGATAATGACAACCAAAATAGCCTTTTCTTGCTTCAATTGGAAAAGGAACTTAAGTTACCAACCTCAACTCATCCCAACTCACATTACCTTGGATGGGTCAAAGATGCACATTAGCTTGTGCTAATCGGTTGAAAAATATCAAACTGTTACTAAAAGATGGCAATATTTTGCCTAATATCTGTTCTTACAAACAAAGATGAGAAGACTCATGAAAATAAGATGATGATAACAAGTTTAACTAATTGCATAAGTGTAAGTAATATAAGTGGCATTTAAAAAATTAAGTGGCTGTGAGGGTAATACAGCTATGGGCATTCCTAGAAACACATTTGGCAACTCAAAATTGCATTCCAAGTTTGATCAAAACATAAATATAACACCTACACTGCATTTTGATGTCAATGATGAGTGTGGTAGAGATAAAGAGAGGTATTCCTAAGACAGATTGTGAAGTGCAAACAATGGGATGCTTCATTCTAGCTAGTACTCATTTTGAGGCAAGTGTTAATGACCACCCTGTTGAAGAAGACAAAGAACAGTTTCCTACAAGTTTTTTGGCCTGCTCAGCTGGCTTTCTACACTTGGACATTTCTCTTCATTTGATTCACCCATATCAGTAGGAGGGTAGGAAACAACTTTCTACCAATCTTGCAATCACCCAAGAAGACTTAGCACGTGATGACAGGGGTATCATGCCATGCCTTTTTTATACACTGAAAAATTGAAATTCAGCCAACATATGACAAAATATTGAGTGCAGATGGAGATAATGGACGAAACTATAGTTCTAGTTTCTCTGAGAATGAGAGTAACAATAAACACATTAATGAAGGGAAAGCTTGAAGATCCCCTAAGGTTCAAGAGACCAACAGTCCTATATGCGATTTTGAATATGGTAGAAACTTTGGCACCCATAATGATGTGCATCTCCAATCAACTGTACCTATTAAGTTCGAATAGAACAGTGCAAGATCCTATATTTTTTTCTTTGACATCCATCCTACATATGACATGGATTCTAATGAGGAATAAAAGAACGTTGATCATATCATCAATTTGTTTTGTGAACCATATGAGACAAAGGAAGAAAGGTCAATTCCATTTGTTGAAGGCATCCTTATTGAAGATGAACAGTCTTGTCATATTGGAAGAACTAACCGATATCCAGGAATACAAGAGGACGTCCGCAAACCCATAATTGATTTACACAGTGAGCAGAATCATTTCCAGGTTTGTATCTTATTGTTCATAGTTATGATAATTGATCTTCAAAGGAGGTTGTTCTCCTAACTACAAATTATATTCGGTTAGCTCTAATTTCCCATACAAAACAGCCCCTTGTCAGCAACACTGATGTTCACGGCCAAGATAAAAATGTTCCTCTGTTTGATCCAGAAACATTGGAACTTAAGTCTCAATATTTCCTTCGACCATAATGACCCAAGGAGACCAAATCTTTATAATTATGGAGAGCCAGAAATGGACCTCTCTCCCAACTCAAGGTAGAGTCTCAAAAGGCCCAAAATATACCCTCTACACCAAATTATTTTGTGGGTTGTTCCCTAGCATTAAAAATAAGTTAGAGTTTCTTCTATTTCCTCCTCAGGGCATTTTATGCAAATTGGTTCCAAGATTGAAGCCAAGTTACATAAGACCATTCAATTATTTTAGATGAAGGGAATTTCATCCTCATTTTCTTTCTAATAATTACTCAGCCCAACAATATTGGGTAGAACAAAGGAGAAACCAATACCATATCCTCTACTCACTGTGGCAAGAAGAAACATGGCACCTATCATAGGAAGCTTGCCCATTCCAATGAGGAATGTCAAACATTTACGCCAAAAGAGCTCCAAAAGGAAAAATACTTCCTTTATAAGAATTATTGAGAGGTTGGAGACTTAGAGGTTGATGTCAACAATCCCAACTATATTGACCCACACTTGATACTAATGCCCCAAGATAGCCTTGCCAGCGACAAGAAAGCTCTTTGTACATAAAACTATCAAATCAAGCACAAACTAGCATATATGGTCATTGATAATGGCAACCAAAATAACCTTTTCTTGCTTCAATTGGAAAAGGAACTTAAGTTACCAACCTCAACTCATCCCAACTCACATTACCTTGGATGGGTCAAAGATGCACATTAGCTTGTGCTAATCAATTGACAATAGATCAAACTGTTACTAAAAGATGGAAAGATTTTGCCCAATATCTTATATGTTCTTACAAACAAAGATCAGAAGACTTACGAAAATAAGATGATGATAAAAAGTGTAACTAATTGCATAAGTGTAAGTAATATAAGTGGCATTTTAAAAATAAAAGGAAGACTACAAAAGAGGAATGCCACAAATGCAGATATATTGTAGTACATAAAATCCAAAATATAATGAAGTCAATTGTTGGAGAAATCAATGGGCTCATTGGTAGTTGTTTGTCTCCTAAACATGAGAGTTGCAATTAGATGTTTACAAATACACTGATACATTCCCACTTGCCACTTGTCACCTAGTATTATTCTCACCTCTTCCTCCTTGCTTACAAGGAATTGTTCCCTAAATTAGAAAAATGGAAGCCACGTGTTTGACATTGAAATGGGTGGCTGTGATATATCTTTGGGTGATGAATGTGTAAGAACACTAGTAACTAGTTTTTTGAGTTAATAATTCCAGCAAGTAACTAGATTTGATATGTTTGCTTAGATAGTTGGTTTTAGGATAATTTAACATCCCAGTTGTATCATTATTCAGTAGATTTGTAATCTGATAGGTGGTAAAATTCCAGGATGGTGGTTTCAAGGAAATTTTAACACACACTATCAGATTGGACATTTTGATAACATGCATTTTCATTAGTTTTCATGACTTCCACTAATTTTCCATTGCTCAATTTTTTGGTTAACTAGAGGATGGCTAGAAGCTAATGGCTTTAGAGCACTTACATGTCTTAATTTTCAAATTCTGTAATTTAAGTGTCAACGAAATCCAACTTAATATCTAGTATTGCCCAAGCCACATGCCTAAATTCATGAGTTCATATCTTTGGCATAATTTCAATTCTTCAAACAATTATTCTGCTCGCATCCTATGAATAACTACAAAATGGAAATTCCTACATCCTAGCAATATCAGTATGCGTACATGATATTGTTTACCACGTGCCTATCATGAGTCCTTTAATGATTATTTGTAGCCATTTTCACATAGATACCAACAGAGAAAATAGTTTGACATGCCATTCACAGCACTGCTTTCAATAATTGGAAATTTCTGCAATTAAATGAGGTATTCCACACTATATTATTTTCTGGAAATTTAAAGATCAACAATATATATTTAAGGTAGTAGAGAAATAATGTTCCCAGAAATTAAAAATGTTTAGTTCATCTAGAGAGGAAAAAAGTATACGAGAAGCCTCAACACATTTCTACAAATTGCAATACTGAAAGTAGTATGACTGTACCTCAGTCCCAGCTTTTAGCTCAAGTATCTTCTTTGACACAGCCCCAGCTACTACTCTTCCAATTGTTTCCCATGCTGAAGATCTGCCACCTCCCTGCATTTTATAGAAATGCAGTTATAACACATAAATCACTAAGTTGTATCTTCAAAAGCAAGAAGCATTTAAAGAGAGGCATACTACTCAGCAAATAGGCATGCTTAAGCATACCTGAACTGAATGAACACCATATTTGAAGTCATATGTGGCATCCGCATGAGATGGTCGATAGGCTAATGACATTTCACTGTAATCCTGTCAAGTTCAGTGAAATGCAATCAAGAAAGAGTGGATTTGGAATTTCAAAAGCTCATGTGCTGTAAACAACTATCTCAATTACTTTGTAAAATACAATGACGAAATTTATGACACAATCCTGTTCTCCATTCAGAGTATAAACTCTGTAAACAAGTGCTCATGATTTTAGTAGATGTAATCATCATAGAGTGAACTGTCCCCGAGAACTTTTATGATTTATCCAATTACTTATCACATACTATTACTATAATGACATATGGTTAGACTTATGAGGACCACATATTATTCCTAGAGGTCATAATCATGTTTAAAATTCATCTATTATTATACAAATTTGTTCATGAAGAAAGTTGTCATTATGAAAATGTCACTTCCAGGTTATATAGTACCATCATTCTGAACTCCTCAGCTAACTAGCCATAACAAATATTGTTTCAAATCATAAGGTGTTTCTGCCTCTCATTTTCTTTAAGGATCAAGAATGCTTGATTCATAGTCAATATCGAATAAGGGTGTTTCCATTATAGACTTACACAATCTTCATTCTCTTATTGTAACAGTACACATGATGACTGAAGGTGTTGCTATCACTACTTTGCATGATGCGCTTTTCAAAATCAAATGATCTACCTCAGACACCCTAAAAATTATGAAGGAGAGGTCCTTGACTAGATCATGACGGTCATGATGGGTTTTTAACGTTGTTCAATATCTTAGCTTTTCTACCTTTTATAGGACGAATGTCCTGTAATGTGAAGAAATGTGAAACTTATATTCTTGAAAGGATCTGTGAATTGGATGCCGCTAATATGACCTGTACCCAGCCTTACACTTACTTCAACTGATGATAATTCCTTCAAATGAGAAAAGATAGAAATCAAACTAAGTTGATGTACCTCTGATGTCCTGAAGATTTATGTTGTCTGCCTTGTCATTATGAAGATCAAAATTTTGGAGATGTCACAATAGGTTACTGCTCACAATTCAAGTCCTTGGAGAGCTAATATTTGAGATGGTCTTACTAGGAACTGAGTCTTGATCAAGACTTCTGTTGTAAACCCTTGGACTAGAGAAGTCTTCTTGCAAGTTTGAACTCATTCTACATCAGATGTATACTTATACAACTAGCCTTTCAAATAGTAAAATATTCATGCATGAAACTTAAGTGAGATATGCCAATGACACTTCTGTTCTTTAGGCCCTAGTCCTAATAACAAATATTTATCATACTTATGTTTAATAGTCTTGTTCAAAGAGTAGAGGAGGGGCCACAACTTTCCAACAATTTCTTATGAGAACCTTAAACAACAACAAACTGTAATCTGGTTCAGAACTTCAAATCAAATTTAAGAGAATTCAGGCCAAATAAATCTCAGTCTATATTGAGGTTGTTTCAAGTGAACAATCCGCAAGACAGGTCGTTTTGTTATAGGGCAGAAGAGAGTGATTAAATAAATCCTCAAACTCGGACAGAAGGACCTTTGTACCTAGATTTGTAATCTTCCATTAAAAATCAGATAAGAATGGTTTGCAATCTTTGAAACTTGGATCAACATGAGCTGAAGTCATTCTTAAAACTTGGACAAGCATGAAGTATTATCAACGTATAGCTATGACTCATATAGCCAGGTGTCAAATAGTTGTCAACAAATGCCTGTAGACTGAGCCCTTAGAGTCTTTAATACACCTTCATGTATCCAACGAATCCCACACCACAATAGGACTATCACTTCTCCAAAAGTCAAAATATTTCAGAGCATACCCACTTGAAGTGACAGACATACAAAATGAAGAATCCAAGATCAAACAAAACCTTTTGTCCTTAAGGAGGTCCAAATGACTGCTTTAGGACTATGGGCAAGTTTAGCATTTCATTCTTATAGTGGTACTACAACAATACTCCTTGTTTTTCAGAGTATAAGAATCAAGTCAATACTAGGCCTCTTGTTTGATTTGGCCAAACTTCGATGAACTCAATTCTTGTTAAAAATTTCAAGCTGCCTCTTATTCTAACATACAAATAACTGCTAGACTCCTATGCAAAATCATGTCACTATGAAAACTCAACGTTTACTAAAAAAATTCATAGTCAATGTAAGGATCCCAGAGGAAAAATATCTCCTGTGCTATCTCTCATTTCAGCTACATACCTAATGAGTCATGCTTTCAAGGTAGAATATCTCACTTCTCAGTTGTATTGCATTCTCTTCTTGCTTGGGCTTGTCCTCACCTATGCTCTGATATACATGGATTTCAATTATAGCATACACCATGGAAATTTTGTAACAAGCCATAGGGCTTAAATGTGTCAACAACTAAACCTTTAATGCTATATAGTAACATTGCACTACTGCCAATGCCTTGAAGGAGTTACAACTCTACTAGATTTCACCCTCAATACCTCTACTAGATGTCTCCATCATAACCAGTTCGTTTGATAAATAGCTGAGCAGTGCTCAGGTGCAGCCAGACATCTTCATTCTCTTATTGTAACAGTACCCATGATGCCTGGAGGTGCTGCTATCGCTACTTTTCATGCTACAGGGATAAAGAATGTCTATATAGTATAAGATCGACCATGTTGTGCAGTCCCTCTGTTCTTTGAGTTATGAGACAGATAAATTTGATTACACCCATTGCAAATGCAATTATTGGGATTCTCCCCATTTTGACATAAATACAGTATTCTTCCTTCATATTTGTTTGTCCAAGGAAGCTTCCCTGTAGAGTCCAGATCTGCCTATCTGTTCTATTGGACTCAGACAGAAAACCCATCAAACCCTTCTTCAAAACAATGTTACACGAGGCAGCAAATGGTAGGGTTTACTGAAAACAAACCTGGATTGGCCAAACCCACCACTACTAAAGGTCCTCCTGAAATGGAAGGAAAAAAAGAAACAACGCCATTAGGACAAGAAAATGGTCGTCAAGTTCTAGGTGACATTGGGAATGTTGTTTATGCCATGCCCCAAAGGAATCCACGTGCTGTTGGTTCTAAAGAATTTTTTTTTGTTCAATTGTCCAGTGACAAGGAAATATGTTGCCACATTAGCAAACAATCAACATTTTGTACAGGATTCCCAACCTGTGAATAGACCTGATGAGAATCTGTGGGTGGGAGTGAAGCAAAAAAGACACTCTCATTTATAGGGAACAATAAACATCAAATTGTGCTTGAAATTGATATGGAATATCAGATGACATTAGAACTGACTATACCTTTTGTGGTTTAGACTGAGGAAAGCTATGAAGTGGAAATGGTAGATTCAGTTGATCCGATGTCAAACATCGACGAGTCTGATGCAGGAGACCCAATGGCTGTTTCAGAATATATACAAGAAATTTACAGTTTGTATAAAACTAGGGAGAATTTTAGTTGTGTTCCGCATGACTACATGTCCCAACAATCAGACATAAATGAGAGAATGAGGCCTATCCTGATTATCTGGCTCATTGAGTTGCACATGAAGTTTGAGCTCATGGATGAAACTCTATTTTTGACTGTCAACATTGTTGACAGACAAATTTCAAGACAGAAAGTGATGAGAAAGCATTTGCAGCTTGTAGGTGTCACCGCCATGATTTTGGCATGCAAGTGTGAGGAGGCCTCTGTTCATGTGGTTGATAACTTCGTTCTTATCTCTGAAAATGCGTACAATAAAGGATAATTTTTACAAATGGAGAGATTGATACTTAGTACTCTGCACTTCAATATGGTAGTGCCAACTCCTTATGTCTTCATGAAGAGATTGTTGAAGGTAGCTCAATCTGATGAAGAGACAAAGAGATTGTCTTTTTTCTGCATGGAGCTTTTCCTGGTGGAGTACACTATGTTGAGATATCAACACCCCATGCTTGTGGCGGCCGCAGTTTATACTGCACAATGTATCCTGAAAAGAATTCCATGTTGGAATGGAAGTATTGAATGCAACTTTGGGAATCTGCCAAGATGATGGTGCATTATCATCAGAAGGCAAGGGAAGGGAAGCTTATCAATGTTCACAGGAAATACTCTGCCTCCAAATACGACCGAGTAGCCAAGATAGAACCAGCTATCTTTATTAGAGACATGGTCCTCTAGGATACTGACAGATTAACAATCATTTTATGGCATGGTTTACTAACTATGCAAGCACATGTCATGTCTTTTATTAGGTTTTTATTTTATGGATACGTATTGTAGTTGGAGTTCATATGCTAAATTAAGCTTTGAAGTGATCATGATGACATCCTAATCCTTTGATGGACAAGAAGAGCACTGGCTTAAGTTTAGTACCATCAGGATTTCCAATAACTACTAAAACAAATAAATTGATGGTGTCTCAAGGGCTGGCTCAAAGCACTGAATCTTCCTCTGACCCTCAAGCTACTGCGGGTATATCTGGTGGAGCACCTAGTAGTGGGGCTAGTAGCAATCTGAATACACAAAATGGATCCATTGTATCGAGTAAAGGTAGAGGGCTGGCCATAGTGCCAAGTTCTCTATTGCCTACTGATGTTTCTGTTGTATTACAAAGTCCCTATTGGATTCGTATCATTTATCGCAAGAAGTTTGCAGTTGATATGTGCTGCTTTGCTAGTGATCAAGTATGGCTGCAGCCAACTATACCACCTAAGGGTGGTGCTCTTGAAGGAGACTCAATGCTCTATCCACAATTTCAGCAAGTTATCGTGAGGTATGTTGATGTCAGATTAAATACTATGGAAACTCATCTTAATCCACATTTAGGGGTCCCAGGAACTTCAGATAATTCAAGTATGAATGTTGGGAAGTCTCCCATCGGCAGTGCCAATGAAGTAGGCACTGTTTCTCCTGGAATTTCTCAAGCAACACCATTAACCCGAAGGGAAGACACTATATTAAATAGAGTAACTAACATAAAAAATGTGTTGGAAACGCAATGTCTGGCGGCACATAAAGCGGGAATGAATTTGGTTGAGTTTCCTAAGACTATAGGAACTGATCTGCCAGTGGATGAGGATGAAGAGAGGTCTATTTATGTTCAACTTGGGAATGATAGTGGTTATGGAGGTGGTTGGGTCCCTCTTGCTTCTCTTAAAAAAAATTATGCGGCATTGCGAAGTATCTTGGAATTCTATGGTCATTTTACCAGTTACTAGACATTCTGCGCTCGACTTTGAAAGCAGATGGAGAATTGGTTGATTACTTATTCTGTGATCCAGCTTTTATTTTTTGTGTCAGGGGCCATGTGTATGAACTATGAAGTAAGTTTTCCTGATTTAGGAGGACAAAATAAACTTCCAATTCAACTTCGTATGCAAGGTATAAGTGTGGAGAATTATAACATGTACATGCTAGCACATCAGCAACAACAACCACTACCACGAAAGCAAAATAGGCAAGATGAGCTAAACTTTCAGGAAATTGATGAACTATGTGACTTTTTTAGTAGGGGCCATGAGTATGAAGTAAGTTTTCCTGATTTAGGAGGACAAAATAAAATTCCAATTCAACTTCATATGCAAGTTCTGAGTGTGGATAATTATAACCTGTACACACTAGTGCAGTAGCAACACCAACCACTACCACGAAAGCAAACAAATAGCCAAGATGAACTAAACTCTCAGGAAATTGGTGAACTATGTGACTTTTTTAGCAGGCGAGTTGTATCGGAACCATATGATGCATTTAAAATTGCTTCCTTTGTCACTTTGTTATTGATGCCAATATGAGTTCTTCGAGAATTTTCGAAGCTCATTGCATAGAAGCAGGGGATAGCTCAAGATCAGGGTGTTGATACAGTTCCCTCAGAATGGCTCTGTGTTGAATTATGCTTAGACAATCACTTACAGATGAATTCTTACACATTAATGTCTCTAGACAATGCAAATTTGGATTTTTCAGATAAAGCAACCAGTGCTCTGTCAAAGAGAAACATTCATTATGATCGCCCACACAATGCAGTGGATTTTAAGCTCATTTTTTTCCTTAATCCTGCTTATTTTTCTCATGTAGATGCTACTAGTGGTGCAGGTGGGTTGCTTCAATGTGTTTCCTTAAGATTGAAATATGATTTTGGTGAAAATCTAAACATGTCTCTTCTAAGCATGGAAGTTAGTCATCGTGGATGTGCCAGTGAGCCTTGTACTGAGGATTGGGAGAGCTATAAACAGAGAGTAGCTAAAGAAGTGAAAATTTTTGGACGTGGAAGTGGAGTTTGTGGGAGTTCAATGGATGTTAGTCAAGGAAGACTGCAATCTGTGGCTGAAACAATAAAGCATTACTTTCAATCTTCTTTTCTTCATCTCTGATAGGGTGCAACCGGTAACACCTTCGTAGGTTGTTGGAAATATTGTCATTGATGGCAAAGGAGCGGCACTTCGGGTAAAAGGCGGCGGTTGTAGCAAAGGAAGGAAAAAGGAGGCACGACGAAAGAAATAGAGGCGAGCGAAGAAAGTCAAAATGTAACGGTCCATAGAAGCACGGTGAAGAACCGTTATCCATAGAGATAGAGACGAGAGGCGAGAGATAGGAAAGCGAGACGAGAGCGAGCAGTTACAAATTAGGAATCGCACTCTCCAACCGCGGAAGCGAGAGGCGAGCCGAGAGGCGAGCGATTACAAAAGCGAGAATCGCTTCACTCCAGCGGCATATAATACAGAACCATATTCGGGGAATCGCACACTCCAACCGGCGTTATACAACACGAATCTTATTCCGGGAATCGCAGACTCCAGCCGGGCGTTACACATATAATACAGAACCATATTCCGGGAATCGCACTCTCCAACCGGCGGAGCACATATAACAAATACAAACATTATTCCGGGAATCGCTTCACTCCAGCGGCAAAATATATATAAGCATATATATCAATTATATACAAGCGGAGCACTTTAACCAAAGGTTCTATCAAAACGAAATGGCTTATAAGGTGGGACCCCTCCCCAATCGCAATCGGAGAAAAGGTTCAATCGGCGGAGTTTTGTTATGTGCTCCGATTAAAAGCCGGACCCGATTGAGCTATATGCCACAGTTTATTGCTAATCGCATCCGAGTTCCCAATCGCATCGGAATTGGTCAATCGCATCGGAGAACATGTGAGTTGCGATTGCGATTGGAAGTCCGGACCCAATGGAGGTATGAATTATAATTCAAACATGTTTGAAGTCCTATCCCAATCGCATCGGCAAAATACAATGAACAGTGGTCAATCGCAACACATATTAAAAGACTTGCGATTGCGATTAAGAGTTCGGACCCGATGGGTGTATTAACGATGGTGTATATATATTTGAATTCCGGCTAATCGCATCGGAACTTTCCGATTGATCGCAAGTCCTTTGTAATATGCTCCGATCAAGTGACGGACCCGATGGCATTATACGATGGATTTAATAGGTTCAATCGCATCAGGAATCTCAATCGCAATCGGAACTCTCCGATTGATCGCACGACTTTGTAAAACGCTGCGATTGAAGTGGCGGACCCGATCCGGTTATAAGCGGGAGTTGATATATGAAAATCGCATCCGTGTTCTGATCGCAATCGGAACTTTTCTATTATGCGCCCCGATTGCATTTGATTGAAGCTCGGACCCGATGGGCTTATTAACTATGATTAACAAGTGTCTGAGTTCCAGTTCTAATCGCAAATGGAAATTTGTGAAGGCGCTGTTATATATAAATATATATATATATAAAGTTGTTGCGATTGTATTGAAAAGTGCCGCGTGGTCTGTGGACCCACGGGCCTCAGCTTAAGGTGGAGGTCGATTATCAATATACAATGACTGTGATATATGTCCATTCTGCTTGCGGAATGTTCCACATCAACAAGACACTCGTGGCATGAAAAGCGTTGGAATATGGCCCAGAATTACAGTCAGCATATTCATTTATATATATAAAGCGCTGATATAAAAATGAAAAATGCAGTTACACAAATACAAAAGTTACGCAGCAGCCATATACAGAATGACATACATAGAACAGAAAAGAGATAAAACACAGTAGCATGGTTTACTAACTATGCAAGCACATGTCATGTCTTTTATTAGGTTTTTATTTTATGGATACGTATTGTAGTTGGAGTTCATATGCTAAATTAAGCTTTGAAGTGATCATGATGACATCCTAATTCTTTGATGGACAAGAAGAGCACTGGATTAAGTTTAGTACCATCAAGATTTCCAATAACTGCTAAAACAAATAAATTGATGGTGTCTCAAGGGCTCGCTCAAAGAACTGAATCTTCCTCTGACCCTCAAGCTACTGCGGGTATATCTGGTGGAGCACCTAGTAGTGGGGCTAGTAGCAATCTGAATACACAAAATGGATCCATTGTATCGAGTACAGGTAGAGGGCCGACCATAGTGCCAATTTCTCTATTGCCTATTGATGTTTCTGTTGTATTACAAAGTCCCTATTGGATTCGTATCATTTATCGCAAGAATTTTGCAGTTGATATGTGCTACTTTGCTAGTGATCAAGTATGGTTGCAGCCAACTATACCACCTAAGGGTGGTGCTCCTGAAGGAGACTCAATGCTCTATCCACAATTTCAGCAAGTTATCGTGAGGTATGCTGATGTCAGATTAAATACTATGGAAACTCATCTTAAGCCACATTTAGGGGTCCCAGGAACTTCAGATAATTCAAGTATGAATGTTGGGTAGTCTCCCATCGACAGTGCCAATGAAGTAGGCACCGTTTCTCCTGGAATTTCTCAAGCAGCACCATTAACCCGAAGGGAAGACACTATATTAAATAGAGTAACTAACATAAAAAATGTGTTGGAAACGCAATGTCTGGCGGCACATAAAGCGGGAATGAATTTGGTTGAGTTTCCTAAGACTAAAGGAACTGATCTGCCAGTGGATGAGGATGAAGAGAGGTCTATTTATGTTCAACTTGGGAATGATAGTGGTTATGGAGGTGGTTGGGTCCCTCTTGCTTCTCTTAAAAATGTTTTACACAGCATTGTGAAGTATCTTGGAATTCTATGGTCATTTTACCAGTTACTAGACATTTTGCACTCGACTTTGAAAGCAGACGGAGAATTGGTTGATTACTTATTCTGTGATCCAGCTTTGATTTTTCGTGTCAGGGGCCATGTGTATGAAGTAATTTTTCCTGATTTAGGAGGACAAAATAAACTTCCAATTCAACTTCGTAGGCAAGGTATAAGTGTGGAGAATTATAACCTGTACACGCTAGTGCAGCAACAACGACAACCACTACCATGAAAGCAAACAAATAGCCAAGATGAACTAAACTTTCAGGAAATTGATGAACTATGTGACTTTTTTAGCAGGGGCCATGAGTATGAAGTAAGTTTTCCTGATTTCGGAGGAAAAAATAAAATTCCAATTCAACTTCATTTGCAAGGTCTGACTGTGGATAATTATAACCTGTACACACTAGTGCAGCAGCAACACCAACCACTACCACGAAAGCAAACAAATAGCCAAGATGAACTAAACTCTTAGGAAATTGGTGAACTATGTGACTTTTTTAGCAGGCGAGTTGTATCGGAAGTTGGAACCATATGATGCATTTCAAATTGCTTCCTTTGTCACTTTGTTTTTGATGCCAATATGAGTTCTTCGAGAATTTTTGAAGCTCATTACATGGAAGAAGGGGATAGCTCAAGATCAGGGTGCTGATACAGTTCCCTCATAAAGGCCCTGTGTTGAATTATGCTTAGACAGTCACTTACGGATGAATTCTTATGCGGTAATGTCTCTAGACAATGCAGATATGGATTTTTCAGATAAAGCAGCCAGTGCTCTGTCAAAGAGAAACATTCATTATGATCGCCTACAATGCAGTGGATTTTGAGCTCATTTTTTTCCTTGATCCTGCTTATTTTTCTCATGTAGATGCTACCCGCGGTGCAGGTGGGTTGCTTCAATGTGTTTCCTTAATATTGAAATATTCTTTTGGTGAAAATATAAACGTGTCTCTTTTAAGCATGGAAGGTAGTCATCGTGGATGTGCCAGTGGGCCTTGTACTGAGGATTGGGAGCACTATAAACAGAGAGTAGCTAAAGCAGTGAAAATTGCTGGACGTGGAAGTGGAGTTTGTGGGAGTTCAATGGATGTTAGTCAAGGAAGACTGCAAGCTGTGGCTGAAACATTACAACATTACTTTCAATCTTCTTTTCTTCATCTATGATAGGGTGCAACCGGTAACACCTTCTGTAGGTGGCTTCATAGCTTGAGTTTTTACTATTGTACTATTGGCCTGTCCCTGGCTTCTTTCCTATCGTCCACACAATCTAGTGGATTTTTGGTTTACTGTAGTCCTTGATCCTGCTTATGTCCATAATGTAAATGATGGCAGTGCAGCTTGGTTTCTTCACTGTGTTCTTGGAAGGTTGAAATATGCATTTGGTGAAAATCCTAATTTCTTTTCGAGTGGAGATTGCTAGAAGTGAAAGTGGAGCAGGTGGGAGTTCAGTGGAAATTTGTGAAGGAAACTGCAGAGTGTAGCTGAAACTTCCAACACTCCTAGCAATCTTCTTTGATTCAGCTCCAAGAGGTGTAAATGGTAACACTCTCTTTAGGTGGCTTCGGAGCTTGAGCTCTTATTATTTTACTATATCCATGTTTGTGGCTTCTTCATCTTCATCATGCACCATTCGGTGAACTGTGGATAATGTCGTAGAGTCTACTTTTGTGAAAAGGCTTGAAAAAAGATAAAGGATCTTTGGCATAAACAATCCATCTACCTGAAGATACCGTTACATAATGCATTCTAATTTTGTTCCATCTAATATCTCCTATTTATAGCAAGGTCAAATATTTCAGATGCAGCTTTGACTAACAACAACTGCATTCTTTTAACCAAATTGTTGGCAATTGAAAATTTCCTGCAACTTTGTTCCTGTACAGAAAAATGATTCACTTTGGCTTGTAAGTTGATTTTGATGTGTATTTGACAATCCTTCTGTCTCTTGTGTGATTTACATTGGTTATGAAATTCTGTATCTATTACAAGTCGAATATTCTTGTCAAAGTTGTACTATTCCTTGTATCTTCATAATATTTAGTAGATGACTGTTTAGTAACGACTAATAGACATGGAAACTAATCAACTATCACGGTTATGATTGCAAGCAGAGCTGCCAGGCTACCATAGGAGAACTTGATGGACATGTTACTTTGAAAATAAATATGGTAAAAAAGAGGTCCGGGAAATAAAATTTGAGCATTATAAAAATAATAATATCTTCAAATACTTGTCATGTTTATATCAAACATATTTTATAGAGAAACTATGTATTGATTTCTATAAATGTTGAAAAATTGAGACATGGGTTTCAAGTGTTCGTTCGTATTTCTGTCTAGGCTGTGTGAAGTTTCCAATAATTCTTTTGTTTTCATGAGAATAATTGTGCAACAATATGATGGGACACTTTTGGAGTCAAAAGGAAACTGATTAGAAATTTTTACTCAATGGTGCTGCAGGAAATGGTGTCCAAGGATGGTGGGAAAATGATAAATAAAATCCCTAACTTATAAATACAGTACTTATAGGAAAAATATAAATAGGATCACTAATTTATGGTGTCCAAGGATAGTGGAAAATGATAATGATAAATAGGATCACTAAATAATAAATATGTCACTTGATGGTCATGAGCAACCTTAAGAATCTCAATAAGAAGTCCTTAAAATGGAAAAAAATTGTCTTAAAAGTAGTCCCTGGGAAACCATTGGAGAGATGATGAATGTTTTTAAAATGCACGGGTGATTGATTTTTATCAACTGAATCCTAGACTTCATGCTTGAGCCTCTATTGAGCTATAACAAGGAACATAAACCCTTGGCATTTATTGTGTAGCAACCCTTGGTCATCGTAGACCATTTGACCCAATGACTTGGAACCAATGTCTTTATTCTACTTTTGGAAATCTCTAAGGGGCTATTGAGATAGGATCTTGGAAGGTGAGTTTATCATGCTTGGTTTTCTCATGATAGTAGCTTTTGTGGTGGCATTGAACGAGGCTTGCTTGGTCTCTTGGACAGTTGCTTGTAGCTTCTTCAATGCCTCCTCCTTTGTTTTCAAACCTTGGTAACTAAGAAGTCATTTTGGTGAACCTCTCCTCTTACCAATTACCTAGCTAAATGAAGTTTCTTCATAATTGCAAGAGTTGCAAGATGCTCTTGTATAATTCTTACCTCATGTTGGTGAAAGAGTCTTGGCATTTGGCTAGTTCTCATGTGCTTTTTCATCTAATATCAACTTTCCTCTTGGATATATCTATTTAAGTCTCTTAATTCTTCAAGCCTCTCCCCTTTCAAATATTTTCCCATGCTAGGTGTCCTTCAACTCAAAGTGCTAAGTGTTATCACTCAGGTTTTCCTTGAAGTTTTTGGGAAGAGGAAAGGGGTCCCAGGTAACCACAAACCGACTTTTAGGTACAGAATATAACCAATCTGTACCCAGAGAGGGCTCTCTCTGTAAAATTTAGCTTTGTTTTGGAAGATATTAGGCTAGTTATAAAGTCCAGGGATTTTGTTTCAGTTTGGGTGATGGAATTCAATAGCTGAGGGTAAGATTGAGTAGTTTAGGCCATTGGGCTAATGGAGTCAAAGAAGATGGCTTAACTGGATTAAGTTTCTTAACAAAAGATGGTTTCAAAGGGCAAGATAATAAAACAGGGAACAATTATAGATCTAAAGTGAATTGGATGGAATCAAAATGAATGAAGGGAAATTAAGAATCCTTCAGCACATTTATAAGAAGGAAATTGAGTGATTATTAATAAAGAGCAATCAAGTACTCTTTACAAAATAATCAAAATGCATAAACTAGAAAAATAGGAGCAATTAAGAATTCATTGTTTAAACCAGTTCATAAGAAAACATTTAGAATAACAACGATTAAAATCAGATTACACTTAAGCACTTTCTGATTTATTCCTTTTCGTTAATCATTCGGAAATGGAACATAGATGATATAATAAAAAGATATAAAGACTTCAAAACATAAGAGATAGATGACTTATTGATCTGTAGTCTGACACAAGAATCCTGTAAAAAGTCTTTTTCATCAATTCATCATCCAGATAGCCACACAAAATTTCTCCAACATCACTTTATTCCAAAATAGTCAATGTTACAACAAAGTCTAAGAATCCACACCACAATACTCCAATTGAGGGAGTATTTATACAAAAAATTATAAAAATATCTCATAACAACTTGAGATATAATATAGGATGACTCATAAGTATTTTACAACAAAATAGAGACAGATGGTCTCGTAGATAAGAGAAATGATAACTGATGTTGTGTTGTTTCCTTCTTTTGAGAATGTGTTTGAGGCAGGCCCTATGATTTGTCTTGTTGTTGTCCTCTTTAGTAACTTTGTGTTGGCTGCTCTGTTTTACTGATACTCTTTATCTGCACTGATACTCTTTAACCTCTATTTATCCTTTTATCCTTCTTATCATGACTTACTATAATACATAATCAAAAATTCATGTAAGGATAATTTTTACAAAAGTTCTAACATTTCTTCCCCCCATTTATCTTCCGATATTCTGGTCCGTTGCATATTTCTCAGAGTTTCATCTGTCTCTGTATATCTAAAAAATGTAGGTTTTAACCCTGAACAGAAATTATCTACACACGAGTCTTATAACAGAAAATAAACAATAGCGAGAGCATAAAACATAAAACAGATAAACACAGAGATTTTCCCCTGGATCCCAAATCGGGACGACCAGCTTGATTTTTCATTATAATCCTTTTAGTGTTACAACACATATATATACATGCCGGAGCATACATAAACCCCAATCCATTAACCCTGGATTAGAACATAACCGTAGTTCCCTTGACCGGATCTACAAAAATACCAGGGGCCGAAAACCATCGTACCCCAATACCATGTGCAAAACCATGCACAAAACCATGGACGCGGACTACCCGCCGGAAATTAAGGACCAAAAATTTTCGCCAGGGTGCTGCCTCGGACCCCGACAGGGGGGGCTACCTCCCCCCCTGTGACCCCCCCATTGCGCCCAGTGCAAAGGGGGGGCTATCGCCCCCCCTCTTACCCCCCCGCGCGTGCTTAGTCGTGGAAAGAATATAACACATACCCAACATTCTCCCACTTGTTGTTTTCTTTCCACGGGGGGCCACAAGAGGGCTTAGTCATTGGCCCAATTCTTCAACACCCATTGTTTCTCTACACCAAGAGAACTTCTGAGTGCTCACAGACTTTGTCAATGCATCTGCAACATTCTTCAAAGTGTCCACCTTTACCAACAACACCCTTTTAGCCTCAGCCATATCTCTAACAAAGTGATATTGAACATCAATGTGCTTTGTCTTTGAATGATAAGCAGGGTTCTTAGCCAAGAAAATTGCACTTTGGCTATCACGGTCTATCCTTATAGCTTGCTGTACCAACCCCATACTTGAACACAATCTCTGCAACCAAACTGCTTCCTTGCTTGCATGAGTGGTTGCTATGTATTCTGCCTCTGTAGTTGAAAGAGCCACTACAGACTGTCTTTTACTCATCCAACTGATTGTGCCTCCAAATAGGCTAAACACATACCCACTTGTAGATCTTCTTTGGTCCAGATCTCCAGCCCAGTCTGCATCAACAAAACCATGAATGTCCAACATTCTTTCCAATCCTGGTCTTCCCTGGTAGCACAAGCCATAATCACTAGTGCCACGTAAATATCTGAAAACCCGCTTCACTGCTGTCCAATGCTCCTTCACTGGGTTTGACATAAACCTGCTCAATACTCCCACTGCATGTGCAATGTCTGGTCTAGTACAGACCATTGCATACATCAGGCTACCCACTGCACTTGCATATGGAACACGGGACATATACTCATCTTCTTCTTGTGTCTTGGGACACTGTTCAGCAGACAACTTTACACCTACAAGAATAGGAACATTCACCGGTTTACTATCCTGCATATTGAACCTCTGCAATATAGTCTCAACATACTTCCTCTGGTTTAACCAGAGCTTCCTCTTTGCCCGATCTCTCTTAATTTCCATGCCCAAAATATAGTTTGCAGCACCCAGATCCTTCATGTCGAATTTGGAGAACAGTTGGGTCTTCAAATGTTGGATAATTTCTTTGTCATTTCCAATCAACAACATATCATCCACATACAAGACCAAATAAATAACACGGTCACCAATTAATTTAAAATAAACAGAGTGATCCTCCTTGCTTCTGGTGAAGCCAAGTCCCCGTATATAGGTATCAAATTTCTGATACCATATCCTTGGTGACTGTTTTAACCCATACAGAGACTTCTTCAACCTGCATACCAGTTCTTTCTTACCCTTCACCATAAAGCCTTCAGGTTGCTTCATGTAGATCTCCTCTTCTAGATCCCCGTGAAGAAATGTTGTCTTCACATCCATCTATTCTATTTCAAAATCAAATGCAGCAGCAACAGATAAAAGTAATCTAATAGAAGTAACTTTGGCAACAGGAGAAAAAATATCACCAAAATCAATTCCCGGCACCTGGGAATAACCTTTCGCTACCAATCGAGCTTTGTATTTCTCCACCTTGCCTTCTACATTCATCTTCTTCTTAAACACCCATTTTGCTCCCAATGGGCTTCCTTCCAGCTGGCAACTCCACCAGATCCCATGCATCATTTTTGTGCAAGGATGCCATTTCATCAACCATGGCCTCCTTCCAGAGTTTTCCATCCTCTGAATCTACTGCCTCCCTGACAGTTCTGGGTTCATCATTAGTTATAGTTAAGGCAAAACCTGAATAGAAAGCAGATGGACTATACCTTTCTGGTTGCCTTCTTTCCCGAACTGATCTTCTCAAAGATGGAGTTTGTGGCTCTTCATCTTCTGAGTCTTCTTCTATTGTAGAGTCTGATTCATCCTCCTTTAGCTCAAACTCTATCTTCTCAGGTTCCTTTGGTAGGACTTCATGTTTAACAACATCTTTAACCTCTGTAAACCCGACTTCTAGACTGTACCCAACCTTCCTTGTTTCTGAGTTCCAAAGCTTGTAACCCTTTAAACCATCCTTATACCCAATAAAGATGCACCTTTCAGATTTATTATCCAACTTGGTCCTTTTCTCCTTTGGAACATGTACATATGCATCACATCCAAATACCCTTAGATGTGAAAGAGAGGGTTTCTTAACAGTCCATACCTCATGTGGAGTCTTATCCTCCAACGTTGATGAAGGTGATATGTTAACTAAGTAACATGCAGACTCCACTGCCTCTGCCCAGAATTCTTGTCCTAACTCGGTACCACTGAGCATGCTTCTTGCCTTTTCCATCAGTGTTCTATTCATTCTTTCTGCAACTCCATTTTGCTGAGGTGTGTATGGAGTAGTCTTTTGTCGTGCTATACCACACTTCTTACAGAACTCTTCAAATTCATTCTTGCAGAACTCCCCACCATTATCTGTCCTCAGCGCCTTTATCTTCTTCTCTGTCTGGTTTTCCACCAAAGCCTTAAATTCTTTAAAATTTTCAAATACTTCAGATTTCTTCCTCAAGAAATATATCCATGTATTCCTTGAGAAGTCATCTATGAATGAAACATAGTACACAGACTTTCCCAATGATGGAACTGACACAGGTCCAAACACATCACTGTGCACAAGTTCTAATATCTTGTTCGCCCTCTTAGCACCAGAAGGAAAACTCACCCGATTCTGCTTCCCATATACACAATGTTCACAGAAATCGAAATCTAGAGAGCAATTAGACATACCTTCTACCATACCATCTCTATGCAGTATCCGAAGGCCCTTCTCTCCAATATGTCCAAGCCTTTGATGCCATAGCATGGTCTTTTCTCCAGAGACAGCTAGGCTTTCCGTCCCACTTTCAAGAACCATAGAACTATTACACCTATCAATAATAGTACTACCTTGTAGCTTGTACAGAGTTCCAGTCTGAACTCCCCGCATTAATACCAATGCTCCCCGAACCATCTTGCAGGCATCTTTCTCGAACACTGTTTTTACACATGCATCATCCATCTTGCTTACAGAAATCAGATTTCTGGCCAATGCAGGAATATGCAGAACACCAGGAAGTGTTCTAATCCTTCCACCTTGCAGCTTCAGCTTGACCTTTCCACATCCGACGATTCTGGCCTTCCTATCATCCCCTAGGAAGACATCACCATCATATTTTTCATACTCGCAGAACCACTCCCTATGGGGAGTGAAGTGAAAGGATGCACCTGAGTCAATCAACCATGACTCATGATCTACATGTGTATTTGAAGAAGAAGCCAAATACACATCCCCACCTTCATCAGAGGTGGTTTTTGCCTCTGCAGAAGGACCTTCATCAGATCCCTTTCCTTTCTCAGGAGCTTTAGATCTGCATTCCTTTTTGTAGTGCCCTTCCTTTCCACATTTCCATCACACCTTTACAAACTTTCCAGGAGATTTAGATCTCCCTCTAGATTTAGATATCCCACTCAAAACCTTATTCTTGTTTCTGTTCTGGGACCTTCCTCGTACAGATAAGGCATCTCCATTCTGACCCTCCATATTTCTCCGTCTCATTTCCTCCGACAGCAAGGGTGAGACAATGTCATCAAAATTCAAGGTAGTTGTATTGCTACCTATTGCAATAACCAGACTGTCCCACGAGTCTGGTAGAGAACACAACAAACTGATGCACTTATCTTCATCTAAGATTTTAATATCAACAGATGACAACTGACTTACCACGGTATTGAAGGCGTTCGGATGTAAATCGCAGGAGTCTCCATCCTTCATCCTGGGGTTATACAACTTTTTCGCGGGAACAACATTCACAGAGACTTAGATTGGTACAAAGTCCCTAGCTTTTCCCACAAGGTCTTCAAGTAGCTTCCCAGATACATTCCAAAAATGCGGAATCACAGGAGACACACAACCGTATTGTGCTTTAGCCTTCGATCATTGTTCTTCTAAGTCTTCATCGACATTCTGGTGGCAATTACTGGATCTGCCGCGATCACGCAGTCTTTATCCACCAACGGATCCTCCATCTTGAGCTTCACAACTCAAAAACTAAACCATTAAATTTCTAAGTCTCTATCTTTCATTGCTCACCATCTTCTCTCACGCGAAATCGATACTATGATCCCAACGAACGGGGGTCCTACCTCGGGCCGGGAACTAAAAACCCTCGGCGGCAATGGCGTGGCAGAAAGGCTGAATACTTTCTTGATACCAAAAGTGGGTTTTAACCCTGAACAGAAATTATCTACACACGAATCTTATAACAGAAAATAAACAATAGCGAGAGCATAAAACATAAAACAGATAAACACAGAGATTTTCCCCTGGATCCCAAATTGGGATGACCATCTTGATTTTTCATTATAATCCTTTTAGTGTTACAACACATATATATACATGCCGAAGCATACATAAACCCCAATCCATTAACCCTGGATTAGAACATAACCGTAGTTCCCTTGACCGGATCTACAAAATACCAGGGGCCGAAAACCATCGAACCCGAAAACCATGTGCAAAACCATGCACAAAACCATGGACGCAGACTGCACGGGAAATTAAGGACCAAAAATTTTATGGAAGCTGCCCGAGAACAACCGACAAAGAAGAGGCTTTTCGCCCCCTCTTACCCGCACGTGTAGTCGTGGAAAGAATATAACATACAAGCAGTAGGTTGAATTGGGAACAAATGCTTTACCTCATGCTCGAGATAAAACAAATTTTCCAATCTATCATGAAGATTTTTTCCTGTAGGCAATGCTGCTGCTAATGAACTAGTTGAGGAACTGGCTTGATTGTCAGCATGCTTGTCCAATTTCTCAACATAAATTTCAAGGTCCATCAATTTATCCTCTGAAACTAAAGGACTGGGCAATCCTTTATTCAACAAAATATCAAATCTTTTTATAAAGGCATTGATTTCTTCTTGCATATCAGAGCATCTTCGTTCTAGATTCTGCATCAGAGTTCTTTTGGTAAAAAATCTTTTTATTTCCAAAATTGTTCCTGTCCTGTCTTGAATGCCAAGTTCTTCAAGTTGATGCATGTTCTGAGCATTTAAAAAGCGGATAAGTTCATTGGCTTCTTCAGGCATGTTTCCCAATTCTTCTCTTGCTTTTAGGATTTCTTCCAGAGCCAATTTGACTAAATCATTCTGTTCATACATTATTTGAATTGAGGGCCAGACATCTTTTATTGACTGGATGATGTTGTCCCAAAGAATTTCATTTATTTCCTTTAAAGGCTTCTCCAATGTGAGATCCTTCTCTAATATATTGACCAACTTTTCTAATCTGTTGACCTCTCTTGTTTTATCTGCAACATTCATCTTTGAGAGATCATATTTTTGTTCTAAAGTGTTGAGTTGCACCTTTGTTCTCTGTAGCTCTGTCACTTGGAGTTTCAATTCCTCCATTGACTTTATTAATTCTTCTATACTTAAATTGAAAGTATGTACCTGTGACAATTCTATTGGCTGACCTGTTGTAGATGTACCTGTAATTTCTTCTGCTGTAGATGCTGGAATATTAAGCTGCTTGTCTTTCAATGCCTTTCCAAGCTCTTTTTTAGTTTCATTAAGTTGCTCATTCAGTTTCAAGAGCAAGTCCATTAATTCTTCTCCAGAATTTTGTTTCATGATTTCTGCAGTCTGTGGATGTCTTGAGGCTGGTAACTTTAGTTGTTTTCTCAATGCCGCAATATCGTCATATTTTTTCTTGATCAGGGTTTCTATACCTTTGATATCTTTCGGATTATGTCCCAACCCAATGATTATTTCCTCTAAAGTATTTATTCTATTGTCTTTAGCCTGAGAAGAGGCTTTTTCAAGTTGCAATTGTGCATGAGTATTCTCCAAAGAATCTTGCAATTTTTGGGTCATCATTGATTTATCTGTCAGAGTAGAATAAATCATTTCACATGTTTGTTTATGCAACTCAATTTGATCCAAAGGATGAATATCCTTTTCTATGACTTCAAAATTAGTTCTGATATAATCTCCAGTTGTTTGAGGCTGCTGCACTTTGGGTTTGAAGTGACTCATTATCATCTTTCCCTGCTGGATGTCATAAGCTGACATCAATATTTGTTGATTCTTAGGAGCCATCTTCAAATACTGACTTTAAAATTGAAGTCTGAGTGGATCATTTCTGGCCTTTATATTTATGAATGTCCTTTTAATATCCTAGGCATCTTTCACTGGTGGTTTGAAAGATGATATTTCTGCACTTTGTTGCCTTTGCAGCTCTTTTTTCTGTAAAGTAGTGGATGTCCCACTGATTGTACATGTTTGTTGACTACCTAATTCTTCTTCCCCCTGACTATCGGGGATTTCATGAATAGATTCTACTTCTGGAAGAGGATTTAATTTTTGTCTTTTAACATTAGGTTGTTCTGAAGACCCACTGATAGGGGTAGCTGCTTCAGCATCCCTCTTTTTTCCCTTTTCTACTTTAAGAGGAGTTTGTAAAATTGACATTTCTACCACATTTTTCTGAGTAGGAGAAATCTGTACTTGACCCCGTTCTTTAGAAGTTTCAGGTTGTTCTGTCATTGTAAATTTCTCTATAACTTGTATATCAGCCTCTTTCTCCTTTCCTTTAGATGCTACTGTAGCCAATGCACTGATTTCCTTTAAATTTTGTTGAGAAGTCCCAGCAGAAGAAGAACCAATACCTGGTATCTGCACCTGTCCAAAAGATTCTAGGTCAAGTATTTTTTCAAGGTCTTTCATAACATTGTCCACACTGACCTAATCACTATATTTTTCTATCAAGGTCCCTTCCATCCATTCATCCATATTGGCATATTGTTCAATTTCTGTGATTCTTTGATGAATGTATGGAGATAATTTATTTTTCATCCTTCTATCACAAATAAATTTATTTGGGTCATAAGGTACCCAATAGAAACTTTTGTGTAATTTAAGATAGTCTTATAATATTCTTTCAGCTTCTTTTGCAGCATCTCTAGAATTGCAAACAAGGGGACCTAACTGAATTTTAATCCTGAGTTGAGCCTTTTTCTTTGCATTAAAAAAATGAACTATATCTGAATTGATCATCTGCCTTAAATACTCTAATGCAAAGAGTCTCATTAGGACATATTTTGGCAACTTGAAAGGGCATAACTCACACCCATATATTCTGATTTCTGTGTGATTTCGGTATAGGTACCAGTCACCTATCCAGTATTGCTTCAAGAGCTGAAGAATTTTCTTGATTTCACTACTGACCCTAGGAGGGGAGACTCCTATCAAAAAAGTGGTTGTAGGGTGTACAAATAGGTCAATAAACTCATTGTAGGAATAAGGAGAATCAGAGGAATTATGAGTGATGGCAGACCAAAAGATTACATACCTAGGATTTCCTTTCGCATCAATTGTTTTGACATAGAAAGGGAAATTCTTTGATTTTAAAGTAAAGCATGAGATGATAAATAACATAAGAATACTTGAACACTCTTTCATTCTCTAATCTCATGAACTGATCATGGATTTTATCTGCAATGTAGGAGGCAAAATCATACTTGAAAGCAGGGGCTGTCTAGGGGTAAAAATTGACAATAATACTAGGGTTAATTGGTCAACATATTCACTAGTATTGAAGCCCATTATAGAGGATATCATGTTCAAAATAAGCCTACCCACATCAGTGAAAAAGGTATAACCATAAGGGGGAGGGCCTTTGCGTTGATGTTCTCGAAACATGAAGGTTTGACAGAGACGATTTAATTCTTCATGGGATAAATTGGCAGATTTATCAAGTAATTCTCCCATGGACAGGGGAGTGAGGGCTTGACCAAGCCGGGACTATAACATTTCGTTAATAGACTGAGCAGTTATGGGAAAAAGGATGGTTTGACTCGGGGACAAAACTGCTCGTTGATTGGGATCATAGTTGTCCTGGAAGTAATGGATTATCTCAGGAAAAATATGGACTGAGGGGAGAATATACATGGGAATATTGGATTCCCATAATCCAAAAATGTCAGAACCTTTCAAGTAATTATCCCTGCAATAGCAAAAAATTCGAAGGGGATTTCATTGAGAACTAGGTCTTTAATTTGTAAATCTCTATCTGCTAAAGGTAGATAATCTAAATATCTATGAGGGGCATTCAGGGGTGTGATATTCAGAGCCACGGGAATCTCCATTTCTGGCTCTTGTGGATTCAGAAATGAATTTATGTTTTTTTATGAAAAACGGGCATAATCACAGGTTTGGGAATGCAACTATAATTTTGGGAATTGAAGAACGAACTAAAGAGAAATCTTGAACCCTGTTTCAGTTTTCCGTGTGAAATTTAAAACAAAAACCAGGATTTTTACATAATTCAACGGGAATTTAGGTAAATACCTATTTTCTAGGAAATAAACAGTGATGAAAATAGCTGCTGGTAATGGCGGATTAATCCCGGATGCTCATCTGCAATTTTCTTCAACAAGGTAGTGTTTAGCAAATTTCAACAATTGATTTCGAAATTCGTTGCATGGGACACTGGTTACTGTATGAAATAATGAAAATGACACAGGTTCTTTTGTTTTATTTGTAAAGTCAAAGGTTGGTGGGTTTTTTATTTTTTTAATGGATGATGTCAGCAAGTATGGAGGCTTCGTCACAGGAGGCAGGCGGTAAGCAGTTTCCATTGGAAAAGTGGTTTTCAGTGGAGGGCGATCGATTCCATATGATGGACGACGCATGGCGCGACACTATTCAGAAAACCGCTTGGCCATCGCGTGTTATCATTCAGACGAGGATGGGTAGCAATATGAATAATAACCGTTGATTTTGAATTGATCAATCGAACGAAATTCTGGTTTTCAAGATGGCCGAGACTTAAAATGGCGAGCCTAATGCAATTTATTAAAAATAATCGCATCGGGGACGATTTGATTGGAGGATTAGGTTCTTAATTAACCTGGAGGGTTAATTAATCCCTTTATACGACTAAGTGTTAGTTTTATTTATTAATCAGAAATTCACCCAATTAATTAAATTTATATGGTTATTTTTCAACCAACGGGGCGGGATATTATATTAATTTGGAAATTTAATTAAAATAATACGGGAAAAGGAAAGATTTTCATAGGGATTTAAATAATAAGTTAAAAATTAATATGGAAATGAATGAAGCGCTAAGTGTAAACATTACATTAATGTCTTTAACTTATGCTTGAATAAGAAAGGTTTTTTGTGAAATATTGCATAATTTTCCTAAGTAAAATGGGATTTTACTTAGGAAAATATTTTTTAGAAGTGAATGAATGTCATGATGAATAGTTTTAAGTACTTAGGCTTTTCCAATTATTGGGCCGAGGGTCTGGTCGCTTCAAAAGTCAAGGAAATTCCTTTAGCCCCTCTAATTTTCACATACCTTAGTACTTTGGGGAAATTAGTGAAATTTTTAGGGAAAAATGAGAAGGGAAGTTAATAATTTTGACTTTGCTTTGCTTGAAATTCTTCCAGTGTAGTGTCTACCTTTGCACTTGTGATAAAAGTAAAGATTAACACATTTAGAGTCATTATCCATCACATGTAATTCTGCAACATCATCTACCTACCCTACCTACTTTACCTTACCATTGTTTCTTCTTTAATAGGGTGCACTTAGACTGGAAAATCCTTATCAAACTTTTTCTTTTACATATGGAAATCTATCTAATTCTAACCTTATTACATTCAAAGGATCAGATTAAACTGTTGAGCTCCTTTTATTTACTCTGCCTATCTACTCATCTGCCAATATTAAACAGTTTGGTCAGATTTTATTGTCTATCTCTAAAACATAAAATTGAAAAATGAACTAGCCAAGCTTAAATTGTTTGACTATTCATCAATTGTAGCATAAGATACAAGTTGCACACAATTTTTTTATTACATAAGAAAAAAAATTAGTGGCATTTAGACTTGCACACTTTCCTTGGCCTTTCTTTTGGTGGGGTTCATTTTCTTTTACTTTTTTGGCCATTTTTAATTTTTTCACCCTTTGATTTTTCTTTTAGTGTATACCCTCTTTACCTTTTTTAAATTTTTTTATTTTTTGGGAATATGGAAAACCTTTGCAACAAGAAAAGTTATGAACATATTGCATAGCCCATCATGTCAATCATGAAATATGACACCTATTGGTATAGGAGTCTAACACTGGATCCACTTGGGGATGGCTTTTCCTGGTGAAAAGTGAAGAACAACAGGTAAGTTGGCCTAAAAATGATTTTAACTGAACCATGGAATCTCCTTCTGCTTGTTGCTTTATTGTATATATGACAGTAATACTTCTGAAGCTTAGGGCCTTCTTCTCGGGCTTCAAGTCCAGCAAGTTATTATCCATTCGAAACGGATACATTACAAAGGATATAATATGTACATGTTAAAAATCGGATTATCCTAATAAATAGGATCAAAATAATGTTTCAACATTTGACCATTAACTGGCCCTTCTTTAGTTTTTGTACCATCCAAGTTTTTCAGAAAATATGTATTATTTCTTTGTAAAGCATGAAAAATATAAGGTCCTTTCCACAGGAAGTCAAACTTCCCATGTTTTCCCTTATCTTCTCTTATGGAATCCCATCTTAAAACTTTGTTTCCCAGTTGGAAATATTCTGCCTTGGTCCTTTTATCAAATATCTTCTTTAGTTTCTCCTACAATACTTTGGATCTTTGATAAAATTATTCTCTGGTCTGCTGCAAATTGATGGTCTAATTTATTCTCCTCTGAATATCATTGGGTTCAACCTAAGCTTCTTGAAGTAATTTCATAACAGGAACTCCTAAAGATGAAGGAAATACATCTTCAATACCATAAACTAACTCATAAGGACTATTCCCAAAAGATTTTTTGGTGGTGAGTCTGTCTGCCCATAATGCATTTGTAAGTTTCCTGTGCCAATTTTTCTTGTTTTCCTCCAATAATTTCTTAATAATATTGATGAGACTTTTGTTGGAAGATTCAGCTAGTCCATTACCCTGAGGATAATAGGCTGTGGAATGGCTTAAGGTGATATGATATTTATTACATAAACTTATCATCTTCTTAGATTTGAAGGCATCAGCATTATCAGTTATGATTTTCTCAGGACAACCAAATCTTGATAATATATTAGTTTCTAGGAATCCAATGATCACAGTGTCATTAGCTTGTCTAGAAGGAATTGCTTCAATCCATTTAGTAAAATAATTTGTGGCAGTGAGGATCCATTTGTGTTGGCCAGAAGAAGGAGGATGGATTTATCCAATGAAATCCAAGCCCCATTGTTGGAAAGGTTTTTTAGTGGAAATTGGTTTCAGGGGTAAAGGTAATAGTTTTCTCTTGCCTTTAAAAATTTGACATTTATGGCAAGCAGTGACAAATTTCTTTACATCAGAAAATAAGGTTGGCCAATAAAATCTAGCCCGTAGGATCTTTTCTGCAGTCGATTTCCAATAAAGGTGTCCACCACAATCTCCTGCATGGAATTCATTGAGAGCCTTGTCAGCTTCATATTTTAACAAACAATTCAATAGAATACCATCATGATTTTTCCAAAAGAGAACATTATCTAAAATACAAAACTTTAAAGATGTCATCTTTAAAAACCTTTTCTTTGTTCTGGATAACCCTGGAGGAGCCTGCAGGTTTAATAATACATAAATTATATCATCATACCAAGGTGGATCTAAGAAGGCCTGACTGATTTGTGGAGTTTATATCTCCTAATTGTCATCCAGTTCATTAATATCCAGGGCTTGGCAATTTGTTTCTGTCATGAGTTGAGCCAATACCTGTCCTTTTATTAGCTTTGTAGGTTTTATTTCAATATCATACTCTAATGTGGTAGCAATCCATTTACCTCTTTTGCCCTCAATTCCATCTTGATTTAAGATGTCTTTGACAACAGCATTTGGTACATAAGCTATCACATGGGAATACAATATATAGATTCTAAAATCCTTAATGGCTTTTACAAGTGCAAAAGAATGTTTTTCCATGATGTTGTATTTGAATGATTCATCCCTTAGTGCTTTACCAAAAAAGGCTATAGGTTTTTCACATCCTTGATCATCCTTTTGTAATAAAACAGCTGCTACAGTATGTTATGATGTAAATGAAAATATTATGAAGTCTCTATCAAATTGTGGACTGGTAAGAACTGGTGTTCTAGTCAAAGCCATTTTAATTTCTTCAAATTCTTGTTTGGCTTCAACTGTCCATTCAATACTTGAATCCTTTCTTAACATGTTAGTAAGAAATCTAATTAGTTCAGCTAAACTAGAAATGAATCTTCTCAAAAAATTGATTTCTCCTATGAAAGCTTGAAGTTCTTTGATATTTCTGGGATGAGGTATCTGCAATATAGCTTCTATTCTAGCAGGATCAATTCTAATACCATCTTTTGAAATGATATGGCCCAAGAGTTTACCTTCTTCAAGACCAAACAATGACTTTTTTTGATTTAAAGAGATACCATACTTT
Organism: Pinus albicaulis; assembly: GCA_034641835.2. Classification (NCBI taxonomy): domain Eukaryota; kingdom Viridiplantae; phylum Streptophyta; class Pinopsida; order Pinales; family Pinaceae; genus Pinus; species Pinus albicaulis. The sequence continues at coordinate 42,571 of JAXQQM020077871.1, forward strand.
CTGCATTTTATGAATACTTGTCTGAGATGGTCCAAATGTTGCTGATCTAATTTAGAAAAAGCAGTTAAATCATCCAGATATATAACAAGAAATTCATGAATTTCTTTTGTAAATTCAATGTCCATTGCTCTTTGGAAGGTTGCTCCAGCATTTTTAAGTCCAAATGGCATTTTAACGTACTTGAATGTACCCCATGGTGTTGTAAAAGTAGTTTTTTCCTGATCATCAGGATGAACCAGAATCTGGTTATATCCTGAAAACCCATCTAAAAGAGAAATGCTTGAAGCACTTACTACCCTTTGCAAAATGTGATCCATTTTGGGAAAAGGATAATTATCCTTCAAAGAAACCTTATTTACATTTCTTAAATCAACACATAATTTTATCTCTCAAGTTTTCTTCCTAGTAGGGACTAAATTAGACACCCACTTTGAAAATCTAATAGGAGCAATTACCCCTGCTTCATACATTCGTTTGATTTCTTTTTCAATTGAAGGCAATAGTACAAGGTTGATTCTTCTAAGTTTCTGTTTGAATGGTTTCTGATCTGGTTTTAGAGGTATTGTATGTTGAATTATAGAGGTATCATATGATTTCAAGTCTTCATAGCTCCAGGCAAAGACATCCTGGAATTTCCTTATTAATTCAACATATTTTAGTTTTTGATCAGGAGGCAAAGATTTAGATAACTTTATTATTTTAGGATTTTCTTCAGTTCCCAGATTATGTTCCTCAATATCAGTTTTCAATGGTTCCATTTTAGGTTTCTTTGGAATATCATTAGAGTCAAAAATATCTTCTAGATGAGTTAATCCTTTATGAAAATTATTATCTTTCAAATTAATGATCTCGGATTCATCTTCTATAATCTCATCAACTTCCATGTGTTTAAGGTCCTGCATTTCTTTTTTGGTGAATTTTGTTGGATGAAGCATTTGAATTGCACTCTCTTCTGAAATGTCTTTTTCTTGTTCATTTATTTGATCAGATTCAATGAGTGTATCTTCATCTATGTTACTTTTAGAAAATTCATTCTCTACAATCAGAAAATTGTTAATCTGATTGTCATTTGCAAACACTTGCCAATTCTTGAGATTGTCAGGTATAGCTGGCCTGTGTCTAAGCTCAGTTGTGAACTAATGATTAGGCTCAAATGGTAATTTACAAGTGCTAGCAAACATTGCAAGACTATGAGCATGCAAATTTTTTTTTCTTGGGATTTTAGCAAGCTGAGTCTGTAGAAAAGTATTGAGAATCTCTACAACTGTTCCTCTATATTCTCTCAGTCTGAGATTGTTTGTCATAAAAATTTCTTTAATCTGTTGGATGATTAAATCAGAATCTCCTATAACAGATACTCTAATTGCCCGTAATATTTTGACAAGTTTAAGCCCTAACAAAAGAGCTTCATATTCTGCCATATTATTAGTGCACTTAAAGTTTAATCTGTAAGCATGACCTTCAGCATGATCATTTTCAATATTATGTATCCACATTCCGGCTCCTACTCCTAACTTGTTAACTAAACCATCAAATTCTAGATGCCAAAGAATATCATGTTCATAATTGGTGTCAGGTGATTCAGGAACTTTCTTAATAGTGAGATCTTGTTTTTCATTTTCTTCTGGTTTTCCTTGGGTATCTGATGTCTCTTTTCTCCCAGAGATTTCCTAGATTTGAACACTATATTTATGATTTTTAATTTCTTTTGGTTCTGTTGCTGGAACTTCTAATTCAGTGGGAAGATCAAATTCAGCATTATAAAGAATAAATGAGTCCATATCAGAGTGTACTGAGTAGATGGGAAAATTTTCAGGTTTCTCCTGACTACTGACTACATATTTCATTAAAGTTTCTCTATATAGTCTCTTAGGTTGGCTGAACACTGAAATAGTAGCATATGACATGTCTAATTGAAGAGATCCTCTGATTTTTGCACCCCAAGATCTGGACAATAGCATACCATATATTGGAGGAATATCTGCTACTACTATATCCATCAAAATTGTTTTTGCAAGGTATTGAACCAATGTAACACATAAATCTTTGATTAATCCTAAACATCTCACCTGAATTGAATCAAAAGAAAAGAGATCTTTGTAATGTCTGGTGATGTCTAGATTTAATTTCTCCATTACAACTTTGGGCATCAAATTGTGAAATGCCCCAGAATCAAGCATGGCATTATGAAGTATTTTATCATGTATATTCAAACTTACATAAAATGGAGGATTTCCTCCACTTCCTGGTTTTCCATTTACTTCAGGGCCAAAGAGTAATCTGGGTTGGTAATATTGAGTGATCTATTGATTTGGCTTTAGTAGACATCATGTTTAGCTAATTCAGATAATGGAACAACTATTTTTAATTTTCCTACTTCAACTTCTAGAATAAAAGGTTTTTGAGTCTGAGTCCTTGTATTGTGAACATTTGGATTATCATTTTCTTCTGTATTTTCAGTATTTTTCTCCTTTTCAGGAGTGGGGTTGTGAGCTGAAGTTCTTTCCGAATCAACTTTTGGAGGTTCATCTAAATTTCCTTTAGGAGGAAGAGTATTGGAAAGTTGTCTGTTATTCAGTTAAGTATCAAATACATCTTCAATTATTGGGTGAGCAGGATTAGGATCTGATCTAGAAAGAATATGTACAAAAGTAGTATCAGTTTTACCTTTGAGGGACTGTTTTGTAGCTTTCTGTTTACTTGTTTCTGGGACATCAATTCTTCTGCTCCTCAAATTATATTTCTTGTGGACTTCATAAATGGTTGCATCATATCCTTCCTTAAAGTCAAATGATTCTCTTGAATGAGTTTGAAATTGATTAAGAATGTGAGCTTCTTGATCATCTTGGGTCAAGAAAAATTCTGGTTCATTCTTGCATTCAGTTAAGTTGTTTATTTCAGCATCTTCGGTTGGTTATTCAGAAGTTGACGCTTCAATATAATTTTCCTGGAAAGGGGGCCTAATATTTTGGTCAGGACCAGTTTTTCCAGTATTTTGATTTTGGTTTCTTTTGAAATTTGGATTTCTCACAGTATTGCTTGGTTGACCATCCCAAGGAGATTTTATTTCAATTGTTTCTGCTCTATCTCCTAGCCTTTCCATTCCTTTAATGATAGCATCCAGTTTCTTTTCAAAAGCTGTGGGTTCTTCGTTCATAGGCATTCTCCTTTTAGCTCTAGCTCTAGCTCGTTTCTCTATCAGGTTGGCTTCAACACTAACAACTATGCTTTGCATCTCTTCTAGGGTTTGAGGAGCTCTTTCCCTAAGTTTATATGCCATATCATAATCAAATCCATCAGGGAATTTGATTAATACTGAATCAGGAGGAGGTCTAAGATTTTGGGGAATAGCATTGTAAGCTTCATTGAACCTAGTGATGTAATCTTGCACAGTCTCATTTGGTCCTCTCTTTAGTTTTTCAAAGTCTGATAAGATTTGAAGAGGGTTTTTCTTCTTTTCCCATCTGTTTAGAAATTATCTATAGAGAGCTTGTAAGTTAGCAATATTGTTAACAGGAAGTGCTCTAAACTAGGTTCTAACTTCACCAGTAAGACTTTGAAAAAATATTCTCATCCTTACATCATCAGCATCTATCTCATAAATTTCAAAATAATCAGTCATCTTTTTAGTATGCTGTTGTGCAGTGTAAGTACTAGAACCATCAAAGGGAGTGATTTTAGATTGGTAATCTTGGGGCATAGCACCTAGATTGGGTGGTAATACCAAAGGAGCATATATGTTTGCCATTGGAAGAGGTAGTGATGAAATAACAGGTGAGTTCGTTCTATGAGTAATGTGTGGAGGAGTAGAAGGGGTAGTTTGAGGTGGAGATGTTTAAGGAAATGTTGATGAACTTGGAGAGGCTAAAGTGATCACATAAATATTTGATGTTCCTTCAGAGGTAATCTCAGACAGTATGGAATTTCGCAAATGTTTATCAAGATGTGAAGTAACAAATTCCAATTGTAATTCTTCAAGAAATACTGGGTCTGGAACCAAATTGGACAACTCAGATTCAGAAAAATTTACAAATAAAGATGTTTCAAATTGCTCATCAAAAGGTTCGTCCCCAAGATAAATCCACTTCACAGGGCAGGATATTGATCTATAGAGAGGTCGAGAACTACCAAAGCTTTCTTGACTATCTTGTATTCTAAGAATTCTGGGGATCAGATTTGGATTTTAAAACACAGGCGGTGGATTTGCATCAGGATTAGCCCTAGTGTAATGAGTCCTTTCTGAAGCCAAGTTTCTAAGTGATTTTTTTTTTTAATTTTTGTTTTTTGTTTTTTTTCTTAAATGAAATGAACAATACAACTTCAACAATCTCCTTAAGAATTTTTAGATATTGGATTCAAATTTTCTTAAAGATTTATTTAACTAGAGGAACTGATCAAATGTTTGAAACCAAAGTTCGGTTCATAAACTAGACTAGAGATAGACTGAAGCAACATTTATTTACATATGCAATTGTAGAGAAAAAGCAGTTCAAAGGCTACTTGACTAACTTCAGGCTCCATCTGTAGTTTATAAAGTAAACAATAGTAATAATAAAATTATTCAATTCCCTAGTATGGTCGCCATTATGTTATCACTCAGATTTTCCTTGAATTTATTGGGAAGAGGAAAGGGGTCTGAGGTAACCAAAAACCAACTTTTAGGTACAAAATCTAGCCAATCTGTACCCAGAGAGGGCTCTCTCTGTAAAATTTATCTTTGTTTTGGAAGATATTAGGCTAGTTATAAAGTACAGGTATTTTGATTATGTTTGGGTGATGGAATTCAATAGCTGAGGGTAAGATTGAGTAGTTTAGGCCATTGGGCTAATGGAGTCAAAGAAAATGGCTTAACTGGATTAAGTTTCTTAACAAAAGATGGTTTCACAGGGCAAGGTAATCAAATAGGGAACAATTATAGGTCTAAAGTGAATGGAATGGAATTAAAATGGATGAAAGGAAATTAAGAATCCTTCAACACATTTATAAGAGGGAAATTGAGTGATTATTAATAAAGAGCAATTAAGTATTTTTTACTAAATAATCAAAATGCATAAACTAGAAAAACAGGAGCAATTAAGAAGTCACTGTTTAAACCAGTTCAGAAGAAAACATTTAGAATAACAATGATTAAAATCAGATTACACTTAAGCACTTTATAATTTATTCCTTTTCATTAATCATTCAAATATGAAACATAGTGATATAATAAACAAGTATAAAACTTCAAAACATAAGAGATAGATGACTTATTGATCCGTTTTCTGACACAAGAATCCTGTAAAAAGTCTTTTGCATCAATTCATCATCCACCTAGCCACGCAAAATTTCTCCAATAACACTTTATTCCAAAATAGTCAATGTTACAGCAAAGTCTAAGAATCCACCCCCCAATACTCAGATAAGAGAAATGATAACTGATGTTGTGTTGTTTCCTTCTTTTGAGAGCGTGTTGGAGGCAGGCCCTATGATTTGGCTTGTTGTTGTCCTCTTTGGTAACTCTATGCTGGCTGCTATGTTTTACTAATACTCTTTATCTGCATTGTTTATCCTTTTATCCTTCTTATCATGACTTACTGTAGTGAATAAGCAAAAATTCATGGAAGGATAATTTTTACAAAAGTTCTAACATTTCTTCCCACCATTTATCTTCCGGTATTCTGGTCCTTTGTATCTTTCTCAGAGTTTCATCTGTCTCTGTATATCTAAAGAAAGTAGGTTGAATTGGTAACAAATTCTTTACCTCATGCTCGAGACAAAACAAATTTCCCAATCTGTCATGAAGATTTTTTCCTATAGCCAATGTTGCTGCTGATGAACTAGTTGAGGAACTAGCCTAATTGTCAGCATGCTCGTCCAATTTCTCAACACAACTTTCAAGGTCCATCAATTTATCCTCTGGAACTAAAGGACTGGGCAATCCTTTATTCAAAAAAATATCAAATCTTTTTATAAATGAATTGATTTTTTCTTGCATATCAGAGCATCTTCATTCTAGATTTTGCATCAGAGTTATTTTGGTAAAAAATCTTTTTATTTCCAAAATTTTTCTTTTCATGCCTTGAATGCCAAGTTCTTCAAGTTGATGCTTGTTCTGAATATTTTAAAAGCAGATAAGTTTATCAACTTCTTCAGGCATGTTTCCCAATTCTTCTCTTTCTTTTAGGCTTTCTTCCAGAGCCAATTTGACCAAATCATTTTGTTCATACATTATTTTAAATTGAGGGCCAGACATCTTTTATTGACTGGATGATGTTGTCCCAAAGAATTTCATTTATTTCCTTTAAAGGCTTTTCCAGTGTGAGATCCTTCTCTAATATATTGACCAACTTTTCTAATTTGTTGACCTCTCTTGTTTTATCTGCAACATTCATCTTTGAGAGATCATATTTCTGTTCCAAAGTGTTGAGTTGCACCTTTGTTCTCTGTAGCTCTGTCACCTGGAGTTTCAATTCCTCCATTAAATTTATTAATTCTTCTATACTTAAATTGGAAGTATGTACCTATGAAAATTATGTTGGCTGACCTGTAATTTCTTCTGTTGTAGATGCTGGAATATTAAGCTGCTTGTCTTTCAATGCATTTTCAAGCTCTTTTTCAGTTTCATTAAGTTTCTCATTCAATTTCAAGAGCAATTCCATTAATTATTCTTCATAATTTTGTTTCATGATTTCTGCAGTCTGTGGATGTCTTGAGGCTGGTAACTTCAGTTGTTTTCTCAATGTCGCAATATCATCATCTTTTTCTTGATCAGGGTTTCTTTACCTTTGATATCTTTGGGATTATGTCCCAACCCAATGATTATTTCCTCCAAAGTATTTATTCTATTGTCTTTAGCCTAAGAAGAGGCTTTTTCAAGTTGAAATTGTGCATGAGTATTCTCCAAAGAATCTTGCCATTTCTGGGTCATCATTGATTTATCTGTCAGAGTAGAATAAATCATTTCACCTGTTTGTTTATGCAACTCAATTTGATCCAAAGGATGAATATCCTTTGCTATGACTTCAAAATTAGTTCTGATATAATCTCCAGCTGTTTGAGGCTGCTGCACTTTGGGTTTGAAGTGACTCATTATCATCTTTCCCTATTGGATGTCATAAGCTGACATCAATCTTTGTTGATTCTTAGGAGCCATCTTCAAATACTGACTGTAAAATTGAAGTTGAGTGGATCATTTCTGGACTTTAAATTTATGAATGTCCTTTTAATATCCCAGGCATCTTTCACTGGTGGTTTGAAAGATGATATTTCTGCACTTTGCTACCTTTGCAGCTCTTTTTTCTATAAAGTAGTGGATGTCCCACTGATTGTACATGTTTGTTGACTACCTAATTCTTCTTCCCCCTGACTATTAGGGATTTCATGAACAGATTCCACTTCTAGAAGAGGATTTAATTTTTGTCTTTTAACATTAGGTTGTTATGAAGACCCACTGATAGGGGTAGCTACTTCAACATCCCTCTTTTTTCCCTTTTCTACATTAAGAGGAGTTTGTAAAATTGACATTCCTTCCACATTTGTCTGAGTAGGAGAAATCTGTACTTGACCCTATTCTTTAGAAGTTTCAGGTTGTTCTGTCATTGTAAATTTCTCTGTAACTTGTATATCAGCCTCTTTCTCCTTTCCTTTAGATGCTATTGTAGCCAATGCACTAATTTCCTATAAATTTTGTTGAGAAGTCCCAGCAGAAGAAGAACCAATACCTGGTATATGCACCTGTCCAAAAGAGCCTAGGTCAAGTATTTTTTCAAGGTCTTTCATAACATTGTCCACACTGACCTACTTACTATCTTGTTCTATCAAGGTCCCTTCCATCCATTCATCCATATTGGCATATTGTTTAATTTCTGGGATTCTTTAATGAATGTATGGAGATAATTTATTTTTCATCCTTCTATCACAAATAAATTTATTTGGGTCATAAGGTACCCAATAGAAATTTTTTTGTAATTTAAGATAGTCTTCTAATATTCTTTCAGTTTCTTTTGCAGCATCTCTAGAATTGCATACAAAGGGACCTAACTGAATTTTAATCTTGAGTTGAGCCTTTTTCTTTGAATTACAAAAATGAACTATGTCTAAATTGATCATCTGCCTGAAATACTCTAATGCAAAGAGTCTCATTGGGACATATTTTGCCAACTTGAAAGGGCATAACTGACACCCATATATTCTGATTTATGTGTGATTTCGATATAGGTACCAGTCACCTATCCGGTATTTCTTTGAGAGCTGAAGAATTTTCTTGATTTCACTACTGACCCCAGGAGGGGAGAATCATGTCAACAAAGTGGTTTCAGGGTGTACAAATAGGTCAATAAACTCATTGTAGGAATAAGGAGAATCAAAGGAATTATGAGTGATGGTAGACCAAAAGATTACAGACCTAGGATTTCCTTTGGCATCAAGTTTTTTGACATAGAAAGAGAAATTATCTGATTTGAAAGTAAAGCATGAGATGATAAATAACAGAAGAATACTAGAACACTCTTTCATTCTCTAATCTCATGAGCTGATAATGGATTTTATTTGCAATGTAGGAAGAAAAATCATACTTGACAGAAGGGGGCTATCCAGGGGTAAAAATTGACAACAATACTAGGGTTAATTGGTCAACATATTCACTAGTATTGAAGCCCATTATAGAGGATATCATGTTCAAAATAAGCCTGCCCACACCAGTGAAAAAGGTGTAACCATAAGGGGGAGGGCCTTTGGGTTGATGTTCTGGCAACATGAAGGTTTGAAAGAGATGATTTAATTCTTCATGGGATAAATTGGCAAATTTCTCAAGTAATTCTCCCATGGACAGGGGAGTGAGGGCTTGACCAAGCTGGAACTGTAACATTTCATTAATAGAATGAGAAGTTATGGGAAAAAGGACGGTTTGACTCGGGGACAAAATTTCTCATTGATTGGGATCATAGTTTGCATGGCAGTAATGGATTATCTCAGGAAAAATATGGACTAAGGGGAGAAGATACATGGGAAAATTGGATTCCCATAATCCAAAAATGACATAACCTTTCAAGTAATTATCTCTGCAATAGCAAAACATTCGAAAGGGATTTTCACTGAGAACCAGATATTTAATTTGGAAATCTCTGTCTGCTAAAGGTAGATAATCTAAATCTCCGTGAGGGGCATCCAGGGGTGCGATATTCAGAGCCACGGGAATCTCCATTTCTGGTTCTTATGGATTCAGAAATGAATTTGGATTTTTTATGAAAAACGGGAAAAATCACAAATTTGGGAATGCAAATGTAATTTTGGGAATTGAAGAACAAACTAAAGAGCAATCTTGAACCCTGTTTCAGTTTTCTGTGTGAAATTGAAAACAAAAACCAGGATTTTTACAGAATTCAGCGGGAATTTAGGTAAATACCCATTTTCCAGGAAATAAACAGTGATGAAAATAGGTGTTGGTAATGGCGGATGAATCTTGGATGCTCGTCTAGAATTTTCTTCAACAAGGTAGTGGTTAGCAAATTTCGACAGTTGATTTCGAAATTCGTTGCATGGGACACTGGTTACTGTATGAAATAATGAAAATGACACGGGTTATTTTGTTTTATTTCCAAAGTCAAAGGTTGGCGGGTTTTTTATTTTTTTAATGGATGACATCAGCAAGTACGAAGGCTTCGTCACAGGAGGTAGGCAGTAAGCGTTTTCCATTGCACAACTTTTGGGGAAAAGTGGTTTTCAACGGAGGGCGAGCAATTCCATACGATGGACGACGCGTGGTGCGGCACTGTTCAGAAAACCGCTTGACCATCTCGCATTATCGTTCAGACGAGGATGGGCAGCGATATGAATAATAACTGTTGTTTTTGAATTGATCAATCGAACGACGTTCGGGTTGTCAAGATGGCGGAGAATTAAAATGGTAGGCCTAATGCAATTTATTAAAAATAATTGCATTGAGGACGATTTGATTGGAGGATTAGGTTCTTAATTAACCTGGAGGTTTAATTAATCCCTTTATATGGTGGAGTGTCAGTTTTATTTATTAATCATAAATTCACCCAATTAATTAAATTTATATGGTTACAACCAACGGGGCGAGATATTATATTAATTTGGAAATTTAATTAAAATAACACGACAAAAGGAAAGATTTTCATAGGGATTTAAATAATAAGTTAAAATTAATATGGAAATGAATGAAGCGCTAAGTGTAAACATTAAGTTAATTTCTTTAACTTATGCTTGAATAAGAAAGGTTTTTTGTGAAATATTGCATAATTTTCCTAAGTAAAATGGAATTTTACTTAGGAAAAGACTTTTTAGAAGTGAATGAATGTCATGATGAATAGTTTTAAGTAATTAGGCTTTTCCAAATATTGGACCGACGATCCAGTCCCTTCAAAAGTCAAGGAAATGCCTTGAGCCCCTCTAATTTTCAAATACATTAGTACTTTTGGGAAATTAGTGAAATTTTTAGGGAAAAATGAGAAGGGAAGTTAATAATTTTGACTTTTCTTTGCTTGAAATTCTTCTAGTGTAGTGTCTACCTTTGCACTTGTGATGAAAGTAAAGATTAACACATTTAGAGTCATTATCCATCACATGTAATTCTGCAACATCATCTACCTACCCTACCTACTTTACCTTACCATTTTTTCTTCTTTATTAGGGTGCACTTAGACTGGCAAACCCTTATCACACTTTTTATTTCACATATGGAAATGTATCTAATTCTAACCTTATTACATCCAAGGGCTCAGATTAAACTGTTGAAATCCTTTTATTTACTCTGCTTATCTACTCATCTGCCAAGATTAAACAGTTTGGTCAGATTTTATTCTCTATCTGTAAAACATAAAATTGAAAAATGAACTAGCCAAGCTTAAATTGTTTGACTATTCATCAATTGTGGCATAAGATACAAGTTGCACACAATTTGTTTATTACATAAGACCAAAAAGTAGTGGCATTTATGTAGAAATTTGAATAACTGTTAAATTATTCACCGAGATTATCTTGATCACACACTATTTGAGCTTCATGCATAATACATAACCTCTTCTACCATTTATCATTAATTTCAGAAATATAAACAATCGCATGCACACATTAAAACCATAAACAATAACACATATAAACACAGTATTTATGGGAAAGCTTAAAGCTAAAAACCCCCAACTATCTATATATTATAATGATAGAGATCATGTAACAATCATTGTACAAATTTCACAAGCTCAAGACAATCTCCAATTGTTACACACTACACAAGTCGTATCTAGCAAACACATGTCTAATCTCGTTCCACCGATTAGCTCGCTCACTCAATTCAAGATGAATAATTGATCCACCCGAGTTCGAATCCTCCTAAAAGTGCACCGTGGGCAACTTTCATTGGTATCTCTTCCATCAATATGTGGTGCAAACTCATGCCCAAAGTATATCAAATCGATACGCATCGTTTCACCTACCTTCCACCGTCTCTCTCATCGAACTGTCATATAATTGGTTAACTGATGCATTCTTTAGTTGATTAATGAGTTTATAATTAGTGAATTAATTAATAATTAATTCACACCACTCACTAATTGTATCAATTAGTTAAACTGAATACAAATAGCTCAACTATGTTTAGATTAGTTAAACTGAATACAACTCCACTAACTTCCTCAATCAACTCCACCAAACTCTGTCACATGAGTTCTAACTGAAGTATCCATGCAATAGCTCCACATAACCCTCAAGAATAGCATAATTCCTTCTGTCAGCTCCTGTGCCACATCTGTGCACTTAACTAAAGTGCTCCAAGAGAATAAGATAATGTTTATAGTCCAAATATTATTAAGAGCTAATAATATTCGACATATCTATTTTTAGACTGGCAATCTAAAAATAGATTCTGCCCAGTATGTTTAAAAATATAAGTCCATCTATTTTTCCAACTTGACCAACCATCCACAAATAGCATCCTGCAACTCATAGAATATGATCGACATGTCTAAAAATAGACATAGTCTAAAAATAGACTTTGCGCCAAAAATAGCCTGCTGGCCCACTTAGTGAAGGCGACTCTTTTTACTAAGCTCATCATCTTGTTGCAATCTCAACACTCCCTCTCAACAAGATAGGGATTATCTACAACTTCATCCCATGTTATGGTATTCGAATCGTTTCTTGGTGAGGGCTGCTAAGATACCAAGATCTCATCCTCTCGTGTGAATGTGCGAGTGCAACATGATCCTCCACGCACACAATTCTTGATATGATGATACCAGATGTCAATGTGTTTAGATCTATCATGAAATACTGGATTAACCAAGAGGCTTGATGATGCAACCTCGATTATCACAATATATCGCGTAGGCTCTAAGTGTGAACTGAATGTTCAGACTCAGATTCTTCTCATCCATAGCCGGCATGTGACAAACTTGCTGCCACATATACTGCCTCATGAACCGGAAAGCCCTAATCTCTCCGCTCGCTGTACCAAGAAACTATTGTCGACCCAATACTGAAAATCCCTACAGATGTGCTCTTTCTGTCTGTTGGCTCCCTGCCCAATCTACATCCGTGAAGCCACACAGCCTCACCTCATCTGACTGTCTGTACCATAATCCATATCCCAATGTGCCTCTGAGATATCTTAATACATGCTCCCCTGCCTTCCAAAAGAGATTGGTTGGCTTAACCATAGCTTGTGAAAGATGGTTAACAGCATAGCATATGTCGAGTCATGTATTGACCAGATACATAAGCGACCCCACCAACTGTCGATAAATAGTGGCATCCACTACCTCCGCTGAAGTAGCATCCTCCTTCCTCCAACCACCAGGAAGAGGAGTATCAACAGGCTTGTAGCCATGCATGTTGAACTTCTCCAGTATCTCCCTGGCATACTTACCCTGAGAAACAAACAGTCCACCACTGCGCTGCCAAATTTCCAATCCCAGGAAATAATGAAGGAGGCCTAAGTCCTTCATCTCAAACTCTTTTTCAAGATCCTCCTTGCATGAGAGTATCAACAGCTCATCACCTGTCAAAATCAAATCATCTACATAAAGTACAATGATCAGCAACTTACCCTCCACCACAATTTGGTATAGGTTAGGATCCGCCTCACTCTTGGAGAATCCAAGTCCAGTGAAATAACTGTCTATCCGTGTGTACCAAGCACGAGGTGCTTGTTTCAAACCATACAACGCTCTCTTGAGCCTGCACACATGCGACTCGCTGCTGAAGATCTCGAAACCTTCGAGCTGCTCTATGTACACCTCCTCCTCAATGAATCCATTGAGGAACACAGTCTTCACATCCATCTGATGAATGTGCCACCCCATCTGTGCTGAGAGAGCAAGAATCGTCCATATGGAAGAATACCTTGCGACAGGTGCAAAGTTTTCCTCATAATCGATCCCCTCAATGTATGAGAAGCCTCGGGCAACAAATCTTGCCTTGTACTTCTCCACACTCTCATCAGCTGCTTGCTTCATTTTGTAGATCCATCTCGAACCCACCACTGATTTCCCTTCCGGCCTTGGGACAATCTCCCATGCAATGTTTCTGACAATCGAATCATACCCTTCCACCGTGGCATCTACCCATGCGGGATCCTCCACACCTTCCTCGAAAGAGGATGGCTTTGTCATGATACACTTGCTCATAAGAGCCATATCCCGCATATCAAGCCTGTTATCTGTCATGCTTGGTCAGAGGTGGCCCTGCTAACCCCATGCATCTTGAGCCAGTCGCTCAGCTTCTGTAGTGCGCTTCCGCCCTCTGATGGTTGGCACTACATGAGTGGTCTCTTCCACTCCATGAACTTCCTCTTGTGGCTGATCCACATCCTGAAGCTCATCCTTAGGAACTAATAGCTCCTCATCTGCATGCAAGTGTGGCTCCCTCTCAAGCAAACACTTCATGGCTTTCTCCTCATGAAATTTGATATCCTGTCGCACAACAGTCTTGCGACTATCTGGCAAATACACACGATAGTTGTGGGGTGTATCAGTGTACCCCACAAATATCCCAACCTCTGCAGTCGGCTCCAGCTTCTTCCTGGCATCCTTCGTCACATGAATGTAAACAGGTGAACCAAAAATCCTCAAATGGGAAATATCAAGCTTCTTACCAGAAAACGCCTCCTCGGGTGTACTCATGCCAAGTATCCTGTGAGGACAACGGTTTCGCACATATACTACAGTATTGCATGCCTCAGCCCACAAGTGTATGGGAAGGCCCTGATCATGCAACATCGCCCGTGTAGCACCCACGATCGTTCTGTTCTTCTGCTCAACAACCCCATTCTACTATGGGTTATGAGGTGCTATGAGCTCTCTTCGAATTCCTTCTGCGCTGCAAAAGTCCTTGAATTCGCCAGAGATGAATTCAACACCATTGCTAATTGAGCTTCCCACTTGCTTCGATTCTTCTCCACTAGTGCCTTGAACCTACGTATCTTGTGTCGTCTCGGCTTTCTTTTGCACGAAGAAGATCCAGCACTTTCGAGAGAAATCATCAACAAAGATGACATAATACCTGTGCTTTGCTGTCGAAGCAACAGAGAAAGGACCACACACGTCTGTGTGAACTCTCTCAAGGATCGTCGTGGCGCGACTATCCTTCTCGCGAAAGGTGGCTTTCACATACTTCCCTAAAGTACACCCCTTGCACTGATCTGACTGCGCAAGGGTGCCCTTAGGAAGTCCAGTAGAAATCTGCTGCAGAATCTTCAAAGCTCCATGTAGGCGAAGGTGTGCTCCAATCGTGCCACACCACCATCATCCGCAAGAGTCATCTTCCACTTTGCTCGCCATTGTTGCGCAGCCATCTACCTGCAATTGACAAAGGTTCTTAACTCGAACCCCTATCCTCCGGGTCTCACCAGTTGCCTTACTGCGCAGGAAAGCCTTTCCCTCGCTAAAGACAACATCATATCCCTTGTCTTCTAACATCGCCACAGAGATAAGATTCTTCTTCAATCCTGGAACATGCATCACTTCCTTCAATAATAAGGGTTTACCAGACTCCCTCTCAAAGGAAATGGTACCGATACCGGTCGCACTGTATCTACCATCATCGCCCATCTCGATGTGCACTCCAAGATCTTTCTCATCCAGATCAATAAACAAATCTCGATCTCCTGTCATGTGAAAAGACGCACCACTGTCCAGAAACCACACTGAACCCATCACACTTGAGACCAAGCATGCGATCAACAAAAAATCCAGCTCAAACTACGAGGCTAAGGCCTCTCCAGCTGCAGATCCAACAGCCTGCTTATTTTTCTTCTTCTGCGGACAATTTGTGGCATAATGTCCGTGTTGGTGACAGTGAAAGCACTTCACCTTGGACATGTCCTGCTTCTTGCCTTTCGCACCAGATTGAGAAGCTTTCTTTCTCTTCCCCTTCTTTGCTTTGGCAGACAAAGCACAATTCTCTTCATCAGAGTTCTTTGATGACGATCCGTCCGTGGTACTTCGCCTTATCTCCTCTTGCACAAGATCCGACCAAAGTCGCTCCCATCCTGGTAATTTCTCCCGACCATTGACAAAGTCCTGATAGTAATGCCAACTCTTCGAAAGCCCAAGGAGAGCCAAGCTCACCAATTCCTCATCATCTAAAATCAACCCCACACTTCTCAGCTCATCCCTACATTGGATGAATTTCGTGAGGTACTTGGGCATACTATCGCCTTTCTCCATCTTTATGTTTCTGAGTTTATCCTTGAGTGCCAACTTCCTCTAGTCGCTCTTGCTTTGGAAACTATGTGATCCTTCACACCTTCCAATAGAATTCTTCGACACTTCGCTACCTTCTTTTTCCATGTGTCAAGTGCGGCTGCATCGCCAGAACCAGGCTTTGGAATATCAATATCTATGAACTCCTTCAACCCATTATCATCCAGCACCGCTCCATCCTGTCCTTCCATGCAATATAATCGGCTATGCCCTCAAGGGCATACTCCAATCGCAATCCGTTGAAAGACATCTCAACTTCGATACAAAGAAACACCGCTCGCAAATTGACTCCACACCAACACAAAACTCAACCGCTTCAATGCTTTGCAATTGCTCCAATGATCAATATCGCTCTGATACCATGTATAAATTTGAATAACTATTAAGTTATTCACTGATATTATCCTGATCACACACTATTTGAGCTTCATGCATAGTACATAACCTCTTCTACTATTGAGCATTAATTGCAGAAATATAAACAATCGCATGCGCACATCAAAACCATAAACAATCACACATATAAACACAGTATTTATGGGAAATATTAAAGCTGAAAAACCCCAAATATCTTTATATTATAATGATAGAGATCATGTAACAATCATTGTACAAACTCCTTCCAAGCTCTCAGTACAATCTCCAATTGTTACACACTTCACAAGCTCAAATTTAACAAAACACATGCTCCAATCTGCTCCAATTCGCTGCATGCCCTACCACGCAACCCACTTGAATACCTTCTCCAACTAAGTTTGAACTCTTCCATGCAATGCATGCAATCGGTGAAATCCTCATTGGCATCTCCATCAATGTGTGGCAAAAACTCATGCACCAAAGATAGTCACAAATCGATAGTCACACTGCTTCTTTCACCTCCCCCCGCTCTCCACTAGGTCTCCACCGAAATCGTCCATGCACCGAATTTAACCGATACCCAGTTGATTTATGAGTTAATAATTGGTGAATTAATTAATAATTAATTCACACCACTCTCACTAATTGTATCAATCAGTTAGACTAGATACAACTAGCTCAACTAAGTTAAACTGAACACAACTCCATTAACTATCTCATCAACTCCACCAAACTCTGTCACATGAGTTCTAACTGAAGTCAACCATGCAATAGCTCCACTAAACCTAGGAATAGCATAATTCCTTCTGTCAGCTGCATGTGCCACATCCAGGCATCAAACTGAAGTGCTCCAAGAGGATAAGATAATGTTTAGAGTCCAAATATTATTAAGAGCTAATAATATTCGACATATCTATTTTTAGACTTGCAATCTAAAAATAGATTCCGCCCAGTATGTCTAAAAATAGAAGTCCATCTATTTTTTCCGACTTGACCAACCATCCACAAATAGCATCCTGCAACTCATAGAACATGATCCATATGTCTAAAAATAGACTTTGTGCCAAAAATAGCTTGCGGGCCCACTTAGTGAAGGAGACTTTTTTCCACTAACCTCATCATCTTGTTGCAATCTCAACAATTTAGACTTGCACACTTTCCTTGGCCTTTCTTTTGGTGGGGTTCATTTTCTTTTACTTCTTTGGCCATTTTTATTTTTTTCACCCTTTGATTTTTCTTTTAGGGTATACCCTCTTTACCTTTTTTAAATTTTTTGATTTCTTGAGAATATGGAAAACCTTTGCAACAAGAAAAGTTATGAACATATTGCATAGCCCATCAAGACAATCATGAAATATGACACCTATTGGTATAGGAGTCTAACACTAAGAAGTCTTGACATTAGGAAGTTTTGAGGCATCTTAATTTTGACTGTGGTAACAACTAAATTCAGATTATAACAGCATCAAAAAATTGGACTTAGGCAATTCGTGTTACTTGGAGTATTGAGACAGTTCTTTTGGCGTTTCACTCAGAGACTATTTAGAGCACTCCTAAAGTCATCATCTATAACAGTCTATAAACATTTTAGAAGCAACATTTTGATTTGACACAGAGAATTATTTGGAGCAGTATTGTTGAAGTTTATTGAAGCACTTCCTTTAGAACATCCTTCGTTGAAGATTATAGAAGCATCATTTGGATAGTCTCATTAAAAAAAAAATCTTTGGAGTATTCTTGGAAATTTGTTAAGGAAACTGCACATTGTGGCTGAAACTTCCAGCACTCCTAGCGATCTTCTTTGCTTCAGCTCCAAAAGGTGTAAATAGTAACACTGTCTTTAAGTGGCTTCATAGCTTGAGTTCTTATTATTTTACTATAACCCTGTTTTTGGCTTCTTCATCTTCATCATGCACCATTCGATGAACTGTGGATAATGTCGTAGAGTCTACTCCTTTGAAAAGGCTTGACAAAACAGGAAGGATATTTGGCAAAAACAATCCATCTGCCTAAAGATACCGTTACATAATGCATTCTAATTTTGTTCCATCTAATAGATCCTATTTATAACATGGTCAAATATTTCAGATGCATCTTTGACTAACAACAACTACATTCTTTTAGCCAAATTTTTGGAAATACGAACTATCTTGCAACCTTGTTTCTGTATAAAAAAATGATTCACCTGGCCTTTAAGTTGATTTTGATGTGTATTAGACAATCCTAGTTCTTCAAACTTCTATTACTGCCTGAGAACGACACTGGTAGGTGGTGATCATGATATGTTAAGATGGTCTGATCTCTTTATCTATAAAAAAAAATAAGTGAGCATGCTCATACTCCTCCATTGGAGTGATTAGGGATCAAATTTAATATTTGATAAATCTTTGTAAACCAAAATATACATACACAGATTCCGGAGGGACTATTGGTGTAGGACCAACTTCTTCTCACTCATGTTACAAGTTGCCAACACCTGACTCAGCAAAGGTATTTCACAACTGCTAGACTTGTGGTTTTAAGTCAGATCAGTTTGGTAGGCTTGGGATATGAGGAGAATTTGTTGTAAATTCAACAACCAAAGTGTTTTTACTAGTGTTAGCCAGCTATACAATTTTTTATATCAAATGTCGGCTAAAACATTTTTGGAATCTTCAAGAAACAAGTTTTTATTGCTAAAAAGATGTTATCTCTTAAAGACTCTTGAAGGCCTCATGCCTCTATGCAAATCTTCACTTCTGTTCCCTTTTGATACTCAGAAATTCTACTGATTTCATGACAAAAGACTGCTTCAAAATCATGATTTTTTTCCCTTTCTCCACTCAAAGCTAACCTTCATTTTCTCCCCTTTTTCTCCATAAAATTCCTCTATTATTCATGATTCCCCTTCTTTCATTCATGAAAATGATTTTTACATAGTTTAAAACTCATTTTTAAACTATATCGAAACCCCCAAATCCATTTAAAAACATTGAAAAAATCATAAAAAATGCATATTTTTGTATTAAGGCTTAAGCCACTTGGGCTAAGTCTTAAACCACTTCCCCTCCATGTGCCCCAGCGCTAGAACCAAGTGCTAAAGGTCACAATAGCTTATCGCATTGGAGTAAATCACAAAGTGTTATTGTTTGCGTTAAACCAAAAAACTCCGATTGTGATGGCCCGATCGCGCAATCGCATCAGCCTTCCCCACGCATTATCGCATCGCAACTTTTTCATCAGGCTCGTTAAAATATTTCTCCACCTTCGATTGACTCCTCCCGATTCATTTCCCGCTGTCAATCTGATCCGCAGATCAACGGTTCACATATGATCGCATTGGAGTTTTCCCTTGGGTGCATCTAATTACTTTACTTTGCCTCCCTCCGATCGTCGTTTCCCAATTTATTCTCCACCATTGATCTTGTGGGCCGATCTCATCCGACGACCCACGATCATCCCGAACTGCCAACTTCAATTTAAACCATATTTTCCTCCGAACTAAGGTTTTTTACCTTATTCCTTTGTATTTTTGCCATTTCTCTATTATACGTCCCGGATTTCTCCCAACTGTCGATCTTTGGGAGATCAATGGATCTGACATATTCTCTCCCTCTGCTCTCCTTTCAACCTCCACAAATAGATCTACACTGTTGGATGATGCCATCCAACGGCTAGGCTCTCTCCCCACACCCTCTGCAGTAGTTAAACCTACAAATGCATGATTTCTTAATTCTTTTCGTATTTTGCAGGTTTGAATGGTTTGTTCTGTCATATTAAAGAGAAATCCAAAGGCCAGGAATGACGATTCCCACACCTTTGATTTATCGAAGGGAACCATTCATAGGGCTCAAATTCCAAGTTTCGTCAATTTTTCATGAGGAATTGATGCCATGTGAGCCCTGCGCGACCTGCACATCAACAAGACACAACGTTATTTAAACAAACAAAAGAGTATCAGTGTTGAAGACTTGCCACAGCAGAACAGGAGATTGAAGACAATTTAGGGATTACGGCTAAGATTGATTATCAAAAGCCTAATCCTCCAAATTAAAACACAGTTAAAAGAAAATCATAAGTGTTAACAGACAGAAAGGCCTCCAACGCCTCAACATAGGCGAATTGATTCCTCTCAGCTACCATAGTGCCACCTGTGCCTCAAAGAATTCAAACAGAGGCTGAAGTTATTGATCAAAATCAGATACTTGCCTCAGTGCAGCCAAATAGTTAATTCTAATAAGGAATTTAATGCACAAAATATGAGCAGAGTTACTATGACATGACACAGAGCCTTAAAAGTCAACAAAAGCTCCCACCGAGCTTAATCTTAAATGTAAAACAATTAATACAGACAGAAAATTTGTTAGCTTCTTCATCAAGCCCCTCAATGGCCGAGAAGCCATTAAGTCTCTATTAGTTATCTTGGGAGATATTTTATCAGATCTCACCTCCTCATTCTTCTATGAATACTTCCATAGAAGATGAGAAATTTTTGGTTGCAGAACTTTGAAATATACTTGATCTTGAAACTCATTTTTGTAAATAGTGTTCTCTGGTTCTTGAAGCTCTGCTTGTGATAGATAAGTTATTCTCGAAAGTGTAGATGATTGCTAAACTAAAGCATTGGACTTAAAGTTGTAACTGGTTTGGAGCATCAATACAAGCTGATTTATGGGATCCTGGTATATGTCGACGATGATGTTATTTCTTATTGTAAATTGTTATTTCATTTCTGTTTCCACTTTGTTCATCTTCTCTTATAAAGAACAGCATGCATAGATTTAGGAACTACTGTATATCAGTACCCTTCTCTGACTGAAAATCTTTATCTAAATGCTTTCTTCCAATTTGTGTTATTTAGGAATGATTTAATTCAGTTTAAGCATAGGAATGCTGGCATTCCCTTGTCCTACTGTCTGAGCTAGTTGTTATTATTAAATGTTATTTTCAGTATATGTTAAGTAGAGATGAACTAAGGAAGATATGGTGTGCCCTGGTCCTAGTTTTATCCCAAAAGACTGTATGAAAGTTTCCCTTGGAATGTGTTGAAAGCTGGCTAGTGCTGAAGTACTTACTAGATCTTAGGCCATTCTTTGTTATCTTTGTGTTTGTCTTGAAAGTTACCAAGTAGAGCAGATCTAGGAGAGGATTTATGGTGAGCCTGGCCCGCTAGTTTCTTCTCCAATAGTTTCCTTCAAGTTTCCCTTTGTTTTAAAATGTTTTCTATTGAAAGTACATAAAAAGAAGGCTAGTTTAGAAGTACTTACATGATCTTAGATTACTTTTATGTCTTTCTTAAGTGTATTTCAAAAGAAGGCTAGTTTAGAAGTACTTACTTGATCTTAGGCTGCTCTTTGTTCTTCATTTGTTTAATTTCCCCTTCTTGTTGTACCATTTCATTCCATAAATCAAACTTTAGAGAGATCCTTAGACATAGATGACTTGCCCCATGGACCACTCTTGCCTCTTGTTGTTTCAATTAAAACCTATTATGACTCCATAGCCCAATGGACTAAAACCTGCAATTATCTATCTTTTGGCCAAAGCTTGTTCTGATTGCTTGCAACTTCTCACCTTTGAAAATATTTGCATTTAGGACTTTCCACCTCAAATAATAATCATGATCAACCATCCAAAAAAAAACAAAACCCTCGGCCTTCATAACTAGCCTAATATCATTACCCAAAACATTTCAAAGACAAATCCATCTTTGCACTTATTGGAGAGATCCCTCTCCGGATTCGGGAGGGCTAGATCCTAGAATCCCAAAGTGGTCGAAATAATGTTGTTTTTGTGATTGGACTTTGTAAATCTTGCTAATTACAGATTCCTAACATTTCTGGTGACTCCACTGGGGACCGAACCCAAAATCTCTGGCTCCCCTTAAAATTTCATACAAACGTCATGAGTTAAAAGCAGCCTTTTCAAGCACTACCAAGCAGTGGTAATCAGGATGAAAAATTGTTTGAATCAGTGACAAACTAGGTAAACCTTGGGATTCTCATAAGACTTTATCTAACCTTGAAAAATCAGTCGGCTTAGTCAAAAGATTAGACTGTCTTTGTCTCATAACCGTAACTAAGTTTTGAAACAGATTTAGGACACTCTTAACAACCAATAGGACTAAAAAATAACTTAGAAAGCCCAAAAAAAATATTTCAGATTGGTATTTAATAAACATGGTGGTGGACCATAAAACCTTTTACCTCCAAAGGAGCTAAAAACTTCCACTTGGCGACTCCACAATCCTTAATAGACCTTAAGACTCCACTGGGAAGAACCTTTGTCATTATAACATTTTTTTAAACTTAGTTAGAGGACTGTAGGATTTGAATTTGTGAAACATATTAGTTGACCTCTTAAAATTCTGTCATATCTGGTTAAACTTTTCTGGCTTAGATTGGGTCTAAAAACACAGCATAGTGGCTTCTAGAAAGATTCATACTAGAGCCTATCCTGACCCAGATCCACCTGAGATAGTTGATAACCTAGAAAGTATCCTTAGGAAGTATCCTAAGATAAAAATTTCAATTGTTTTCAGATCACCCTTGAGAGCTAATTCAATTCCTGAAAATATTTCAGCTCTGCGACAATAACAAGATGACTTAGTAAATCCATTTAGAAATAGTTCATTTGATGATATAATTCAGGTAGACTCTAAGCCTTCACTTTCATCCCCAGAAACAAGTGAACACCCTGGCAGTAGAGAAACAACACCACCTGATTTACACTTACATCACAATTTAGGTGTCTCTCATCCAAGATCAGCTCAGCAATCTACAGCTATTCCATCCACATCTTTTCACCAAACATCAACTGTCCAAACCACTCCACTTCAACCCACTTTTTCTCTTGTTAATCAACTGCTTCTAAACCCATCCCCACCACATATCATGGCAACATGGTATGCTCCTTTAGTCCTTCCTGTTCCCTTACTCAATCTTCCACGAGACTATCAGTCCAAAATTCCATTATATGATGCTATTAATGCTACTACTGCATCACAACATGTGGATAAGATGAATGACTACTTTGACAAAAATGAAATCAATGATGATTCTATCAAGCTTAGATTATTTGCTCAAAGCTTGGGGGGAGAAGTAAGGAAATGGTTTAAAGGCTTAACCCCCCATAGTATCATTGATCTCCAAGCCTTCCATCAAACGTTCCTAAATAAATGGGAAGTGAAGAAGAATCCTCTCCAAATCCTCTCTGATTACAAGAACCTCCATAGAAACACAGGGGAAAGTGTACAAGCTTATTGTACTAGATTTAAGAGTATATATAATGCACTTCCCCGAGATCTAAAACCTCCACAAGGCGTAGCTTTGAACAAATTTCTTGAAGGGTTAGACCCTGAGATGGCCTATAAACTGAGAGAGAGAGACCTTGCAACTCTCGAAGATATGCAGAAATGGGCTCTTGCTGTGGAAGTTAACTTGATGGAGAAAAGAGCAAGGATGAAAAATGAGAAGAGAGTATCCTTTAGGGAAGAAAACAAACCTTCTACTTCTAGCTCAAAGATGGAAAAAATGATGGAGTAGATGATGGAGAAAATGAGCATCCTTGAGAGAGCACAAGCAAGTCAAAACCAAACTGCTCCTCAAAACAGAAACTAGAACCAGAATCAGAATTTTAGAAGGAACCAACCTCCAAACAAACCTAGGGAATATGATCAACATATCACTCCTCCCTTTCATCAAAACTATGTGAGTGAGGTTGAGGAAATAGATGAAATAATAGAGGAAGAAGATATCAATATTCTGGGAGTAGATAATGATAACTTTGAGGTTCATTATGATAGAAAACAAGGTCTTTATACACCTTATGATGAAAAAAGAAATGATGATGAAAGTTATTATCAAGACATGGAGAATGTCATCATAGAAACTCAAAGAGAATATGACCTTAGAAGTAAAACCATTCAAAAAACTCCCAACACAAAAACCTCTGACAAATCTTCACAAAACAGCACTGCAACCAAGCCTAAAGTTTTCAAACAAAAGGACAAAACAGTAGCTGTAAATTGATAAAGTTAAAGAGAAAGGCACTCAAAACAATGTTAAACAGAGTGCGGACATTAGTAATACTAACACTTCAGCTAATACTCCTGTTAAAACCATTTTGTCAAATGTAAATAGAACAAATTAGCAAGCTGATGTTGCTGATAGACTGGCAGCTAATAAGGCTGAGACAAGTTCTTCAAAGAGTCAAATTCCTTTCAGCCTAGAGCAGGAAATTTCCAAAATTAAAATATTTACTCCCTTGATTGAGTTAGCTACCCAAAATGTATATAGGACCCAAATTTTGAAGGCTTTAAACATTGAGGATAATAATGACACATTCAATCTTAACGATGACCAACCAGAGCTTATTTTTGGTCCAAAGATTGAAGGCAGGTATCAAGAGGGGCCTGTTCCTCCCTTTTATGTGAGTTTAAATGTTCATGACAATATTTTGCATAATGCTATGAATGATTCCAGGGATTCTCATAATTTAATGCCAAAAGCTGTAATGGAGAGCCTCGGTCTAGAAATTACCAGACCTTACAAAGACCTTTACTCCTTTGAATCGAGGTAAATAAAATGTTTAGGATTAATCAAAGACCTCTGCGTTAACTTAGCCCAGATTCCATCCAAATGCTTAGTAATGGACATTGTTGTGGCTGATGTGCCCCCAAAGTATGGAATGTTATTATCAAGATTTTGGGGGGCTAAGTTACAAGGGACTATGCAAATGGACATGACCTATGCGACTATCCTATTTTCAATCAGACTAGAAGACTTTACAGGGAGTCCCATATGCAATACACAGTCACTAGCCAAGACAGACCACAAAATTCTCCTCTGTATTCTATAAACACGGGCATATATTATTTTATCTTGTTCAACGATGAAACCTTTAGTGAACAAGTCACTTTAAATGGACTGATGGCCGATAGAGAGGAATAAGAACACAACGCGGGAGTGTCTAAATAGTTTGTTGAACCCATGAAATTTATCGAAGCAAACATAGATCTTGAACTACAAATCATGCGTCAATTACCTTTTAACCTTGACAGTCAAGAAATCATTCCTCAGCTTAACGAGAAACCAGAGGAATTAAAACAAATTCAACTAAACATTGATATTCAGAAACAAACTGAAAGCACACTTGTTGAGGAGGATAGTGTCCCAACTGTCGAACCCGAAACTTATCCTCTGTGGAGTATGAAATTTTATGGATCCTGCACTAGGAACAACGTTGGTGTAGGCATCTGGATTTGCAACACTGAAAACAACCACACATAAAGCATTTCCTATAAATTAAACTTTCATTGTTCTAATAACATAGCAGAATACAAATCCCTGTTTTTAGGCTTACATCTATTGAAAAAGTTAGGAGCCAAATGAATTCAAGTGCATGGGGATTCCAAATTAATCATTAGGCAAGTCAATGGGGAGTATAACACGAATCACCCAAGACTTAGGGCCTACCAAAATGATGTCATGGACCTTTTAGAAACTTTCGAAGAGTCCTAATTGATTTTTGTCCCAAAAAAAAAAGAAATATCGCGGCCCACAGTTTAGCCTTTACAGCTAGAACATGCTTAACGCCATATGAAACCAAAGACTACACAACGCATATAAAATTCATACCATCCATTCCTAATAACGAGAAATATTGGCAGGTGTTCAGTGGAGACAAACAAATAGAAGAATTCATGCAGTTCAGAAACGAATTCAAACTACCAAGTTCAGATTCAGATTATGAAACTGAATACCCTAATGAAGAAAATTTTCTTGATGAAGAAGAAAGGTCTCCTAAGCTTGCTAATGTGAACCTGTTATCTAGAAAACTTGAAAATGAAACAAAGATGAATGCAGAGTTAAAAACAGAGGAGTTAGAAACCCTGCAGTCTAATGATGAAAGTTTGACTAAGGGTTTGGCACATTTAGAAGAGTTGTTTGATTTTAACGATGTGGCCAAGAAGCCAAAACTGGAACCTGTAGGGACTGAAGTGGAAGAGTGCAATATAGGCAGTGAACTTAAATAAAAAATGTTTAAACTGTATAAGACTTTACCAGCTCACATTAAACTCAAATTCATAGAGTTGTTTAAAGAATTTTCTGATGTTTTTGCGTGGAGTTACGAAGATCTGAAATCCTATAACATTGAAATAATACAGCACAAAATCCCTCTCAAGGAAAACCAAAAGCCATTCAAATAGAAATTACGCAGAATTAAGCCTGTTCAGTTGCCTTTGGTCAAGAAGGAGATTAAGAAAATCTATGAAGTTGGTATTCTTGTCCCTATTAGATATTCTGAGTGGGTTTCTAATCTGGTGTCAGTTAGGAAGAAAACTAGAGATATCAGGCTTTGTATAGACTTTAGAGACTTAAACAAAGCTTTATTGAAAGACAACTACCTTTTTCCCAAGATGGATCATATTTTACAAAGGGTAGCAGGGTCTAGAAGAATTTCTTTTCTTGATGGCTATTCAGGGTACAATCAGATCTTAGTCCACCCTAATGATCAACTAAAGACAATGTTTACTACACCTTGGGGCACTTTCATGTATGTGAAAATGCCCTTTGGTCTAATGAATGCTGGAGAAACTTTTCAGAGAGCCATGGACATAGCATTCTCGGAGGAACTGGGCTTCTTCATCATTATATACCTTGATGATGTCACTGTGTTTTAAAATACAGATGAAGAACACTTAGAACATTTAAGAAGAGTTTTCAAGAAATGCATAAAGTTTGGGATATCTTTAAACCCTAAGAAGACACTATTCGGTCTCCAAGAAGGTAAACTTCTCGGGCACATTATTTCAGAAGAGGGTATTAGGATAGATCCAACAAGGATTGAGGACATATTGCAAATCTCTCGTCCTCGAAACATCAAGGAGTTGCAATACTTCAATGGAAAGATTAACTTTTTGAGAAGGTTCATCCCCAACTTGGCTGAGCTCCTTAGAAATATCACAAACATGTTGAAGAAGGAGCAAGGGGTAAAATGGACCTTGGAAGCAAAGAAGTCCTTTGAGCTAGTGAAAAAAGCATTAACCAAAACACTGGTTCTAATAAGTCCCGATTTTTCAAAAGATTTTTATATTTTTTCATTTGCATTAGAACATACCATAGTTGCTGTCCTTTTACAGAAAAATCCACAAGGACAAGAGCAGCCTATTGCATTCTTTAGCAAGGCTTTGAGAGATGCTCCTTTGAAGTATAACATTATGGAAAAGAAAGCCTTTGCCTTGGTTAAGGCTTTGAAAGACTTCAGAGTATACATCCTTCACTCACACATCATTGCCTTTGTCCCAAATTCAGTTGTGAAAGACATTCTAACACAGGACCCAGATGGTAAGAGAGGTAAGTGGATTGTTGTCATCCTTGAATATGATTTAGAGATAAAACCCACTAAGTTGATCAAAGGCCAGGGCCTAGCTAGATTAATGGATGAATCAACTTTTGAAGTTCTTGATATTAATATGATTAGAGCTTTAGATGATCAAGAGGAAATCTCAACTCCCATTGTTGAAAACTGTTTTATGAATTCCTCTTGGTTTGCTAATATTCTTTATGTTTTACTTAATTTGAATACACCTCCTGGTTTGACAAAAACAAAGGCAAGGTTTTTAAAATTTAAAGTTGTAAACTATTGCATTATATATAGACGTCTCTATTGGAAAAATGCAGGCGGTATATTGCTTAAATGTTTGCCTGAGTTTGATGCAAAGAAGGTTAAGCATGAGTTCCATGAAGGGGAGTGTGGAGGCCACTTGTACTGGAAAACAACAACCAACAAGATCTTGAGGGCTGATTACTATTGGCCTAATATCTTTCATGATGTACACAAGATGATCATTTCCTACCATAAATGTCAACTTTTTGAAGGCAAAAGGAAGCTGTTACCCTTGCCTCTACTTCCAATCACTATCGAAGCCCCTTTTCAATAGTGGGGACTTGACTTCATAGGTGAAATCCATCCATCATCCTCAGCTCAGCATAGATGGATTCTCACTGCCACAGAATACTTCACTAAATGGATAGAAGCCATTCCTTGTAGGCAGGCCAATGATTCTATTATCATAAAATTCATAGAGAATAATATTCTCTCTAGGTTTGGCTATCCTACCAAGATCATCACTGATAATGCAGTAACATTTAGTTTAAAGAGGATGGTTGAGTTCTGTCGGAAGTATCAGATAACACTAGGGCATTCCATGGCCTATTACCCTCAAGGTAATGGACTTGCAGAATCCTCAAACAAGAGTTTAGTGAACATAATCAAGAAACTGTTTGAGGTCAACAAGAAGTCTTGGCACACAAATTTTGTGCATGCACTTTGGGCTAACAGATTAACATTGAAGAAATATATTGGAATGTCACCCTACCAACTTGTGTATGGCGTTTATGCAATTTTTCCAACCAGCCTTGGTGTGCCAGTTATGAAGTTGATTCAAGAATTTCAAACTGAAGATAATGATATGATTAGAAGGATCAATCAAACTATTCACCTTCAGCAAACTAGAGAGGAGGTTTATAACAAAGCATTGCAGAAGAAGATCAGCATCAAAAAGCTTTTTGACAGAAGAGAAAAGGCCAACAATTTCAAATTTGGGGACAAATTTTTAAAGTGGGACTCAAGAAGGGAAGAAAAGGGAAATCATGGGAAATTTGACAACTTATGGCTTGGCCCTTACTCTATTCATTCATCTGCTGGTAACAATGCCTATTTCTTACAAGAGTTGAATGGATCAGAGTTGTTTGGGGGTCCTGTCAATGGTAGGATGCTCAAGCATTACTTCTCTTGATCCATGTTATCTTCTGAAAGCCTTTTTATCTTTTTTCTCATTATAAATATTTCATCCACCATTGCATTCAAAGTTAGAAAAATCAAAAATACAAAAACAGTGAAAGAAATAAAAGAGGGCAGATT
Organism: Pinus albicaulis; assembly: GCA_034641835.2. Taxonomy (NCBI): domain Eukaryota; kingdom Viridiplantae; phylum Streptophyta; class Pinopsida; order Pinales; family Pinaceae; genus Pinus; species Pinus albicaulis. Next base: position 71,535 of record JAXQQM020077871.1, read on the forward strand.
GTAAAAACAAGAAAGGTATAGCCCCATACCAAAAAAGAGAAACAAATATGAAAGTGTGCAAGCTTAAATGCCACTCCTGAAAACGCACTTCTAATTATTCAAACAGCCTAAACTTGACTAATTAGCTTTAAATTTTCTGCTGATAGGATAGTGAATTCGATTTTCCAAACTATTTAACCTTGGCTTATTAGTAGATAGATTAGGATAGAAATTAAAGGTTCAAACATGCTCAAAATATGAACCTAAGTTTCCAAAGAGAATGACTCAAATATGTTTCAAATTCTGAGTCAAAAAAGAGGTAAATCTGGTTCTGATAAGCTTAAAATCTGAACCAGAGGACAAGTAAAGAATAGCTCAAGTATGAGTCAAAACAAAGTTGTAAAAGATGAAGGAAGTGCTTTGAAACTTTTAGATCTTAGCCTTCCATTTTTTCTACAAAATAATATCTTTGTGCAGCTTGTTTTTATGCCATAGACCAGCATCAAGTTATATTGTTCAATCCTGACTTGAATGTTTTTAAATTTATGTTCTAGAATTTAGAGAATAAAAATCTGTTAGACTGTTTAATCCTAACAGATTAGTAGATTAGGTATAGAATCATATGGACTCATCTGTTTAATCTGAGTCCATGGAGAAATAAGGAGTAGAAATAGATTAGATTTCATACTTTAAAAAGAATAAATTTTTTTAAAAGATTCTGCCAATCCAAGTGCACTCGAAAAGAAAAAAAAATGTTAGATCAGTGGGATTGGGTAGGTAGAAAGCTTGTAGATGAAAGATCCATTGTTTTTATGGCTGCTAATATGTTTTTAGAGCAAAGGAAGAACATCCAAGGAAATAAAAGCAGCCCAATGGATGAGGCACAGATCAGTCTCCCAGAGAATGCAGGTCTGAAGTTCTTGATGCCTTCAAGAAGGCACCATCCCTAAGTGGAGCCACTGTTAGCCAGCTATAAAATTTGTTATATCAAATGCCGGCTAAAACATTTTTAGAGTCTTCAAGAAACAAGTTTTTATTGCTAAAAAAATGTTATCTCTTAAATACTCTTGAAGGCCTCATGCCTCTGTCCAAATCTTCACTTCTGTTCGCTTTTGATACTCAGAAATTCTGTTGATTTCATGACAAAAGACTGCTGCAAAATCATCATTTTTTTCCCTTTCTCCACTCAAAGATAACCTTCATTTTCTCCCCTTTTTCTCCATATAATTCCTCTATTATTCATGATTCCCCTTCTTCTATTCATGAAAATAATTTTACATAGTTTAAAACTCATTTTTAAACTATATCGAAACCCCCAAATCCATTGAAAAACATTGAAAAAATCATAAAAAATGCATATTTTTGAATTAAGGCTTAAGCCCCTTGGGCTAAGTCTTAAACTACTTCCCCTCCATGTGCCCCAGCGCTGGAACCAAGTGCTAAAGGTCACAAGCACTTATCGCATCGAAGTAAATCACAAAGTGCTTTTGTTTGCGTTAAACCAAAAAACTCCGATTGCGATGGCCCGATCGTGCCCGATCGCACAATCGCATCGGCCTTCCCTACGCATGATCGCATCGAAAATTTTTCATCGGGTGCATTAAAATATTTCTCCACCTCCGATTGACTCCTCTCGATTCATTTCCCGCCGTCGATCTGATCCGCATATCGACAATTCACATATGATCGCGTTAGAGTTTTCCCTCGGGTGCATCTAATTACTTTTCTTTACCTCCCTCCAATCGTCGATTCTCGATTTATTCTCCACCATTGATCTTGTGGGCTGATCTCATCCGATGGCCCATGATCATCCTGAACTGCCAACTTCAATTTAAACCATATTTTCCTCTGAACTAAGGTTTTTTACCTTATTCCTTTGTATTTTCACCATTTCTCTATTATACGTCCCGGATCGCTCTTGACCGTCGATCTCTGCGTGATCAATGGATATGAAATATTCTCTCCCTATGATCTCCTTTCAACCTCCACAAATAGATCTACACCATTGGATGATGCCATCCAAAGGCTAGGCTCTCTCCCCACACCCTTTGCGGCAGTTAAACCTAAAAATGCAGGATATCTTAATTATTTTCATATTTTGCAGGTTTGAATGGTTTGTTCCATCATATTAAAGAGAAAGCCGAAGGCTGGGAATGACGATTCTCACACCTTTGATTTATTGAAGGGAACCATTCGCAGGGCTCAAATTCCACGTTTCGTCAATGTTTCATGAGGCATTGATGCCATGTGAGCCCTGTGCAGCCTGCACATCAACACGACACAACGTTATTTAAACAAACAAAAGAGTATTAGTGTTGAAGACTTGCCACAGCAGAACAGGAGATTGAAGACAATTTGGGGATTATGGCTAAGATTGATTATCAAAAGCCTAATCCTCCAAATTAAAACACAGTTAAAGGAAAATCATAAGTGTTAATAGACAAAAAGGCCTCCACCACCTCAACAAAGGCGAATTGATTCCTCTCGGCTACCACAGTGCCACCTGTGCCTCAAAGCATTCAAACGAAGGCCGAATTTATTGATCAAAATCAGATACTTGCCTTAGCGCAGCCAAACAGTTAATTCTGCTAAGGAATTTAATGCACAAAATATCAGCGGAGTTACTATTACATGACACAGAGCCTTAAAAGTCAACAAAAGCTCCCACCAAGCTTAATCTTAAATGTAAAACAATTAATACAGACAGAACATCTGTTAACTTCTTCATCAAACCCCTTAAAGGCCGAGAAGCCATTAAGTCTATATTATTTATCTTGGGAGATATTTTATCAGATCTCACCTCCTCATTCTTCTATAAATACTTTTGTAGAAGATGAGAAATTGTTGGTTGCAGAACTTTGAAATATACCTAAGCCTGAAACTCCTTTTTGTAAATAGTGTTCTCTAGCTCTTGAAGTTCTGCTTGTGATAGATAAGTTAGTATGGAAAGTGTAGATGATTGCTAAACTAAAGCATTGGACTTAAAGCTGTAACTAGTTTGGAGCATCAATACAAGCTGATTTATGGGATCCTGGTCTATGTCGACGATGATGTTATTTCTTATTGTAAATTGTTATTTCAATTTTTTTTCCACTTTGTTCATATTCTCTTATAAAGAACAACATGCATAGAGTTAGGAACTATTGTATATCAGTACCCTTCTCTTACTGAAAATCTTTATCTAAATGTTTTCTTCCAATTTGTGTTATTTAGGAATGATTTAATTCAGTTTAAGCATAGGAATGTTGGCATTCCCTCATCCTACTGTCTGAGATAGTTGTTATTCTTAAATGTTATTTTCAGTATATGTTAAGTACAGATGAACTAAGGAATATATGGTGTGCCCTGGTCCTAGTTTTATCCCAAAAGACTGTATGAAAGTTTCCCTTGGAATGTGTTGAAAGCTGGCTAGCGTTGAAGTAATTACCAGATCTTAGGCCATTCTTTGTTATATTTTTGTTTGTCTTGAAATTTACCAAGTAGAGCAGAGCTAGGAGAGGATTTGTGGTGAGCCCAGCCCGCTAGTTTCTTCTCCAACAGTTGCCTTCAAGTTTCCCTTTGTTTTAAAATGTTTTCTATTGAAAGTGCATCAAAAGCAGGCTAGTTTAGAAGTACTGACGTGATCTTAGATTACTTTTATGTCTTTCTTAAGTGTATGTCAAAAGCAGGCTAGTTTAGAAGTACTTACCTGATCTTAGGTTGCTCTTTGTTCTTCATTTGTTTAATTTCCCCTTCTTGTTGTACCATTTCATTCCATAAATCAAACTTTAGAGAGATCCTTAGACATAGATGACTTGCCCCATGGACCACTCTTACCTCTTGTTGTTTCAATTAAACCCTATTATGACTCCATAGCCTAATGGACTAAAACCTGCAATTATCTATCTTTTGGACAAAGCTTGTTCTGATAACTTGCAACTTCTCACCTTTGAAACTCTTTTTATCTAGGACTTTCCACCTCAAATAATAATCATGCCCAACCATCCAAAAAAAAAAAAACCCTCGCCCTTTATAACTAGCCTAATATCATTACCCAAAACCTTTGAAAGACAAATCCATCTTTGCACTTATTGGAGAGATCCCTCTCCGGATTCAGGAGGGCTAGATCCTAGAATCCCAAAGTGGTTCAAATAATGTTGTTTCTGTGATTGGACTTTGCCAATATTTCTAATTACAGATTCCTAACAACTAGTTGAATAGTTTCCAGTCCGTTGGTTGTGATTTGAGATAATAACAATAATGATTCAGAGTAACTATTTTCATAATTTAAAAAAACCATCCAATTAACCTTAAAACCAATACCCTATCATGTAAACAAGTTCTATCAAACAAATTTTCAGAACATCACTTTAAGATTTCATTTCGTAGGACCAAATTGCAAAACCCATTACCACAAAATCATTAAAAAAAAATCCCAAACATAAGACATTCCAGAAATCTTGAGAAAATCTCTTAGAGAGTGCATAATTTAATCAAAGTCGTAATAAATTTCCCTTCATCATAAACTCTAACAGAATCCCACGAACAAGGGGGTCTCACATGCCAATTTAGCATATACCTATATTATAACTTTATATTAAATACTATTATTACTTTCTTGTGTCAAGATGAGTTCTTTTAATATTTAATATACAGTTAAGTAGATTACCCCTTGACTAATTAGTGAAGTATTTAATATTGGATGAGAGAGTTGTAAGGATGAAATTTATATACCTCGTGTTAATTTGGGTATTTGTATCATTTCAATGCAAAATTGGATTTCATACATATCCATGGATCCATTAAATCCATTTACACATGCCAACCAAAGACATTCAATAGTTGGGTTAGAACTAGCAATTGGGAGGAGTTCATTATCATATTCATCCAAGGGTTTGTATACTAGAGAAATTAGGGTATGTGTTTGATTTATGGCTAATGTTTGAATGATAAGAGGAGACGAGTTAGTGCAAGTCCTTCTTATGGTAAGTCCCTGCACCTCTTCCTTTATTTCCTAAAGTAAACTTGAAAGAAGTGATTACAAATATATGATACATATAATGTGCAAACCATTCACAACATCACGACATTAAGCATTTACACAGGATGCAACTTATTTCATGTTCAATAGATTTTTTCTTTTAAAAAATAAATATATGGTACCATGATATAATATATTGATTCACCAACATTGACCACCAAATAAATGACCTAAACGACAAATGTTATGTATGGTGAATATCATCCACCATAAACGATGATTATTAGCCACTCTGACACCCCTAAGTTTATGGTCACTCATTGAACATGACTCCAAGAGTTGTTTCGAGCTTCTTAAACTTATTCTTTTCCAAAATACTGACAAGGATGCCTCATTACTGTAGCATTTTTTTCTGCGTCTTTCATCAAATTCTCTACAACCATGTTTTTATGTTATCCTCAATCAACATTTCAATTCCACGTATTTTCTTATTGTGTGTTTTAAAGGGTTTCCTTCATTCTCATGGCACACACAGAGTCACATTCATGGTTCCTTCTATGTTTTGGGGACCATCTCATTACTTGCAATGGTTTCTCTCTAAATCAACACATGGCAAGCACGGTATGATCAACCAAAACATATTAGCACCTAAAAGTCCATCGATTTCGAGTTAATCCCTACCCTACGACATGGAAATTTTTTTGGTTTGAATAAATTTTGTTAATGAATAACATCATTGTGAGTAAAAAGGCAATGCAGTTTGGCTTGGCATCTACTTATTGCATTAGGGGGTTTAATGGGTTAGGGGTTAAGGGTTTAGAGGTTTAGGGTTTAGGGGTTAAATGGGTTAGGGGTTTAGAGGTTTAGGGTGTTAGGGGATTTAGCAGTTAAGGATTTTACGGGTTAGGGGATAAGATTTAATGGGGTTAAGTTTAGGGGGTTAAATGGGTTAGGGTTTTAGGGGTTTAAGAGGTTAAATGGGTTAGGGGTCGAGAATTAGGGTTTAAGGGGTGAGGGTTTTAGGGCTTAGGGGGTTAAGTGGGTTAGGGGTTTAAGGGTTTAAGGGGTTAAATGGGTTAGGGGTTAAGGGTTTAGGGGTTAGGGGTTAAGGGTTTAGAGGTTTAGGGTTTATGGGTTAAATGGGTTAGGGGTTGGGAATAGTGTTTAAGGGGTTAGGAGTTAAGATGATAGATTCGTTGGTCTTTGTTTTTGCACAATATTTCTTTATTCTTTGTGTCTCAATGTAACAATTTTGTAGGTAATGTTTCTTGTTGCCATGTCTTCTCTATTTATTAATTTCTAGTATTTGTTAACCATTTCTTTACATTTATGGATTAAAATGTCTATTGAAATTAAACCAAATGTATGTTCAATCTCCAGTTTCAAACTCAGACACAGTGTTGTCACACAATTTAAGTCTGGAAAATGGACATCTGATGAAGTCTCAATAACCACACTGCACCTCATGACTGCTACAGAAAAGCTTAAGTTCAAGTGTCCCATATTCATGAGAAATTCGGCGATTATACTTTTGCTCCACCTATTTGTGTGCTGGAAATACCCTTGTTTGTTGCAAAAACATCCTAATGTTGTTGACCTTGTCCCTTAACAGACCAAGGAAACAGATGAGACTGAGAGGAATGGAAAGCACTACAAAGTTGGAGAGAGTACAAAATACTAGGATGATTTAAAGGATAAGCTTGAAGAATGTAGCAGTGATGAAATAACTGAAATTTGTCCCAAAAAAACAGTTGATAATGTGAAACCTTCTTCTTTACTATTCAAGCAAGACTACATTCATGTGAGAGCAAGAAGAGGCCAAGTGACCGATAGGAATAGCTTGGCAGAGAGGGTATGGTTCACTCTTTTTAATGAAATATTTTATCTACATTTTGTATATCGAAGATTAACCATTTTAATCTTGCCAACAAGGGGGAGTTAACCCAATTGTAGGTCCCAACTAGACCTACTCTCATTTGGAATGGATAATCCCAACAAGTTTTAAGGACTGTTATAAGGGTTAGGGGAATAATGAGTTAGTGGTTAAGGGATTAGGGATTAGGGGCTTAGGGCTTATGGTTAGGGATTATGGGAATAATGACTTAGTGGTTAAGGGGTTAAGGATTAAAGAGTTAGGGGTTAGGGGATTTAGGCACATTTAGGGGTTAGGGGAATAATGAGTTAGAGGTTAAGGGATCAGGGATTGGGGTTAGGGGAATAATGAGTTAGTGATTAAAGGGTTAGGGATTTAGTGGTTAGGGTTTAGGGGATTTAGGCGCATTTAGGGGTTAGGGGAATAATGAGTTAGCGGTTAAGTGATTAGGGATTGGGGGCTTATGGGTTAGGGGATTTAGGCGCAGTTAGGGGTTAGGTGAATAATGAGTTAGTGGTTAAGGGATTAGGGATTAGGGGATTAAGGGTTAGGGGATTTAACATTTAAGCATTTTAGGGGTTAAGGGTGAGGGGTTAATGGGTTATGGGTTGAGATTTACTAGCTTCATGTTGGCAATTTGTGTGAGAAATAATTGTGCATTGGAGTTTGGAGGTGGTGAAAGGATAAAGCAAGGGAAGATGAGGGAGCACAACATTATTAAGCTCCTAAATATGGTTTGGAGCTGGTCCTGATGGTGGCCTCTCAAGAGGAAGCGTAAATGTCGCAGGAAGGTTTACAGAGGTAGTGGCTTGTGTGTGCTTAGCGTGGGAATTTTCTGGTGCAATGTGTTCAATCGGTCCCTACTGCTTAGTTTCTTAGCCATTGACTATGTCTAGGTTGAGGATAGGAAGTTGAAGGGAAGTGAGATCACTCGTTTCCATTTTTCTTGGCTTTCAGTCAGCTTGTCTTTTCATCATAAGAGAGGAAGCTAGAATTTTCAGTCCAGGAAACCTTGAGGGTGGTGACAGAAAACTAGTTTCTTTTCCAAATTTCGTGCCCTCCAGCGTGGGTGTGACAGTGTTTGGTGGATTGATGTGTGGTCTCTATGTGGAGAATTTGGGGGCTGGTCACTGCCCTAGGGGAAGTTACGCTCAGGCGTCGGCTACTTTGTCATCGTTTGTTGTTCAAGTTCCTGTGTTGGTTTGGTGGGTGATGGTATTTTGTTTTGCTAGTGCTGGAAGTATTTATCTGGTAGTGGGAGGTTTCTTTTTGCTTCCTTGTGGTGGTGGGAGACGAAATTTGGCTCCTTCGCTGGTGGTGTTTGTTTTCTATAGTGGGGGATCTGGTCTCTCGAGTCTGCACATAATGGTGTTCCTCAACCTTGGCGAATTATGAAGCCTCTGGTGTGGTGTGGGTGTTCTCCCTCCCCTGTCATCCATGGCCCTGTGGGGTGGCAGACTCGGGAATAATCATAGCGGCTGCACGCCAGGGTGGAAAGACTGTGAGGCATGCGCGATTCGCTAGTGTGGGTGTGCATGGGGGTGGTGGAGGAGGTAAGTGGGGGGATAACAGAGGTGCGGGTTTGAGGGTTCAAAAGAAGAGTCGTCAAGGCAGAGGAGGTCGTGGTGGCAAGGGGAATCGTGGGTTTGATTAATTTGAGTTAAATGAGGGGCAGGTTATCCAAATTTTTTTCCTAGAGAATGGTCGTGCACTTATCAAAAACCTGATGGAAAGAATGGACACAACTGAGAGATTATGTCACGAGGAGCATGCAGGGAAAATGGCAACATTGGATTGAATGCACTATTTACAGTTCCAAGTCTGGGAGAGACTGGTAATTGTTTGGTGAGGCCAAAATCAACTCACAAAGAAAGTAGAATAGCTAGAGACTTGGTTGGCGTACATTGAAGGGCACGGTCAGTGTGACTTATGTCCTCCACCGCATCTAGGAACAACCATGGACAACCCTGCATCCATCGCGTTGGATGACTAGTATGTTATTTGGTGTTCTTTATGTTTTATATGTGTTTTGGTGCCTCTGGCCCAACCATTTATGGACAATGTCGCTATTCCCTCTTTTTCATTTTTTTGCATGTGGTGTAGAATTTTGTCAATAAACCAAGTCGAGGTGAGATCACCTTCTTTGTAACTAGCTATATGTACTCCCTTTTTTCCTATATGAATATAACATTGACTTACAAAAATACAATGGTTCATACATCATTAAAAATTTAATTAAGTTTCATACTTAAATTAACAAATGTTCATACCTATTTACTAAATAGGTCTACAAATATATATTGTAGGTTTATCTATTTAGTATTTATCAAATGTAAATATGATGATTTAATACTAGATTTAAATGAACTCACATGTTTAACATAAGAAATGTTATATTTATCTAGTTATTAAATGTAAATATGAAGATTTAACCTTAGATTTAAAACAACTCACACTTTTAACATAAATCAATGAAGTTTAAAAATTAAACTTTATGGCCAAATATTAAATATAAATATAAATATTAATTTGGCTATCTAATTAATATTATCTTTACTAAAATTATAATGAAGGCAAAGTTAGTGTAAAGTTGATAGATGATACATGGAATTATGTTAATTGTAGATGAATCCATATGCATTGTTAAACTTTAGAGACCAAAAGGTATTCATAATTTTAACAGTGTAAATTCAGAGACCCCTTTGTCTTTAAATTTTAACACTATAAATGGATTCAAAGACACCTATAGTGAAATGTAACACTTCAGTACCAAAATTGAAAATTTCCATATACGGAGTGACACAATTAAAAATTACTAACATAAATGACTAATTCATATACTTGTTGTACTTGTTATTTGGCCATATTTTTATTTTTGGACTATAATAGTAATTTACATTAATCATTATTAATTTTGTCACCTATTATCTATTCATATATTTTAATCCTAGACTAAATTAGTCATTTAAGTTAGTCACTTTTACTTTAGTCACCTATTATCTAGTCATATATTTTATCCCTAGACTAAATTAGTCATTTAAGTTAGTCGCTTTTAGTTTAGTAACTTATTGTCTAGTTGTATATTTTATTCCAAGACTAAATTAGTCATTTAAGTTAGTCATTTTCAGTTCAGTCACTTAAAATTGCTCAAATTTAGCAGTAATTCACTTGAAATAATTGCGGTGACTAACATTTTTAGTCTTCTAGTCATTAATTTCATCATTTTTTACTAGTGTAACTTTATATTTTATTAAATGGAGAAATTCATTATATATTTTAAATTACAAGGCCTTCCATTAATGATAAGTAGAAGGGTCTTAACATTATCAAACAATTTTTTTTAGATGGTAGATTTAAATCGCAACATATAGTTTTTTTCATTAAATGGTTAAGTGAAAAAATTTATAGAAGAAACAAAAGATTTATAGATTTTAAGATTCATTTGTCAAGACAAAAACATAATAATATTGTAAACAATATTATTATATATGTGTGTGTGCGTGAAATCTACATAGTTGATTCTATATATTTCTATAGTTGTATGGAAATTGGATTTGTGTGTTATATAGAAAAATAACATCAAATATAGAGATAATAAGGGGAATTCATGGGTGACAACATGAATATGGGTTACAGTTTTGGGCCAAATGTGGTGAAGAAATTTAAATTTTTTCTCTTTTATCGAATTGAAGTACTCAAAATTTGTATAAGCACTCTGAATTTTGATTCCTAGTAAAATGACAAATTGTGGAGAATTTTGTTGTTGTCCTAATGATATTTTTGCAAAAATATTTATGCCTTATAATATGTCAATTTTCCATTAAACAAAATATTTTCCCTTGGAAATGATCACACATCTTAAGAGATATGCATGTGTTCATGTAGCATAACTTAGTCTAAAATGTGTAGTTTTTTAAAAATATATATATGAGCATGAGCTACCAGCATGATCTACACTGAGAGAGCTAAGTTTTTCATATGATTTTTCATGCAAAAAATATATTTTTATTATTTTTCGAAGTTGGTGAAGTAATATTTCAATTGCACTTTGTAGACAAATGTGTTCATGTAAGGATTTTTTCAATTATTTAAATAAATTGAAAAATTAAAAGTACCCTTTTGAAGATGACTGGTAAACGAAGATAGTAGTATTTTTCGAAATGTTTTCTTATGTATATTTTATGATACTTATTATTTATTGAACCTCTTTAAAATAGTTCAAAACAATTTCAAGCATTATGTTTGAAATAAATTAGATGAAAAATATCATATGAATTCGAAAATACCAAACTCATATTCCTTCATGAATCCAACCTGAACAACTCCACTACCCCAGGAAAAATTTAGTCCTAAGCCAGGTGGGGTACAAAATGGAGTTTCCCACCTAAGGAAAAATGTATTCCTAAGTCTGCTAGGGTACAAAATGAAGTTGCATAGAATTTTGCACAAGGGGTGCAGAAATTGCCGATTTTAGGACTTAAGAATTGCTGATTTTAGGACTTAAAAGGTTAGATTGAGCACCTAAATCTCAAATTTAAATATCTTGATCGTGACTTTGGTAGACCCTCCTCATTCTAAAATTCCAAGTCTTATTAGAATTTTTTTTAATTATGTCATATAAAAACCTTATTAAATTTAATATTAATATTAAAAAAACATTATTTTAACCATTAAATTAAATGATGAAAATATATTAATATAAAAAATTAATATTAATATATTTTAATCTTAATATTAAATTTATTAATTTTGATTAATATAATATTATTAACTTTAATATAATATAAAATTTATTATATTATAATATATACTAGCATAATCACATTAATAAATGTGGTTGATATAAGCCATAGGAATCAACAAAAGAGTCGTTAACACAAAAAGAGTCATACAGGCTAACTCAATATATATGTTAATTTAATTTAACCTAATTTTTTTATAAATCTAACATAATAAAATATATAGTATTTTTAAAACATGGAAGTAATCATAACCTAAAGCTACCTTTAAATAAATAAAACCTAAATAGTTTCAATTGGAAGACATGAAGGGCTCTATGTATCTTTAATAGCGGTAGCTTGAACATTAATATTTTGGAAAATTTTAGATAGTATTCTGATGGAAACGTGATTCCTTTTAAATATGTACTAAAAAAAAAAAAAATGTTGTAGAACATCAAATATGGAGAGAAGGGTAAGAGAGATAGAGGGGGGAACAAATATGGAGAGAAGGGTAAGAGAGATAGAGGGGGGAACAAATATGGAGAGAGGGAGAGGAGGAGAGAATCTCCACGAAAGAGAGGGAGCTTGAGAGATGGAGTTGAAGAAAATATAGGGAATGAAGAAGTTCAAGACATGTAGAGAGAGAAAGGTAGAGAGAGGGGGGAGGGAGAGAGAGAGAGAGGGGAGAGATTGAGAGAGTTTATATGTTTGGGGGTGAGATAGAAATACAAGGAAGGACTCTAGATGGAGAGAAGGGGGAGAGAAAATAAGAGAGGGGGGAGATAGTCTACAGAGTTGTAGGATGAACCAAGAGAGAGAGAGAGAGAGAGAGAGAGAGAGATAATGAGTGAGAGATGTGGGGGAGAGACAAAGGGTGGTGGGAGAGAAAGGAGGACAAAGAGGACTTAAGAGCGAGGGAGAGAGAGAGAGATATGGAGTTGGAGGGGTAGAAAGAGGGAGGTAAGAAGAAATACATATAGAGAGAGAAAGGTGGAGAGAGAGAGAAGGAGTGGCGAAGTAGATGGAGAGAGAGAGAGAGAGAGAGAGAGTAAAAAGGGAGATGGACAGAGAGAGAGAGAGAGAGAGAGAGAGTAAAAAGGGAGATGGACAGAGAGCGAGAGAGGAAAGTGTGAGGGAAGAGAGATAGAAGGGGAGAGAGAGAGAGAGAGAAGGGGAAGAAAGATATAAGAGGAGACAGAGGGAGATAGAGGTATAGATGGAAGCACGAGAGAGGGAAGAAGAGAAATTTCCATCATATTTTAGTTTTTAAAAATTGAATAAAAATTAAATTTCCATCATAAGGAATTTATTCAAATACTTGGATAACTACTTGTAAATTTAGGAAAGTTGATACCATTATATAAAATTATAGAAATGTTGCCATATGTTGTTGTCTGACTTTTATATTAAATTTCAAATTTCAATACAATTGACTTATATCATGTTATGACTAAACTCTTGTAAATAATCTCAAAATAAATAATGCTAAATAAAATATATTTGTTGTTTACATGACATATTTTAATGCTAAAACTAAATCAAACTTATTTCAATCATATTTGTGTTTTGTAATTGAACCTTAAGATAAAAAATTGATTGAAATACTTAAAAAAGTTGTCCATGCAATGGTATATAGGTGGGTCACAAAAAATTTCACACACACACACACACACACACATAATACAAATGACTTTAAAATTCAAATTATTTATTTTTAAAATTGAATTGTAATAACATACATGTCGATTGCACTAAAAGGTAATTTCTACAAGCCAATATGAAGCATGATTGGAATTATTTCCATGTTCAATATTAAATTGATACATGATATATTTTAGTTCATTTTAAGTTTCAAAATGACTTGCATCATAACTTTTAAGTTTGTACTTATTTTCTTAGTGTATGAAACTAGAAATCAAAATCGAACATATATTTTACTAATAAAAAATATAGTATGTAGAAAAATTAATAAATTAGAGAAATAATTTTAACAGATTCATTTAAACTTCAAAAATTAATGAGCTTCCATAAATTAAAATAATAAGCATCCATAAACTAAAATATTGAATACATGTATCAATAAACTATCCATATGAAAATATATACAAATTACAAATATTAGGGTGAACATCCATAAAGTAAAATTAATGAGCTTCCATAAATTAAAATAATAAGCATCCATAAACTAAAATAATTTCCATAATGTACATCTATAAACTGTCTATGCACCATAATATACAAAGTTTGCATCAAACATGTGAATATGCTCTATGAAATGAGCCTGAAAATGTACAAACTATGACACTCTAAGTACCACCAGAACCCCTAAGTGAGTTATGTCCTGCAAGGTAAGTGTCAATAAGCTGGTACTACAATATAACATATTCAAATTCAAATTAATTAGATCATTATTTGTATAAAAGAAACAATATGTAAATAAATTATATTGAACCACAATTTTAATTACATATATACATGAATCTACTAACCTCAGTCGACTCCAAATGCAATTCCAATAGGATGAATCTTTGATCATGAATCTGGATTTGGTGCTCCCCTTCCAATGGCTTGATGATTAGGGCCTGCATCGATGGACCTACATATTAGTTCCTCTAAACCCAACATCCCACTCATGTCTCCACTAAATAGTGGAATCAACGACACTTTACATATGGGACCGTGTACATAATGGCAAGGAAAATTTATAATTAGTCTACAAATTAAATAGCATATATATGTAACTTAAAAAAAGAAAATGCTGAAATCTTAGGAATAAATAAGTTTACCTCAATTGTTAGTCCATGTGGTTATACATACTGAATCTCCTCCACATTAGTTAACATATATGTTAGAGGTGGAGGTGGAGAAGAATCCATGGAAATGTGCTCTAGTCGAGGATGCCCTTGCTAATCAATTTCCCCCTCGGTACTAAGAAAAAATACACTTTTCATGATGTGTTTAACGTATCTATCAATGATGCATTGTTGAAACGTCAACTTATATATATATATATATATATATATATATATATATATATATATATATATATAATCTTTTAAGTAATTATTCTATGTTAAATGTTATAGTTATATTATGTTATAGTTATTCACAATGTACATGTTGCACTATGTTAAATATTATGAACTATGTTATGTTATGTTGAACTATAAGGCTATGGGTTGAGTTACAATAATCTATTCTACCCTTTCTTTGCTTATGGAAGAAAATTATTTTGCCCAAAATAAACCAACCAATTCGGTCTCTACCCAATCGAGGTCTCTAGGAACTAGTAACTCAACCAACAACCTTCCAGGGCTCCAGAGCGTTTGTCCAACTTGGATCCAAGTACTAGTAACTCAACCCATCAAGGGCTCCAGAGTGTTTTTCCAAACCTAGGCTCCACGACTAGTAAGTAAACCCAAGCTGTTTCAAGGATTCCATAGCATTTTTTCCAACCCACAGCCATCATGGGTCATGAGAAATAACCTGAAAACAATAAAGTGGAAAAACCCACAACACCATAGCTATCTAGGAAACGATAAGGAAAGGCTAAAACCACTATCAATCCAGTCATATCTCCATGCTAATGACAACACATAACCAAAAAACCACATGCATCTACCATGCATCTATAAATCAATAATGAAATCACATATGCAACATGTTACCTTCAAAGAAATCCAGTTGTAGATGTTGATCCACCCATTCCCTTGTGCTTTCCTACTTTCCTTTGGCTTCTTTCTCGAAATCTGATGTATGCCAAACTACTCCAAGAAAACTGTAAGTGTGCAAGAGTATGAGAGAGAGAGAGAATAGAAGAGAGCTCCAAGCTAGAATTGAAAAAAGGTTGTAAACCGATCTTCATAATCCTTTTTATCATTGAGGCCTCTAGTTTCTTCAATTTTCCTTCAATTTCCTCTCAAGAAAATATGTGACCTTACACCTTCCTTTTCTCCAGTTTTACTTTATTTAATAAATAAAATTTCAATTAATGTCACTTTTCATTTACCAATTCCTTTGTCGTTTTCATCAACCATTAATCAATCACTTGTGATACACAATCACTATTTTTTACCCAACATTCAGCTTGAAATACATCTCTCATGACTTTGGTCTTATTTTTTATTTACATCAGAAATCAACTAGGGGTTGTTACACCTTAGCTCCTAAATAACTATTTAAGTCATTCAAACCTCTAAATAAGGTTTTGAGGCATCAGAAACTCTAAATATAGATTTCAAGCATCTAAAGAAGGACATTCTATAAATGTGCCAATTTTTTCTCTAGGACCTAGTTCATAACCTTCTTACCTAGATCACTTCCAAGGCCCTTGGACACATACCAACTACATAAATCCACTTAGTGGCATTGAATCCTCCAATAATAGGGAAAGGATACCCTCAAAAGGCCATTTTTTATTGTTGGGGGCATTTAAGGAGCATTCAAT
This sequence comes from Pinus albicaulis, assembly GCA_034641835.2. NCBI lineage: Eukaryota > Viridiplantae > Streptophyta > Pinopsida > Pinales > Pinaceae > Pinus > Pinus albicaulis. Next base: position 87,515 of record JAXQQM020077871.1, read on the forward strand.
TTATTTATCTATAGCTTACCATGTTCGTTCATGAAGGGATTTTTCAATTTGTGAAAAATAAAGTTAGTATGTTATTGATACTAGGTGATGGGGTAGTGATGAGGAGTAGGGGAGAATTATTTCTAATATGGAGTATAAAAATTAGTATTCAATAAAAATTAAGGATATATACTAAAAACATGGGTTATTTCTATTTAAGAGATATATAGGGATGGGATTCAATTGAAGTATTTTAGGAGTTTATTGTCAATATATAGTGAGGTTATGTATTTTGTTTAATATCCCATGAATATAGGAACTTTGGCATATCTTTACTAAGTGGATACCATGTGTAGGCATCCTTCCTGACATTGGATGGATAAAGTCTTCAATTATGGCTTAAGGTACATGTTTCTTCTCCTTAGAAAGTATAAGGCCCCATGTACCTTAGGTGGAGTTATTGGCCATAAAATGTTTAAATTATTTCTTTAGGACCTAAGAAAAAAATTTCCTCGTCTAACCATGTTTAGGGAATTGTGACCGAAATCTGATGCTAAAAAACTTACAATAAGGTCCATATCACTCATAAAATCCAAATAAATGTCTTATGTGGTGGTCCAAATCCTTATTCATGTCTTTTTAACCTAATAAGATACCTTCAAAGCTTGAGCTTTTCTTTTCCTCTCTTAACCATAGTCAAGGAAATGAAACTCATACTTAGATATCAAACCTTCTAATGATTCCCACATACCAACTAAGAGGGATAAAATACCCTCAAGATGTTAAATACAAGGTGGTTTGCGGCCTTATTATTGAAATTGAATTCCTAGGACCTCCACTTATATCCCGATGATCAATGTTCCTACACTGACCATGTATATTGCCTAATCATTTATGCCTGGTGATCAAATCCTTCTAGTGGTTTTTATCATCAATACCCACACTTGGAGTATATGCATATGCTCAAGAGTTCATGTGTAGTGGATCAAGGTGTCATTATTGAACATTAATTCATATAATATTCCTTTATGATGCAAGGCAGATATTTCCTCCTTCAAAGATGTCTAGTGCATAGAAAGTGATGTTCCTGGCATGAAAATTCCCCTAATAGCACCCATATCCCTAAAAAAAGGAAGGCATTACCTTGAGAGGTCTTTGGTGATGGTTTGAGAGGTTTTTCATGACATGTAAATTCTGAAAAGATAACTTTAGGGTTTAATCAATGTGTTTCCTACCATGACCATGAAAAGGGCCTCATGGATCATAACTGTGGATCATAATATTCTAGTGATGCACATATCTTTACTTGTAAGATAAGGATGCCCTAAAGATGCCAAGTGTGGTGATTGAAGTTGTTGGTCTAGAGAAATCGATACTTATAATAAACCTCTATGGCCTAGGGCATAATTTTCCTCCCTTTACCATGTTAAGGAACCTATTACCAATATGCAATGCTAAAATCCTCTAATGCCATTAATATCCCTAGTTGAAGAGGAGGGATATTCGTTGGGAAAACGAACTATCACAAAAGTGTGCATGCATTCTTGAAAGTGTGCACAAACTTTCAATAGTGTGCATACGCTTTGAGAAGCATGTATGTTCTTTCAATTATGAGTGTGTGATTTCAATAATATGCCAATGTTGTTTTATATTTAAATTATTTTCAAGTGGGTGATGGCTCTAGCATATGTTTTTGTTAAGTTGGGTGTCTCTAATATAGATAGATGATTGAAAATATGGGACATTGGTGAAAAATTATACTTATGAATACCCCTTATTATCTCTACATTTGATGTTATTTTTGTATATAACACACAAATCCAATGTCTATACAACTATAGAAATATTTAGAATCAACTATGTATATTTCAAACACATATTTATATTTTTAAATATTAATATTCTTTACAATTTTATTATGCTTTTTTCTTGACATATGAATCTTAAAATCTATAAATATTTTATTTCTTCTATAATTTTTCACTTAACCATTTAATGAAAAAAACTATATGTTGCATTAGAAGAGATTTAAATCTACCATTTAAAAAATATTGTTTGATAATGTGAAGACCCTTTCATTATCATTAATGGAAGGCCTTGTAATTTAAAATATATAATGAATTCCTCGATTTCATACAATATTAAATTAAGAGTAGAATTTTTGAAAAACAAAATTTGGGCACAAGAACAATGTGTTCTCTATAATTATATAATTTATAAAGAAGCCCCATTGTTTAGGTAGTAAAAACTAGCAGGTAAACGCATGCAATATATTTTCCAAGAAAAATAACATACTAATTTTAGGAAAATTCAAATTTCATGTGGTCATACACAGTTTTTATATAAATAAAAATTATATTTTTGGAAAGCTGATTCATTTTCATTTTTTACACCAAAACTAGTAGGTAAATATGTGCATTATTATTTCCAAGAAAAATAACATACTAATTTTAAGAAAATTCAAATGTCATGTGGTCATACATAGTTTTTATATAAATAAAAATCATATGTTTGGAAAGCTAATTCATTTTCATTTTTACACCATATTCATATTAGTTGTGGAAGTGCCTCAAACCAACCCTCCAAGTTAATTGATTTTTGTTTTTCCATGTTTGCATTATGACTAATGTGCATGAAATACCATCATTAAGAGCCCCCACCATACAACGTATAAATCAACAAATGGATATGCATATTATAAGAACCTTGTAGTTGGTAATCTCCCATTTTGTAATCATCAAGATATTTGTAATTTATATCACAATATCATGACACTAGAACTCTGATGTTTTACATAAAGAGTCAATACACCTATGATTTTCCTCTCATCATGGGTTGCATGGGGGATAACCTTTGGTGAAAGGGGGTTGGGCCACCATTCCCATACAAATTTATTAGAATAGAAAATTTTGTTTAATATAATTTTGTGTAACATATAATTTATGGAGTGATCCTTTCATTGGAGGAAATATGTGAAAACAATGGCCAAGAAAGACTTTTGTATTGACATGTATTGGTGGTTTTGGTGTATGGCATGTTTTTCAAACAATTATTTTTATAATTTTATTGTACAACTATATTGCATGGAATTAATAAAACTTTTTGAATAATAAATTCTAAAATTACTAAAAATATAAAAGTGTTGTTTTCATCATTTCTTTATTTTTTATTAAAAAAAATAAAACCTCGTATTAGTTTATATAGGGAAAAATATGACCAAACCCTTTTTACTTGGTAGCATGGGTTGAATTGATATTTTGTAAATATGTGAAGAAATGAAATGGTGATTTTAAGAATTAACCATTTTATGATATAACCAACTATGCTAAATTATTTTACAATTATAGGATATATCTTGTGCCTTAGTATCTCACAAATATTCCAATTTTCCCCTAAATAATAACTTCTTATACAAATTCTCTTTTATCTAATCATCCAACTTCAAGATAAATATATTTTTTTTAAATTCTCTTGTATCTAATTATTCAACTTTAAAATAAATATTTTTACTTTTTCATCTTAAAAAATGAAATATTAACATAAATAAATAAATCATAAATTCTAAATATAATGTCAAAAAAATAATAACAAATAATTTCATAAGACATTTAGGAAATGTAGAAAAAATTGGTAGCAATACTAACATATATAATACTTCTAACATTTGTTTGTACAAGTACCTTAATCTTAACCTAGTTTACTTATTTAATTGATTTTGGGTAAATAGATGCTTGCACTCTTGGTGTTTTGTGTATATAAATACCTATACTCTTAGTGTGTGTATATGTATATTCTTAACATCCTTAACATTCATTTATGCAACCATCCTAATCTTAACCTGCTTTAGTCATTTTACTAAATTTCAATGTAGATTAATTATAAATAAAATTTACATATTTCATTAATTTAACATATTTGAAATTTTGTTAAAAAACGATAAAAATGAAAAAAATATGAAATAACTTTTTAAAAACCAATCATATTTTAACACAAAAAAACCTAAAATAACCCTTTTTAAAAATCAATCATATTTTAACATTTTTATGAAATTAATTATATTTTGATTTTTGAAAATTTGATGAAAAATATTTATAATTAAAATTTTATTTATTTTATTACAACTTAAATGTTTTAACTGAATTTTAAGAAATTTTCATCATATATCTTTAAAAAACACAACAAACTTGCACAATCATATTTAAAAGTTTTATCCAAAATTTAAACAATTATATCCTTCTTCACCAATAAGGATATATAATACATTTTTATTTTTATAAATAGATAAAAAAACATTTAAATCCTATGAGTAATCCATGAAGTCAAGTAGTTATTCATGCATTCCATGCATTACCTTCCCATGTAAAACGATCAAAACAAATATTCTGGCACTGTACATGACATGTGAGTCCCTCATGGTTTTGGCCTTCCCTCGTGTTAATATTGTTTACAACATGTATGACTCTGCACCTTAGAGAAAAGCTATTGAAAATTTTCAGTAACACCACATAGAAGACCAAATTTATCTCAAGAAAATAAGGAAAAAAATACCATATTTAAACCATCTTCACATCTCCACTAACAATTAAGAAGCGTCTGGGTGAAAATAGCAGCATCAGACATGGACATTCTATAAAAGTCATCGCACATGGACATATGAATACAAGTCCATGGTGAAATGTAAAGCTCAAAATTACAACCTGGAGTGGTAAAATCCAGAGCGACTATCGTGTTATATAAATTGAAGGAATGTGTTGTTAACCAACCCTTCTGTAATAACATTGGTAATAAAAAATCTTTGTTTTAATTAGAATTATTTTCCTTTTTTCCAAAAAAAAAAAAACCCTGTTTGAATTAAAATAAAAACAATACATAAACAGTGCATGATTCAATAAACATAGTTCCAGGATCAGGCCTCATACTTTTAATACCATAAATTTCTTCACCATACCATAACTCATACATCGATTCACACCAGCTAAAACAGATGCCATAATACAAACATGTGCAGATATAATCATCATATCCCTAATACTTCGTAAAATAAAGCATCCGCATATTAAAAAAGTTTAACAGAAACCAACAGTATGCAACCATTAACGCAGATCAGGCACATATGATACCACAGAGAGTAACCACCAGTGCTGATAGAGTCATGGACCAGAGACAGGCTCACTTGGATTTAGCAGGCTCGCTTGATGTCGATCCCATATAATTTGCCCATTGACTGCAAAAAAGGGTCAATACATACTGGAAACCCAGAGAGCAATAACAAAACCTGTAGCCTCCCCATGTAATGTTATGATATGGGAATGGTATCACACAGAAAGCTATCCAATAGGAGGTATCCATGGAAATGGCTGAAATCGGTGTTTCTTTAGGGAAGTATGTCTTCAAGATTAATTAGACCTCTGCAAATAGCTTTCCTGTGCTGAAACCACTGTCGATGTTAAAAATACCAAGCTTGGTAACCTGAGTCGAGAAGTCGAATAAAAAATGCCACAAGCTGTCGCGACGACAACAGAGTAGACGCCAGAGCATAAGATACCATTTGTGTCGAATCTCATCTACGCCCTGCTCCAACTTTCTGCTTCAAATTTCTATTAAAACAAAAACAAAATACAACAAGGCGGGTTTAAAAATTCAAAATTCAAAGTTGAATGGAGAATTCTGCGTGCCAATATAAAATTCAAAATTTGAAATAGAATAGTATTAATGGTGACTTGACAATGCTGTTGTAGCCAAATCCGCCACGAAATCCACCCGAAGAATTTACTGGTCAACGCGTTCCAGGTCTGACATACAGTGGTCGCGCAAAGGAAAGGGAACACCATTACTCTTCCTTAACACAACCAGGTTTGACGATGAGTAAGCCCTGGGCTAACTGCTGCGTCGCTAGACTACTCCGCAGCAAAATAGTCGGGAGATCATGAGGGCCACTTGCCTTTTTTTAGATGATCAACCTGTTAAACTTAGAATGATCTTGGAATTGAAAAGAGTAGTAGAGTACGATGAATTTTTTTTTTTTTTTTTTTCTTGCATAATGGTATGCAAGAGATTTATGGGTAGAATGGCTGAAAGTCGAATGATATTTTTTCCCTTAAAAATTAGGGTGTACGACTTCTGGGTAAAGTAGGTTTCGTTTTTTCAGATATTTTAATTCTCATAGAGTTTGGGGTTAGTGATGGGACATTTTTCTTTGTAGTGTTGAATTTAGCTAGTAATGAAAGTCATGAAATTTTATTTTCAATTTTGAAAGAGAAATAAAAAAATAGTTTTATAGTTTTTTTAATGTATTATTAAATCTTATTTTCAATTTCAGCGAAATAATTTGTTGTATTACAAGTCCTGCATGGTGTATGGCTTACAGGAATCTGGCTCCCACAAATTCCTGTTAATCTATTCCGTGCAGAACTATAGTAGATTTCTTAAAGATATTGTTAGAGTTTATTGAAAAAACGGAGTTTTTATTGGTTTTTTTCTTGCTTTTATTAACATACGCCAAAAACATCAAATAAATTTTAAAATAAAAACCAAACGGCTTTGTCTAACGAGTCGCAGGAATTGCCCGGACGGAATTTTCATTGGTCGGAATTGGGCCAATTTTTTAAAAAATCTTGCAGAAACAACCTGCTTGAACCTGATTTTAACATTGGAAATGGATTCAGCACCATCAAAAAACCCGTAGGACACCCAAAATATTAAACTTTGATAGTTATAACATGGATTTGGAAAAATTCTCGCCGTGATTTTCTCTCCGAAAATCTTACCTAATTTTCATGATTTTGAGGGCGATTCCTCCAAATCCTAGTTAGAGTACGTGCAAAACCAAAATGTATCGTGAGCGTGTTAAAAAATATGGTGGGAAGTGAATTTGTGGTACATGGACCTTGCATTCCTTGGCTATCTATTAACCAACCTCGATGTATTGGCAGTTTGGCACATTGTAGCCGACTTTCTCGCTTGTTTTGTAAAGGAATTGTGTACCGAGGTTAAGGAATTTTGGTAAAAAATATTTAAAAAATCTTGTAGTAGTAGTGTTTGAATCATGTTTTTAATGATGGAAATAGATTCATTACTATCAAAAATCTCTAGAACACCAAAATCTTGAAATTTGATAGTTATAACTTAGATTTATAAAAATCTCTATATGATTTTCATAAAATCTTGAAGAAATTTTCAAACAGTGTATTAAACTATGGCATTCTGTAATGATGATTTTTCTTTGTTTATATTTTGTTTTTTAATGATATTTGGAAACCCATTAATAATAATTTTCCACAATTTTAATTAACAATTAAGTTAAATAATCTTTCTGTTATTTAAAAAAAAAGGTGAATTCATAAACTACATACCATATATCAAACAATATGAACTAAGGGGATGATGACAAAAAAACATATATATGTAGTAGCATTGATGAAATTGATATCACTTAAATGAAGGACTTTTAGCAAGATGGGGAATGTGAAGGAGGTTATTTCAATGAAATTGCCATAATAGCGTTGATCGTTGAAGATTTATTTCATGGACTGTGTTGAAATAATGGCCCAAAATAACTGCCTAAATATTAATAGGGTTATTTAATATTTTTATGTTTTTCAATTTATAAATGGATATAATTTTTTGAAGCTTTTTTTAATATTTTTAATTAGAAATCGTGATTCCAGCAAATTACTATTAATTTAGGAAAAGTTGATCAAAAAATATATTTTAAAAAACTATAATATAAAAAAATTAAATTATAATATAGTAATCTAAGAAAACTCTTAATTTCCCCAGTGAGGTGTAATCTCGTCACAGATCTCTATGAGGATCATGATAACAACATTTAAGGAAATACCTTACGACCTGCAGGGTGTTTTAGATAGTGGCAGGTGGGTGAGGGAAGGTGGCGGCAAAGGCCGCGTGCGAGGTGGGTTACTCAAATCCCGAAGGCGTCATCATTATGAAAGTTGGGATACAAAAGGGAGGATGATCCATCAGGAGTTTATATGCTAGCTCTATTCCTCTCAAGCCATTTTTCTGCGGGTGAAGGGGAACTGGTTCGAAGCTGACAAGAGCAACAAGATGAAGCACCTCAGTGTTCGACGCCCAGCAAACCAAGGGTATGTAATATTGTCCCTATGAGTTTTATGTCTCACGATCATGGAGAATGCTGAAAATTCAGTTCTTTCTGCTTCTAAATGGACTAGTATGTTGGTAGCACCGACGGTTTTGTCTGCACGGGGTTCTAGGATGTCTTCCTTGATTATTTCTGGGTTGATAATGTCAATTTCTATTTTGTATGGCATAATGCCTCGAAAAATAGGGGATATGGGTCTCAGATGGGTAGGACATGTTTGCAAACACTCTAAATTTCTAGGGTTGGCCACTAGTATTGCGGATTGGCAGAAACACCCTAACCTGCATGTTAAATTGGAGGATTTTTCTATGACTAAGGCATGCTACTACCAACCCTCTATGGTACGCGGGGTAGATGGGGATAAACCCATTGCAATGCCATTTGGGAGGTCCGAGAAAACCTGGAAACAAACACCTGATGGGAGTATGGTTCATAATCATCACCATGGTATGGAATGATGGTTTATGGTTTATATGTTTCAAATCACTGATACCGAGTTGTGTTTGTATGGTATTAATCCTATCACATAGACATGCCCCAAGCGAGGAGTCGAGACCTAAATTGGGGAAACACGAGCATTTTTCTTATTAGCTTACCGAACCTTCACGAGGAATCATGCTCCAATGGCGTGGACAAAGAGCATCAAATAGGAAGTGGGGGTGGACAGGCAGAGGTAGACTTGGAAGCAAGGTGCTCAAAAGGAGAAAGGTGAGCCATCATCCCAAGTGCTGAGAAGATCAGGCCGTAAACCTCAAGCCAAGTACATTAGGGATGTTGCTTAGGAATATGTTTAGGAGATTCTAAGTCAAGTAAGGAAGGTAATTGCGAAGTGGGAAGAGGCCCTCACTCACCAAGCAGAAGAAGAAGAAGTAGATTTGGAAGGTGGGCTCCTTATTCCTAATCCGAGAAATACCAGAGGCAGGGTATCCCATTAAAAAACCATTCATCTATATTGGCCGATGAAACATCTTGTGGAAAAATCCATCATGCACACCACTAAGTTTATGAAAGTATACCCCTCTCTGCAGGAAATTCAAAAAGACTTCCAACTCTTGCAGTTCCAAATACAGCAGAAGAATGTCCGTTTTGGTAGAATTGAACAACTTCTTAGGAAGCCACAAAAATATGAAATTCCTGGGTAGCGCCAAGGACCCGACGCCTATTGAGTCCTCGGAGGACTATTTTTTTTCCTGTCATGTCTGGTTATTGTTCTGATTTTTCTTATTTTGATGAAGAACATAGAAGGATGTAGACTTAGTAGGACAAAATCTTTAAAGGATTTAAATAGTTTGTCTTATATAGCTATGTGTGATAGACTAAATAAATTTCGGTTGTCGTTGGCTAATAATGCCTTCCGATGGTCAACAGACCTGGTTTCCCATAAGGCAAGTTGAGGCATCAAAAGAGATCATCTACTGTAATATGCTCTTTTTTGATGAATGAATGAAAGGCACTGTAACTCAACTTACAAAAAAAAAGATAACTCCTAATTTAATGAATTTAGATAATATAAATATGATAAATAAAATGAAACTCCTAGCTAAATATTTAAAATAAAATGTTTTTTTTTAAATGTCATTGAATGGTACAAGCTATAATTATAAACTTGAGTTTAAATTAAAATCTAAGACATAAAATTAAAAATTAAAAATTATCTAAAATTTATAATAAAAAATAAGCAATATAGAAAAAAATTAATTATATATTTTAAAAAGTGATAATTAAAGTTAAAAGTTTAAGGCACTCACACACATATATAAAACTAGTGCAACCACACACATATAAAACTAGCGCAACCATATAAACAAGATGGTTGTAAATCTCAAGGGTTAGCTCAATATGTCATGGTTAAAGCATCTTTGCTATTGAGAGGTTATTGGTTAACTACCACCTTTTCTATTGAGAGGTATTGGTTCAACTCTCTCAACACTCACACTCTCCGGGGTTAGAATCTGTCTTGAGCTAACATGAAATGATCCTTTCAGTGGATGTGCCTCGTCACTAGGGTCCATGAACCACACAAGAAAAGAAAATAAACTAGATGGCTAGTAAATGCCTATAGAATTCAATCCATGAAAATAATATCATTTCATGATACACCTCACATTGCCAATATTTTAAAAATTCATATACATTAACTAAATTATAACTGTATTTTAAATAATAATAATTATTTTCATTATTATTATTAAAATTAATATATATATATAACAATATTCTTAATCATGGATATTAACCCCACTTTGCCATGGATATTATTAAGCTTTGTTACAATACCATAAGCTAATAATAAAGCTTATTAATATTACATGCCCAAAAAACCATACTTTATTTGTTATAACACTAGTTCATAAACATTTTATTTTAATTAAATGGGTAAAAATGTCAAAACTAGTTTTGAAATATGATGCAGGAACATCACTCCACTCCCTATTTCAACATCAAAATATTGGGAAGTGTAGCAAGAAAGGCTCAATTTGACTTAACCTTGGTCAAATTGAGAAACTTTTAAATTTCCACATCAACAGAAAACTTGGAGGCAGTTAGCTGAGGTGACATGGATCTTGTCACTTAGTTATCTCAGTAAATTTGAGTTAGTAAGCTTGGAGTTCAATTTGCATGTGTTGGTTGCTAATTTATAGCAATCCAATTCAATTATTTTCATTTGTATTCAGTTAAAGTTAATAGAACTACTTAGAGGTCAGTTGTGTAGTGGGACAGTTGTTTAACTCAGAGATCATCCAATTAGATGATCAATAAAACAATAATAACTCATGCATGCAAGAAATTCCAATTGCACAACTATGGTAGAGATTCCAGGGGAGTGTGACATCAGTTGTAAACTAGTGTTTAGTGTCCAGATGTTGCATGCAATTAATGATCAATCCTTGGGGATTGCACAATCAATTTGGAGGAAAAACCTAAAGAATAACAACCAATTTCCTCAGTACTTGCGCAAGGAAATAAGGGCTCAAGTAGAGGCATAAATTGACTAAGTCTGGGTTAGAGCTTCCCATTGAGTAGAGAGATAGGTTATTAACTTATAGTTTGAGCTCAAAGTGAGCTAGAAATTGTAATACATTATCTATTGATTTGATTAATGCAAAAACACTTAAGTGGTTTTCACCAGTTAGTTTCACCTAGATAAATTTGTATACTTGTGTAAGTAATTGATGCATGTTTTTGAATGTTGTTCTAAGTTGTGGATTAATTTCCACAAAGCATTAGAGTATAATTATGTCTTGATTTAGATTAAATTTCTAGAGCAGTTACAATTCTATCACCAAATTTCTACATGGTATTGGAGCAGGATTCACATTAGAACAAGAATTTCGAGGTTGTTCCTGAGCAGGTTCAAATTTGCAACTTCAATGTAGTAGGATATCTTCAGAGTTGGGAAGATGACCTTCAATGGACAAAGACTAGAGTATGCCTTGGAAGGCAACTCAAATTTCATTGCATGGAAGGATCACATGGAAGCAGTGTTTGATGATAATGGCTTGTTGGAATATTTCAAGATATACATTCCAAAATCAGGATCAATTAATGCTTAGAACCTAGCTCAATGGAAGAAAGATGTAGCCAAGGTGAGCAGAATAATATTGGATGGAGTGTGAGATCACATTGTCTCAAATATCCATGGGAAAGAGACTCCTTTCGCAATGTGGAAGACAATAAGAAAGCTATTTTAGAATAGTATTGACCATAGAAAACTGGCCCTCAAAGAAAAACTTTGAAATATCAAGATGTAGAAGAATGATACTATTCCATAGTATCTCACAAGATTTACACAAGTTTGGGACGATCTTGGATGGGTTGGTGTGAACGTTGCAGAAGATGACCTACTGAGCCTAACTCTTCTGGGCCTTCCCAAAAGCTGGCATAGCTACCAGGACCCTATGAATGGAAGGGAGAAATTACCCAATTGGGAATGCTTGTGGTCCAATTTGGTACAAGAATAAATCAGGAGAAACTCCAGAGATGGAGTAACATCCATATAAGAGGAACATGACTTTTCTCTAGTGGGAAAAGGACTAAAGGCCAAGGGAAATAATTCCCAAGGTGAGGTTGATTCCAACCAAGGGGGCTAGAAGAAAGACTTGTCCAAAATAAAATTATTCAATTTTCATGAATTCAAGAACTATGCTACAAAGTGTCCACACAAAAAGGCCAACAAGAAGAACTCAGGAGGAGGAGCAGGTGAAGCATTGGCTTCACAATTTGATTTAGACTTCACCCTGATCTCATGCATGGAAAACACTGTGATGGGGAGTGTGTGGTACTTGGTATCAGGTGCCTTGTTCCACATTACAGGGTGTAAAGAGTTTTTCAGTGAGTTGGAGGAGAAATATCTCCAAGTGCATATTGAGCTTGGGAATGATAGAAGGTACTCTACTACTAATATTGGTACAATAACCTTTAATAGGGAGTTGGGCTCCCCTCTTTTCCTCAAAGGTGCTATGTTTGTACCAGGTCTGAAGAAGAACCTCATCTTTGTAGAAGTTTTTGAAGACAATGACTATGGTTTGATCTTCAGTCTTCAGTAAAGGGAAAAGCCTTTCTAAGACACATAGCTACCGGTAAAGTGAGGAAGATCGAGGTTCGAGTCAAGAACCTCTATAAAATTGAGGTGGGGGAATGTGAAACCTTGAGGAGAAAGGAAACAATTAGATATGTCATGGTTGAGAGGGAGTAGGATAGACCTCTTAAATGGAGACTCAACCAATTGGTAGTTGGGTTGACCATGATGATGATGAGGACCATCCACAGACCTACAGCGGAAGTAGAGTTCGAGCCAAGTGGTTAGAGGAAGGAATTACATCTATACCTCCAGGAGTGAGGTGGAGTAATGTAGATCCTTAGTCCCAGAGTTGTGGAAATTTGGGTAGGGTCCATTGAATACTTCTCCTAATGGATCATTACCTTGCTAAATGGGCCCACAATATTCAGTAGCATGAGGATCAATGCCAGTCAGATACAAAGTGTAGAGGAGTGTTGATAGCAGTGCAAGAGGCACAGTGTAGAATCAACATCAGTGAAATTTTCCCAATAGATAGTTGCATAGACACAATTGATTCAATGTTTCTTTTGGACGTTTCTTAGTTGTCGTTGTTGCAGTAGTAGAAACAACAATGAGAGGTAGTGCTACAATAAATTCCACAGGTGTTACATAGGAGTTTTGAAAATCCCCTTTCTTGCTAAGTGGGAGTGATGAGAAGTGTAGCAATAAAGGGTAAATTTTACTTAGCCTTGGTCAAATTGAGAAAATTCAAAATTTCAACATCATCAGACAACTTGGAGGCAGTTAATTGAGGTGGTATGGCTCTTGTCACTCAATTAGCTAAGTAAATTCGAGTTAGTGGGCTTGGAGTTTAGTTTGCATGTGTTTATTGCTAATTTATAGCAATCCATTTCAACGATTTCTAGTTGTATTCAGTTAAACCATTTCTAACAGTTAATAGAACTAGTTGGAGGCCAATTATGCAGTGGAACGATAGTCTAACTCAGAGATCATCCAGTTAACTGATCAATCAACCAAAAATAGCTCATGCATGCAAGGAATTCAAATTGCTCAACTGTAGTGGATATTACAAGGAAGTGTAACATCAATTGTAAACTAGTGTTGAGTGTACAGGTGTTGCATGCAATTAGTGATAAATCCTTAGGAATCATGCAATCAATTTGGAGGAAAAAAATATATGATAGGGGAAATTTTCCTTAGGATTTGTGCAAGGAAATAGTGGCTCAAGCATAGGAAAAAATTGACTAAGTCTCTGTCATAGCTTCTCATTGGGCAGAGAGATAGGTTATTCACTTGCAGGTTGAGCTCAAAGTGAGCTAGAAATTGTAATACATTTTGTATTCATATTTCTAATGAAATCAGGTTAAGGGGTTTTTACCAGTTGGTTTCCCCTATATAAATATGTTTACTTGTGTAAGTGATTGATGCATGCTTGAAAATTTTGTTCTAAATTGTGAATTAATTTCTGTAGAGCAATAAAGTAGAATTGTGTCTCTTGATTTAGATTAAATTTCTTGAGCAGTTCCAATTCTATCACCAAATTTCTACACAAACCTTTGTAAATATCTCGTCGTTTGTTTTTTTATGTGTCCCTGGAGGGATAGTTAGGCAAGTTTGTTTTTTTTACTATTTCACAGATGTGTCCCTTTGGTGGGATAGGTGTTCTATTTGTAAATATTCCCTTCTAGAAAAGTCTTGTTGCCGAAATTTGAAAGTTTGTTGTTTCCAACATACCTATGATCTATTAAATGATATTTTTCTCTAGTATTGTATATATACATGTAATGAGGGAATTCACCGGTGAGAAGGATGGAAGAGGGAATGAATTGGTTTCTTTCCATTTGGAAACTCATTGTATGTAAAGAAATGAAAATTTCATTGTCAAAACATATGGTGGATGTTTCATTGTGTTTTGAGTGGCCCTTGCATGTTTTATTATTGTCCAGGTTGTTGGCTTAAAACCAATCGTGCTATTTTATTTTTAGTTTTAAGTTCGACATTAAATGAGACATACAGAAGCAGATTATAGGCATAGATTTTAGCCTCCCAGGTAGGTGTCGAGCATAGGAAGTGCCTACACAATAGTAGGGCCAACTCAAAATTAAATCAATGTCTTGACTGTCTCATGTGAGGGCTTTGGAGAATTTCTTTAAAAGGGGTGGATTCTGTATTGGGAAAATAATATTCGATGGAGTAGTGGTCGGAAGTCATCCTTCCTAACTCCACGCCATCCATAAGCTGTGTTAATTCATTTGCACCTGATCCTGACATATGTAAGGGTGATAAAGGTTAGTTGACCGTGGCCCAATTCGACACTTACATAAGGTTGTAGGAGCCCAAATTGGCTTTAACATAAAACTCGACCTTTGTAGATATCCTTGAATAGTTTAAAGTTAGTGGGAACTAAGTGTTTTCCTTGGTGGTCAAGTGTGGGAGTTTTGACTGCAAACTTGTCTCAAAGTTGTGTGAATCTGGATTCCACATGTGGAATTTACTTAGTGCATTTTATTGTTAGGTTTTTTATTTTGGGAACCAAATGGAAGGAATGTAAGAGAGTTCGCTCCATGTGGCCATCGTGGAGCAAGAAGCTTGAGAAGTAAGTTTTATTTGAGAGAGGATTGAGATGACCAACGAAGTCATGCGCCTTGTGAAATAGTGGGATATAAGAAAAAAAATTATTGAATAATTGTGTTTTGAAGTGTGTGGACATCCAAGAGAAGAGGAATAAATTGGGTTTCCATGGGATTTTTTTTTGGGGGGAGAACAAAGGACGAGACCACAATCAGTTGCATTAATTTGTGGTATTAGATCATGCTCTGAGCTCTAAATAGAAGCCTGCAACAACAAGCAGCAATTGAGATGCTGCTAAAGGTGTGTCACTAATATGGCAGCCAAAAGAGGAGGCCGAGAAAGAGCTAATATGGATGATGAAAGAGGAGGTCAAGGAAGGGTTTCCATGGATGAATGGAGATTAGAGCTGAGGTGTCTCCAGGCGAGGATGGATGTCATGGAAATTGGACAGAAACGTGACCATAATATAGGAGACAATTAGTGAGAATGACGATATGAACTCTAAGGAAGAGGTGGAAAGAACTCGAGGAACAAAGGAAGTAGATGGGTTGTTGATTAAAAAATTTATCAAGCTTGGGTCCAAACCAAAAATGGAAGTGCCAATATATGAGGGAAATCCGAATGTGGAAGAGTTGTTGGATTAGATCAACACTCTAGATAAATATTTTGACTATGAGGAAGCTTAGGAGGACCAAAAGGTTAATTATGTTGTGAACAGGTTGATAGGACATGAAACATTATGGTGGGATGACTTGTAGGTAGATCGGAGAAGAAAAGGAAATGAAAATATTAAAATTTGGGATATGATAGTGGCTAAATTAAAGAGCAATTTTTTCGCGAGGATTACCAGTTGAATTTTTTTAAGCAACTCTAGAATTTGATGCAGAAGTGCCTGACAGTGAAAGAGTATATAGAGGATTTTTATAGGCTGAGTATAAGAGTAGGTCACATCGAAGAGGATGTGGAGAAGGTGGCCAAATACATATATGGCTGAGGTTTGAAATTCAAGATCAAATCAGACTCTTACCCTTGATGACTATGGAGGATGCCTATCAGGCAACACTCAGGGCACAAGGAAAGTTGGTTATGAAGCAGAGCCAATGCAACATAGGAAGGAGTCTAGCTAAAGGGAAAGGGACTTCCAACAAGGGAAGAACCCATACTCTAAGAGAATAATAAAGGAGTTCAAGTAGTCAATCTCCAAGAAGAGGAGAGTCATGGGGTGGAAGATTTTTCCCAAGAAATAGAGGTAGAGGTAGGTAAGTTAGATGTTATATATGTGGGAAGATAGGCCATATGTCATGGAAATGTCCTGAAAATAAATAAGTAGTTCAAATAAGAGCACATGTTGTATAAGTTAGGGATGAGGCAACAAAAAAATAAGTAAAAGAGGAAACCCCTAAGTTGGGTGAGTCTCTAATGCTGAAGAGGATTTTAATTAAAGGAGAGAAGGTGAAGCAAGAACCAGCCCAATGAAGAAATATGTTTACAACAATTTTCAAATCTAAAGGTAAGTGCTACAAAGTAATTATTGATAGTGGAAACACTGACAACATGGTTTCTGTGGAAATGGAAAAGAAATTGGGACTGCAAAGGATGGCACATCTCGCTCCTTATTGAGTGACATGGTTGCAAAAGGGACATTATATTTTAGTCAATGAATAGAGAAAAGTGGAATTCCAAATTGGCAGCTACAGGGATGAGGTGTTATGTGACATCATGCCTATGGATGTTTGTCTTGTCTTATTAGGTAGGTCGTGGAAATATGACAAAGGTGTTATTCATGAATGGAGAGAGAACACCTACTATTTCAAGAAGGACCACTGCAAGCACATATTATTAACATTGGAAGAGAGAGGAGCCAAAGAGGATGCATGTCTGAGTATATTAATGATGAATGGGAAGCAGTTGCTACAAGAAGCCAAGAAATAAGAGGAGGTGTAGTTCGATTTAATTTGTAAGCCTCAAACTATCCTTACACACACAAATCTAAATGATTTGTCTGCTAAAATTAAGTCATTATTAGATGATTTTGTTGATATTATAGTCGATGAGTTGCCAAATGTCTTACCACCTGTAAGAAGCATTAACCGTCATACATATTTAATTATAGGAGCTAGTATACGTAACATGGCTTCTTATATAATGACTCCTAAGAAAAATCAGGAGATCAGAAAGGAAGTCCAAGAGTTTTAGGACAAAGGGTTGCTGAGAAAGAAATTGAGCCCATGTGTTGTGCTAGCTATATTGAGTCCAAAAAATAATAGGGGTTGGAGAATGTACATTGATTCTAGAGCTATTAACATGATAACTATCAATACATGTTTCCTTTACCTCACATGGACAATATAATGGATTGTCTCAGTGGTGCCAAATATTTTTCTAAAATATATTTAATGAGAGGGTATCATCAAATTCACATGAGAGGAGGGGATGAATGGAATACAACATTCAAAACCAATGATGGATTATATGAATGGTTGGTTATGCCATTTGGCTTGACCAATGCACCCAATACTTCTATGAGGCTCATGAATGGGGTTATTAAAGAAATTTTTGGAAAATTTGTGGTTGTTTACTTGGACGATATCCTTGTGTACAACGAAACCAAGGAAAAACACCTCAAATTTTTAAATCTAATATTAAAGAATCTGTAGTAGGAAAAACATTTGATAAATATGAAGAAGTGTTTTTCTCTTAAGACATAGTTGGTTTATGTAGGATTTGTAATTTCTTCTGAAGGGATGAAAATGGACCTTGAGAAAGTAAAATACATTAAGGGTTGGCCTTCCCCAACCAACATACATGAGGTGAGAAGGCTATTTTAGAATATTATTGACCATAGAAAAATAGCCCTCAAAGACAAACTTCGAAATATCAAGATGTAGAAGAATGATACTATTCCATAGTATCTCACCATATTTACACAAGTTTGGAAAGATCTTGGAGGGGTTGGTGTGAACATTGCAGAAGATGACCTATTGAGCCTAACTCTTTTGGGCCTTCCCAAAAGCTGGCATAGCTACTAGGACTCTATGAATGGAAGGAAGAAATTACCATTGGAAATGCTTGTGGTCCAATTTGGTACAAGAAGAAATCGGGAGAAACTCCAGAGATGGAGTAACATCCATAGAAGAGGAATACACTACAAGGAAATGACCCTCTAGCGGAGGTTATAACGAAGGTTTTTAGTGATATAAAATTTGCCAAAATTGTCAAAAAAACATTTTCTACAATATATGTTTTTTGTAACGGAGATTTTGGCGGAGCTTCTAAAGTAATTTCAAAAAAATTAAAAAAAATTGGGCGTCCTGAGGTTATTACGGATGTTTTCCTCATCAGTGCACTAGTAAGGTGTCAATGCATCAGTTCATTTTATAGTGAATGCACCCGTACTGCAAACCTACCAAGCACTGAGGTGGAAAACAAATATCGGACACCCCGGGGCGTTTAGAAATGTCTCTGTGCGTGTCATCCAGAAAGTCGCCCCGAGGCAGCCGAAGGTGCACTGTAGGTGATACAACGCACCGAGCCATTCTAATTGGTATTGTGATTTGTACGGTGCCCATAGGTCATATCAACCCACCGGTGCATATAATTATACAAATGCATCAGTGCGCAATATCACACAAACACACCGATCATTCTAATTGGTATTGGTATTTGTGCGGTGCCCATAGGTCATAGAAACACACTGGTGAGCAATCTCACAGAAATGCACAGAGTGCGCAGTATCGCATAAACGCATCCAAATTTATAATTGGTATTGGTATTTGTGTGATGCCCATAGGTTGTAGAAATGCACCAGTGCGTATTAGAATACAAACGCACCGGTGCACAATAATTGAGACACATCAGTGTTCATTTTGTATTTTTTAGAAGCATCGACTTGTGACAGTGCAATTATTGTGATTGTTTAAAATTCACTATTCATCAAAAGTCGACATATATCTTATAAAAATATTAATATCAATTAAATTTTTATTAATGCATTTGAATATGATGTTTGGATTAATTTTTTATATCATATCATAATTGTTGTGGTTTTTTTAAATTCATTATTCATCAAAAGATGACACATATCTTATAACAATATTCATATTATTTAAATTTTTATTAGTGCATTTGAATGTGATGTTTGGATTATTTTCTATATCATATCATCAGATTTCACATCTCTTCATTATAATATTTAATAATCCATATATTTAATTAGTGGTGTTACATTTCACAACGACAATGGAGAACATAATAGAATAACTTAAAACGTATTTTATTATACATACATACATACATACATACATACATATAAGACACTCTTTGTCATACAAAATGGGACAGTTATTGGTATCCCTTTGTCTTTCAATTGGGACACTATGTCCATTACATTAAACAAAATGTCTGATTCAACAGACAAATATTTCAAAAATACAACGCCTTGCTTTGATATCCAAACATAATGATCATCATTTTTCGCTTGAACTGTTGTCATTGCTCAAGCTACTTCCACGAGTTGGATTATTTTGAGGAATGTTTTGTTCATGACATTGATTGTTTTCTTCTTCTTCACCTTCCATCTAAAAACATAAAAATAAACTATAATGATTGTATATACATTGGTGAGAATAATGAAAATTCAAATATTAAATAATATACATCAATGTAAATAAAAAAGAAATGATGTACCATAGCAACAATTGACTCATGAACTATACACATTCTTTCAAAACCAAATTTAATGCCATCTTTCAACATGTCATTTGTTTGCGCAGTTCCATACTTTGTTTCCTGCAAGTTTTATACCCCATAACAAAATATATATTTTATATATATAAAAAAATTGTTCTATTAACTCTAGACAAGGCTAAGTAAAACAAGATCGATAGATGCTTACAAATTCCACAATTAATTTATGATATTTCAACATATACTCACAACCCATATTTAACCCAATGTCAATCAATTTGTCTGATGGTTCTTCTTTGTATGTTAGTACCTATTTCAAGACGTTCAATGATGATTGTTGTAAAACAAATTAAAATATACAAAAGTGAAATCTAGTTAAGTTTTTATAAGGAAGTAACAATTACTCACAAACTTAGATATCAACCATTTTCTTCCTTGTCGTCTTGTTTTATGTGCTGAATGAGTTCTATTTTATTTTCTTTTCTGCAAGAATATACTTGAAAATTAATATTTAATGCTAAAGTGTTTATTTATTGTACCTAATCAAAAAATTCTATGATTAAATATTACATTTGAAGCACATTGTTGTTGATATGGCTCCTCGTGCGATGCAATTATGTCCATTTCTTTTACCATATCCTTGTACACCTTTTTGAACATTCCTACTGGCATATTTCTGATATCAGCTCGTTCATCCTTTGAGATTTTCATAATCTTCCTAAAAATGTAACATGACAGTAAAATATTTAATTTTTATATTGATATATGAAAAGTAAATATAACAAAAGTGATATTTATAAATGATTTATTTCTAATAATATATACATATAATTCTAGAAAAACATTTAAAAGAATATTACATTTTCATTCCTTTTTTTTGTACGTTTTTGCTATTAAAAGTCTGACATGTCTCATTGACCAATTCTCTAGAAACTCATCTCGTAGTTTAGATAAAATTTGGTTCTTGGAATCATTGGATTGATTTTTGTATTGTAAGTGGAAATAATGTCTATATATTCGTTCCACTAGATCCCTCAAATTTTTGTAAAAGTTTCCCCCCCTTTAGTTAACCTCCAACACCACTCTAGATGAGCTAAGGAGCAATTCATTTCCATTTGCATGTTCTACTTTTTTTTCTTTTCTTAAATCAAACATTCCTTTTCTAAGTTATTGATCCTCGTATAACATTAAACATACGTGAATTATTAGATTGTTTCAAACATGCTATCTAATAATTTTTAATATTATTTAATGAAAATTAAAAAAAGAAACTCATATTGGATCGATAATATTTTTTCATTCACTTGATTCATTCTTTTGCAATTTTTCCATCAAGCTTTTACACTCTTCTGGTCCTAGATCATAAATAATCTTATCGAGCTTCATCATTTTATGGCTCTGCATGATACACCGTAAACAATACATATTAGTTAAACTTACATATAGTTCAAAAATAATAATTTTTGTAAATAATTTACAAAGAATTTTTTTTTCTTTTTTTCTTTTCTTGATGTGTTATCAGTATTTTTGTTACTTGATCTCCTGTCAGCCATTTCTTTATCAATATGAAATGTGTACCATATCATTCATTAATATATTATAGAAAAAAATCATAAATTTTTCAGGTAAAAAAAAAAAAAAAATCAAGACACCGGTGCACTTTTAATGTTGTACACACCGACGGTGGTGCGACGTCTTCTTATAAACGCACTGCCAAAACAATAGAAACACGGTACGGTGTTGTATGTCAACAAGAAGCACCGATGCATTATATGTTAACCATCACAACGATTAACACAAACAAATTAATAAAAATCCACTAGTGTTAATTTTTGTAGCATATAATGTCGTGGAGGGGGAGGTGCGACATATTCTTATAAACGTACTGCACAAACAGGGGACCACTGTACAGTCCTCTATGTCAACAAGGAGACTTGGTGCGTTATATGTTAAACGTTGCACCGATTAACACAAACATAAAATATTTTTTTTTCGAAAATAGTACGTGCGCAGTGCCCTGTGATAAAACAGCGCACCGATGCGCTAGTTTACACAGGGTGCACCAATTAAAAAAATTCATGCAAGGGACGACATGGATTGGGATCCGACTATGCAAGTCGTCCTGTGGGTTAGATGTCATATGCCTATATATATAGCAATACAAACCCTATAAATATAAAATGAAAAACCCTAATTCTAAAATCACATAAACAGGAAGAAGCAAGGGCATAAACAAAAAAAATCAAGGGTTTAGCGTAAGAATGGATTTTTTTTTTCCTGAAAATAAGCTGTCAATTTAATTTTTTTACTTATTGCGTAAAGAAATACTATAGAAAATGTAAGAAAAATAATAAAATTTAATCACCAGATGGTTTGAAATTCTATGCTACAGGGTTTGAATCACCAAAGGTTTGGAATTCTGATTGTCTGAATAGTTCAGTTTGAAATTATTTCACTGCTCCATAGTGCTCTCGTGCTCTCTTGCTCCAGGTATGTCTTATGCAAATCTCTCCCTAATTTTTTTTTGCAAAAATAATGAAATAATGAAAAATTTTTACTATTCAAGGAATTGTTTTATGAAATTAGATTTTCGAAAATATTTTGCCGCCCATTTTTCAATTTACCGTTTTTTTTTTCACTTGAAAAAAATAAAGTTTTTTTTTTTTTTTTTTTTTTTTTTTTTGCGGCTATTCGACATTGGTGCGTTAAGTAATAAAAACGCCCTGATGCACAATAACTAAAACGCACCAGTGCAGTTATTTGTACATTAGCACCGATAATAATAAGTCCATTTTTAAGGCACCAAAATTACTTTTAGGTGTGTACACCAAAATTTATTGTTGATTTTTCTCAAATGCAGGGAGAAAATATCATAATTATATCAAATGGAAAATTCTTCAAAATCCAGCTCGTTCCATAATATTTCTCAAAGTCCATTGCAGAGTTCTCCCTATCCATCTCGAGATGTAATATTTACTTTAGATTTTATTTATATTTTCATTATCTAATTGAATTTATGTTTTTTATCCATTTTAATCAACTTAATAAAATTTATAATTATACAAATTTGCAGGTTCATGCAGATTGAGAATCAAGTTCAGATGCACAAAATATTCAAACAACTCCAAAAAGTCGAAAGCTCTTATCCTGAGCAACATACCGCAAGGTGCATTTCGTAGATGAAAATGGATAGCCGCTTCAGCTTGCCAATTGTAACAATATTGCATCTTCTAGCCACAATCCTGGGACAATGATGGTAATAATAATTTCTTAGTATATTAATGTAATTATTTCATTGTCAAACCAAATTAATCATGCATTGTTAACGTGTTTACTAATTGATATCATAGATTTTGTACTAATCATGTTCAAATATTTTTTTTTCAAATTATTAGGATTCTAATGATGATGAGAGACCTACCTACCATCTTCCGTTACACCCCACGACAATTTCAAATCGAGAGAAGGATGAATTAAGAGAAAAAATTAGAGAGTAACGATACCAAGAATGGTTGAATCAACCACCTATTCAATTCCCACTACGTCCAGATTCACCAATTAGGAATCACTACAACAATAATAGTTCTTCACAAGCTGGAAATGGAGGCAATCAAATAGAGGTTGGTTTGGATGATTACTTGAGGGATACGACTACCATGGAGACAATGCATTCCAGAACAAAGATCAACTAGGGGATGATGTTCATATTGTTGACACCATTTTCGAAAGCCTTAAATTTTCTTCCACCACCCCTCTCTTTGGACGTGACGGCCAGTCAAAGTCTACCTAGTTGGGGATAATGATGTTAAATACAATTACAATTAGAATTAGAATTAAAATTACAATTTTACAATTTCACATACAATTACAATTAAAATTAAAATTACAATTACAATTACAATTTTAGAATTTTACATAAAATTACAATTACAATTACAATTTTATAAGTTTACATGTATAAAATTACAATAATTTCACAATAAATTAAATATTACAATTACAATTAAAATTTTACAAATATTTTACATACAATTACAATTACAAATACAAATACAATTTTACAATTTTCGATACAATTAAAATTAAAATTTCAATTACAGTCACGACATAATATTTAATAAATATCATGATTTAATATTAAAAATAAACATCATGATCATGATAACCATTGTAAAAACATCATATTCGACTAAAAAACACATTCAAATTCGCTAACATCATCTAATCATTGTGATCATGATCATCTAACAAAACACAAGCATTGTATAACATCATCACAAAACAAACATCAAATATACATCTCATGTCAAATAATTGCTATCACATACACATCTATCTAGAAGATGCACATTAAATGAACATATCTAACATGACCTAACAATATACACATCATGATTATCACCAACATGTAAATTAAGTATAGCTGCAACATGAACATAAAATACATGGACCATATATATATATATATATATATATATATATATATAATGTCAAAAATATACAACTGTAATATAAATGTCAAATATCAGCTGGTGGTACATCAATAATAGCACTTGTTGAGGCCTGCTTAGTCAATGGTGTAGCCTCGACAAGCTCAGATAGATGTCGGTCATCACGTGCATGTTGATATGGAGGTGCCTCATGTTGATCAAGATCAAATTCCTGCTCATGATGACTAGATGTGGATGGTCCAGCCTGTTGATCATGATCCTGAATACTGGATGCTACTGGTTGCTCATGATGGCTCGACGTGGATGGTCCGGCCTGCTCATGATTATCATGACTTTTGGATGTTGTAGGCTGCTCATGATGACTCAACGTGGATGGTCCAGCCTGCTCATGATCATGACTGGTGGATGCTGTAGGCTTCTTATCTCTGGCATGAGGTTAACGATGATAACTCCCCTAATCATGATCATCAGATGATGCGTCGTTGCTCGATTGTTGACGTACTGCATCTCCACCACGCCTTCATTGTATGACCCTCCTCAACTGCACCATTAAGATGGTAACTCCAACGACATGTCGCATTAGGGTCAACATATCACGTGACATGCCTCTCCATATCGTTTTCAACCTATCATCAACTTGTATCTTTCTAATAGTGGCCTATCTGACTCCCTCCTCCACTAGGAGTCGACAGAGTTGATCGCCCAACTCCATCCTAAATCTAGTGTCAGGCCTACACCTTAGACCTGCCGGTACCTATGCATGATCATGAGGACCACGTATGTCATCGATCTGATCCTCCGCATCTAGCATCTCCTAATCGTCAGCGGGATCTACACCTAGATCGTTTGGTGGCGGTGGTATCTCATCACCATCAAATGACCCAATATCTACAAAATATATATAAGTACACAACAATAATTAGACAATTTCATTAAAAAATTTAAGAAAAACAAGTTAAATAATGTGTTAGAATAAATTTAAAGAAAACACTAATATTACCTCTCTCATCTGGCAGCTCATCAACTGTGAAGAGGATGTTGGCACACCCTCGCTAGTCCAAACCAGCATACAGACATGGGACCATAACGAAGGCATGATCATTAACACTGGATAGAAACTTCAGTGCATCATGTGATATACTCGCGGAAAAGTCAGGCTCGCCCCTCTTGGGCATCATCTGTCTCCACACCTGCATCCATACATGCAACATCGAGCTACGAGGCTATCAAACAAAAGTAGGCCTCATCTATGGAAACCTCTCAAAAAATAAACAAAATAGCTCTGAAGCAAAATGGAAGTTCACCCTCCTTTGTGCTTGAGCATGACATCTATGTAAGTTTGTACAGATCTGCTACAAAAAAATCATAGACCACCTCACAAGTCATGGCACCTGTAATAAAGAATCAACATAAAATAAAATCAGGGAACTAATGTGTTGTCTGTCATTGGTATCTTGTGTCAAAATTAGTAGTGAGAGGCACTTCACCTCCTCTCCACCAAACGAAGAAATACGTAACTGACCACCAAAGACTTGAAAATGTGTAGGAGACAGTATATCGATGCTAATGTGTCTCTGGGAGTACACCAATTGACTCCTTGCTGCATACTCGACGGGGACCTCTGGGAACGAGGGAAAATCCTGCCCTCTTCTCGATAGGGCAGTAATAAAATAGATGTCCTCCTCAGTGGGCACGTACCAATGGTTAGGACTAACCCGAAAATCCTGTCGGTGGGCATTCCACCTGAAGATAAGTTGTTGCAATAACCCACGATGGCCCTTAAGGGATGTAGCCTCCTCATAGAACTTGAGGAGGCCTACCTCCCTTAGAAGCGCCTGGGTAGCTACCTTAATAGAGTGAGGGTACTTATCTCTCTCCCTCTCTCGTGCCTCCCACAGGAGAACCACTTTATGTTGGTTCGCCATATGTTCCTTTTGTTCCCTCTCTTCTCTCCTTTGACATCGCTGAATGATTCACCTATTAAATACAATTTTTTATTAAATGATACATATATTTATAAATAAACAAATAAATAAATAAATAAATAAATATATATATATATATATATATATATATATATATATATATATATATATATATATATATATATATATATATATATATATATATATATATATATATATATATATTAAAAACACAGTCATTATGCCAAAAAAAACAGTCATGCACCGGCACTGATGCATCTGTTTTTATCATGCACTATCTGCAGTACGCTTGTATATTTTCAGCACACCGCAAAACATGAAGTGTACTTTCTCAAGCGGTGCGTTGCCGAAACTATCCATCCCGGGGCAGATAATTCCATCAACACACAGCCAATCATCAATTAATGGTAAATGACACGGTCATTTAACCGAATGCACCATTGACTATATACAAATTCGGGAGGGCAGTGTACTGACCAAACTACTCGCCTTGGGGTGCATAGTTTTGTCGGCGCACCAACCTCCTGGCACCATTACATGGTGGTATAACCGACTGCACCATTGAATATGTATCAGTATCGGGAGGGTGGTGCGCTGACCAAACTATGCGCCCTCAGGCGTATAGTTTAGTCAATGCACCACCCTCCTAACATCACTACATGGTCAATGGTGCAGTCATTTACATGATCGCACCGTTGACTATGTCCAATTTTGGGAGGGTGGTGTGCTGACCAAAATATCTACCCCGGGGCGTATATTTTGGTCAGCACACTGCCCTCTTGAGCTTGGACATAGTCAATGGTGTGGCAGGTTAACTGATCGCATCGCAATTTATGTATTTTTTAAAAAACACGGTGCGTTGTTTCAGTACCACACCGGAACCGGTGCGGTTACCTTTAGCACCAGCCGCAGTGAGGCCTGTAAATTTAGAGTTAGCATTGCAAACTGGTGTGAGTTGAATGGCTCGAGCGCACCATGCGAGATTTTTTTTTATTTTTTTAATGGTGAATTTTAAGTTTTTTTACAAAACTAATCCGCTAACAAGTTTAATTTTGGAGAAAAAAGTAAAATACCCTTACATTTGGGCATCGAGGAGGAATATTTGCTGTAGAATTCACAAAACCAAATTTTCCCAACGTTTTCCAAAATTTGAAATCGAGATGGTGGGCAATGGATGAAAATAGTGTGTGAAATGGGAGCACTAATGGAAGGGTGCCTCACACGAGGGAAATTTTCACCGGTGCCTAAGAGATCTGGAGCACTGAAGAAGTGAAAAATTGCGGATTTTTGGCTGTAATTTTGTTATATAACCCTGTTCTAGTGCACGGGTTTTTGAGGTGCACCGGGCGGTTTCTTCCAACCGCACCAGGTTGTTTTAGTGTTGGCGTGGGTTTTTAGGACGCATTGGGGTTGAATCTGTGTAGAGCACCAATGCGCTACAGTAATTAGACACACCGGGCGGGTTTGTATGAAGCGCACGGTGTCTTGGTGTGCCAATTTGTAGTATGCACTAGTGCTTTTCTAGTGGAATGCACCAGTGCGGTGTAGGATGAGAAACACACCAGGAAAGAAACATCCACAAAAACCTCCACCCGCCAAAGTCGTCTAGAAACCTCCGTTACAAACAAATATCTGGGCTATTTTTATAAGGGATTCCTTAAAAGCATCCTCTAGAGGATATTTCCTTGTAGTGAGCGGTCTTTTCTCTAGTGGGAAAAGGACTGAAGGCCAAGGGGAAGAAGTCCCAAGGTGAGGCTGATTCCAACCAAGGGGGCTAGAAGAAAAACTTTTCCAAAATAAAATTCTTCAATTTTCATGAATTCAGGAACTATGCTACAAATTTTCCACACAAAAAGGCTAACAAGAAGAACTCAGAAGGAGCATCAGGTGAAGCATTGGCTTCACAATTCGATTTAGATTTCACCCTAATCGAATGCATGTCCAACACTATGATGGGGAGTGTGTGGTACTTGGAATCAAGTGGCTTGTTCCACATGACAGTGTGTAGATATATTTTCAGTTACCTAGAGGAGAAATATCTCTAGATGCATATTGAGCTTTGGAATGATATAAGGTACTCTGCTACTGAGATTGGTACAATAACCTTTAAGAGGGACTTGGGCTCCCCTCTTCGCCTCAAAGATGTTATGTTTGTACCAGGACTGAAGATGAACCTCATCTTTGTAGCAATTTTGGAAGACAATGACTATGGTGTGATCTTTAGTAAAGGGAAAAGCCTTTATGAGACACATAGCTACTGGGAAAGTGAAGCATATCGAGGTTTGAGTCAAGAACTCATATAAACTTGAGGTGGGGGAATGTGAAACATTGAGGAGCAAGGAAACAATTAGATATGTCGTGGTTGAGAGGGAGAATGATAGAACTCTTAAATGGAGACTCAACCAATTGGCAATTGAGTTGACCATGATGATGTTGACGAGGACAATCCACAGACCTACAATGGAGGTAGAGTTCGATCCAGGTGGTTAGAGGAAGGAATATCTATACCTCCAGGAGTGAGGTGGAGTAATGTAGATCCTTAGTCCCAGAGTTGTGGAAATTTGGGTAGGGTCCATTGAGGCCTTCTCCTCATGGATCATTACCTTGCTACATGGGCCCACAATATTCAGTAGCAGGAGGATCAATTCCAGTCAGATACTGAGCGTAGAGGAGTGTTGATAGAAATGCAGGAGGCACAATGTAAAATCAACATCATTACAATTTTCCCAATAGATGGTTCCATAGACATAGTTGATTCAGTGATGTTTTTGGATGTTTCTTAGTTGCAGTTATTACAGTAGCAACAACATCAATGAGAGGTAGTGATACAATACAGTCCATATGACTTGGATAGGAGTGGTGAAAAATCCATTTCTTGCTAAGTGGGAGTGATGAGAAGTGTAGCAATAAAGAGTAAATTTGACATAGCCTTGGTCAAATTGAGAAAATTCAAAATTTCAACATCATCAGACAACTTGGAGGAATTTAATTGAGGTGAGATGGCTCTTGTCACTCGGTTAGCTCAGTAAATTTATTTAGTGTGATTGGATTTTAGTTTGCATGCACTTATTGCTAATTTATAGTAATCCATTTCAATTATTTACAGTTGTATTCAGTTAAACTAGTTCTAACAATTAATAGAACTAGTTGCAAGTCAGTTGTGCAGTGGAACAATAGTCTAACTCAGAGATCATCCAATTAACTAATCAATCAACCAAAAATAGCTCATGCATGCAAGGAATTCGAATTTCTAAACTATAGTGGAGATTCCAAGGAAGTGTAACATCAATTGTAAACTATTGAGAGATAGGTTATTCACTTGCAGGTTGAGCTCAAAGTGAGCTAGAAATTGTAATACATTTTGTATTCATTTGATTAATGAAAGTAGGCTTAAGGGGGTTTTACCATTTGGTTTCCCCTAGATAAATATGTTTACTTGTGTAAGTGATTGATGCATGCTTGAAAATTTTGTTCTAAATTGTGAATTAATTTTCGTAGAGAAATAAAGTAGAATTGTGTCTCTTGATTTAGATTAATTTTTTTGAGAAGTTCCAATTATATCACCAAATTTCTATACAAACCTATGTAAATATCTCGTAGTTTGTTTTTTTTATGTGTCCCTGGAGGGATAGTTAGGAAAGTTTGTTTTTTTTACTATTGCATATATGTATCCCTTTTGTGGGATAGGTATTCCATTTTTAAATATTCCCTTCTAGAAAAGTAAGCCTTCCTAACTCCACGTCATCCACAAGCCATGTTAATTCATTTGCACCTGATCCTGACGTATGTAAGGGTGATAAAGGTTAGTCGATCATGGCCCAATTCGACATTCACATAAGGTTGTAGGAGCCTAGCTTGGCTTTACCATCGACCTAGACCTTTGTATATATCCTTGAATAGTTGAAAGTTAGTGGGAACTAAGTGTTTTCCTTGGTGGTCAAGTGTGGGAGTTTTGACTCCCAGCTTGCCTCAAAGTTGTGCGAATCTGGATTCCACACATGGAATTTCCTTAGTGCAATTTATTTTTAGGTTTTTTCTTTTGGGAAACAAACAAAAGGACTGTAAGAGAGTTCGCTCCATGTGGCCATTGTGGAGCAAGAAGCTTGAGAAGTAAATTTTATTTGAGAGAGGATTGAGATGACCAACGAATTCATGTGCCTTCTGAAATAGTGGGATACAAGAAAACAAATTATTGCACAATTATGTTTTGATGTGTGTGGAAATCCAAGAGCAGAGGAATAAATTGGGTTTTCATGTGATTTTTTTTTGGGGGAAGAACAAAGGATGATACCACGTTTAGTTACATTAATTTGTGATATTAGATCATGCTCTAAACTCTGAATAACATCCTGTAACAACAATCAGCAACTGAGACGCTACTAAAGATGTGTCACTAATATGGCATCCAAAAGTGGAGGTCAAGAAAGGGCTAAGATGGATGATGAAGGAGGAGGCCAAGGAAGGGTTTCCATGGATGATGATAGGAGATTAGAGCTGAGGTGTCTCTAGGTGAGGATGGAGGTCATGGAAATTGGATAGAAATGTGACCATAACATAGGATACATTAATGAGAGTGACGATATGAATTCTAAGGAAGAGGTGGAAAGAACTCAAGGAACATAGGAACTAGACGGGTTTTTTAGTAATATTTTTACCAAGCTCGAATCCAAACCAAAAATGGAAGTGCCAATATATGAGGGAAATATGAATGTGGAAGAGTTGTTGGATTAGGTCAACACTCTAGATCAATATTTTGACTATGAGGAAGTTGAGGAGGACCAGAAGGTTAAGTATGTTGTGAACAAGTTGAGAGGACATGAAAAATTTTGGTGGGATGACTTGCAAGTAGATCAGAGAAGAAAGGGAAAGGAAAATATTAAATGATAGTGGCTAAATTCAAGAGCAAACTTTTTTCACGAGGATTACCATTTGAATTTTTTTAAGAAACTCCAGATTTTGATGCAGAAGTACATGAAAGTGAAAGAGTATATAGAGGATTTTTATAGGCTGAGTATAAGAGTAGGTCACATCGAAGAGGATGTGGAGAAGGTGGCCAAGTACATATATGGATGAGGTTTGAAATTCAAGATGAAATCAGACTCTTAACCTTGATGACTACGGAGGATGCCTATCAGGAAACACTATGGGCAGAAGAAAAGTTGGCTAGGAAGTAGAGACAATGCAACATATGAAGGAGTCTAGCTAGAGGGAAAGGGACTTCCAAAAAGGGAAGAACCCATACTCGAAGAGAATAAGAAAGGAGTTAAAGCATTCAATCTCTAAGAAGAGGAGAGTCATGGGGCAGAATATTTTACCCAAGAAATAGAGGAAGAGACAAGGAAGTTAGATGTTATATATGTGGGAAGAGAGGCCATTTGTCATGGAAATGTATTGAAAATAAATCAGTAGTCCAAAGATGAGCGCATGTTGTAGAATTTGGGGATGAGGAAAAAACAAAAGTATTAAAAGAGGAAACCCCTGAGTTGGGTGAGTCTCTAATGCTGAAGAGGGTTTTAATTAAAGGAGAGAAGGTGAATCAAGAACTAGCCCAACGAAAAAATATGTTTACAAAAATTTTCAAATCTAAAGGAAAGTGCTACAAAGTAATTATTGATAGTGGCACCACTGACAACTTGGTTTCTGTGGATATGGTGAAGAACTTGGGACTAAAAAGGATGGCACATCTTGCTCCTTATTGAGTGACATAGTTGCAAAAGGGACATTATATTTTAGTCAATCAATAGAGAAAAGTAGAATTCCAAATTGGCAGCTACAGGGATGATGTTGGGGCCTTTGTTTTGGAAAAGGAACAGTTTTGAGTTGCGGAGAATAGGTGGTAGAGCGCAATCATGGTAGACAAGGAGCTGTCACAGTTGCAGATAGCTGGAAGATAGGTGGCGCGACAGTTGCAGAGAACAATGCAGATGGTAGGTATGAGAGACAAAGACAATTAATGGAACTCCCAGTAATCAAGAAGAAGAGGCAAACAACGAAGCATGAAAAGAGGAAATATTGTCAGTCATGTTGGCGGAAGAACAAATAGGCAATCATCCAGTGTAGACGAGAGAGTCATTCTTGGAGAGGGCCAAGTGAGAGAGCCATAGGAGAGCTCTGCTAGATATATGTTGTACTGAACCACCCTGTAATAGACTCTACAGAGTGATGTATTTTGTTTGATAATGATAATGAAATATGGTTCTTGTTGTGTTTGATGTTCTAAGTTAAGTGTTAATCAGTTGCTTATTGTGAATGTTTGCCTCATTTTAAATTATAATTCAGTGTCCTAAACATGCTTAATGAGTAATATCTTATACAAAGTAGTGAGATATGTTTACTTTTTCAAGTTCCTTTAGTTGCTCTTCATGGTTGTAACAGTTTGATACTTGATTTGTCTCCTAACCTTACTAAGGTCACGACACGCCTCAGGTGAGACACTCTACTCCTTGGAGTAGGGTGAAAATGTTGGCGTTGTGCTAGACTACTACGGAAACCTTGTTGGCCTCCATCATGAACTTGGGTCTTGCTCAGAGACCTCCTTTTTTGCCAATAGACGAGGTGTTATGTGACATCATGCCTATGGATGTTTGTCTTGTCTTCTTAGGTAGGTCGTGGAAATATGAAAAAGGTGTTATTCATGACTGGAGAAAGAACACCTAATCTTTCATGAAGGACCACTGCAAGCACATGTTGTTACCATTGGAAGAGAGAGGAGCCAAAGAGGATGCATGTCTGAGTATATTAATGATGAATGGGAAGCAGCTGCTACAAAAATCCAAGAAATAAGAGGAGGTGTAGTTCGTTGTAATGGGTCAGCCTCGAACTATCCTTACACACACAAATATAAGTGATTTTTATGCTGAAATTAAGTCATTATTAGGTGATTTTGCTGATATTATAGTCGATGAGTTGCCAAATCTCTTACCACATGTAAGAAGCATTAACTGTCATATAGATTTAATTATAGGAGCTAGTCTACCTAGCAGGGAAGATTAGATAATGAATCCTAAGAAAATCAGGAGATCAGAAAGGAAGTCCAAGAGTTTTTGGAAAAATGATTGCTCAAAGAGAGATTGAGCCCGTGTGTTGTGCTAGATGTATTGAGTCCAAAAAAGGATAGGGGTTGGAGAATGTACACTGATTCCAGAGAAATTAACAGGATAACTATCAATACATGTTTCCTTTACCCCACATCGAAAATATAATGGATTGTCTTAGTGGTGCCAAATATTTTTCCGAAATAGATTTAGTGAGCGGGTATCATCAAATTCACATGCGAGAAGGGGATGAATGGAATACAACATTCAAAACCAATGATGGATTATATGAATGGTTGGTTATGTGATTTGGCTTGACCAATGCACCCATTTAGCACATAAAATAGGATGGCAAGGAAGAAAAGGGTTGATATCTATGCTTGTGAGTAATTGTTACTTCCTTATAACAACCTAACTAGATTTAATTTTTGTATATTTTAAGTTGTTTTACAACAATAATCATTGAATGTCTTCAAACAGGTGCTAACATACAAAGAAGAACCATCAGACGAATTAATTGACATTGAATAGTGTTAAGTCTACAGTACAAATATCTACTAGCTATAGTGCTAGTAATACAACAGCCAGGAAGTAGAGGTTTTATTTTAGTACCACCCATACAAAGAAATATGGCGAGATTGTTTACTCGATGCCCATAATTCTCTGGGAGGGGCAATGATGATGTGGAGAAACACTGGTATCTTTGCAAAGCAATATGGAGGGCTCGAAAGACACTAGAGGAGGTTAAGTTGATCGAGTTCCAGACTACTCTAAGAGAGAGAGCTCTTCAATGGTTCATTAAATGGTACGAAGCTCATCTAAAACCAGTGATAGATGATGTAAAGAAAGAATTTGTCAAAGAATTTAAGTTGTGTCAGACAGATCAACAAGGGTTATCTGAGATGTGGGAAATTGAACAGAGAGAAGGTGAAATGACATGGGACCTGATGAGGAGGTTCAAGGATGCAATTGGGAATCTGAGTTACCCGATTGATCCAAATCATTAGCGAGATTGGTTTATTAAAGCACTTCTTCCATTGACAAGAACTCTACTGACACAACAGAAGATTGATACCTTGCAAGATGCCTTGGAGAAAGCTATGAAGATAGAGGCTATGGCAGGGTATCCGCAAGAGTTCAGAGGAGGAGCATCAGCTCAAGGCCTTTCCATATTGGGGCTACAACATTAGATAGCCAGTTTAATAGAAAATTTGAAGGACATTAAGCCAATACGACCTGAAATGCGCAATGTGTGGTGCAGCCATTGTTTTATGGAGGGACACATGGCCAAAAAATGCTCAAGGTTGCGGGGGCAGAATGTGGGAGCTTCAGCAGTAGGGACACAAGGGACTCCAGTTGGGGGAGTTGCGCAAATAAACACTCAGGGATTATACCAGCCGCAATCCCACTTCCCAGGGTTCCCCGCTCAACAAAATCAGACCACAACCAAATACTACGAAATATGTAGAGGCATTGATCATCCTCCACGACTATGCCCAATTTTGCAGAAGTACTCCAACATTCCAAACAATACATATTGTGAGTTATGTGCTTCCACAACACATAATACGGAGAAGTGTAGAGCCCTTGATGCACTGGCAGAACGATTGGACATACCATCTTATAGAGTGAATGAGGCTCCAAGTTAAGATGTGGGATGAAAGAGCCAGACATAGAGGAGCGAATCTGGTGAATGAAAAACCAAGAATAGTAGAAGCTCAGGCTATGAAAAATGTATCCATAGTAACTCGGGGAGGAAAGAGAATAGGGGAGGATACACAAAATATAGACCCGATAAAGCCGATCAATCCAACATCTCCAAAACCCATTTTTAGACTAGATAGACAGAAGCAATATTTAAGGAGGCAGTGGAAACATTTTCCCAAATCGGGGGGAGAAAAGGCATTGAGCTTCCAAAGCCGACCGTAGAAAAAGAGAAGCAGGCCCATACAAGTACAATGATTAAGGAATGGTTCCGACTATTTTTGAAAATTGTAACCAATGCACCAATGCTGGAACAACTAAAGAAAAATCTAGAGATGGTGGTGTAGGAAAACACAGAACCGGGAGAGTTAATAGATTCAACCCAGAAATACACAAGGAGGATAAAAAGAAATAAGAGAAGAACAAGAAAGGAATTCTGCGTGAATACTCAAGTCACAGGGTTTCAAATCAAAGACACCATGCTCGACCTAGGATTAGATGTCAATATTCTACCAAGAAAGACGTGGGAAGCACTGGGAAGGCCAAAGTTGACATACTCACCAATACAACTCTGCATGGCAAATCAGTACTGCATTGTGCCCATAGGAAGGCTGGAAGAGGTCGAGGTTGATGTTGCGGGAGTGAAAACATACACAAATTTTGAGGTGATAGATATCATGGGGGATAAGGATCCCTATCCGGCATTATTGGGGATAGATTGGGCCTTCGAGAACTATGTAGTGATCAACTTGAAAAAGGAACTGATGATATTTGAAGATGGGGAAGTCAGGGTCACTCAACCACCTGACCCATATCAGGGACCCCAATATACAGAAATTGTTGGCAACAGAGAGGATGCTCAATTTCTTAATCATCTTTATGATATGATGGCAAGGAAGAGAGAAGACTATATCCAATAGTGGGAGGGACCGTAAGCTAGAGAAGAATTCAGAGTTCAAACTTGGGCTCAGAAATAGCTTGAGATGATTGGTAGCAGGGAGGATACGAGGCTAATACAAGAAGATGTGCTAATTTCTAAGCAGTCAACTGGATTGGAGCTGAGGTAAGAGGATATCTGACTCTGTCGTAATATGAATGTTGTAAATACATTTATTACAAAATTAGAAGAAAAGGTACCAATAGAACATATAGTCCCTCTTATGGATGTAGCACTACAATCCACGTCGGTGAGATGGTGGATCAACCATCGCAACTCACTTCCTAGATGGGAAGATGTTGCAATAGCACTAAGAGCTAGATTCAAAGAAGATGCAGGACCACAATTCATTGAGAAGTACCAAGGGGGTTCTGACCCCACGAAGCATCTAGAAAATTGTGAGTAAAACTAGAAGAAAGCAGGGCATCCAGAATATCTGTGGATGCACAATTTTATACATTCAATAGACACAATTTCATAGGCCTGGTACTTCAACTAAAGAAAAGAAGAGAGGAATTGGCACTTGGCAATTAGTTGCGGAAAATTTTATGCAATTTTTTTCTTTTGAAGGAGAAACAAAACCGGTCACACAAGCACTACAAGCCATCAAAAGAGTCCTATTTTTTCCAGAAATTCAAGAAGACAAAAAGAAACTGCTCTTGGAGTAGATTATCAAACAATCAGTAGCATGCAAATGAATAGATAGTGAGATGGACGACGATGATCTAGAGAATCTCCAACACTTATACTTTGAAGAGAAAGAAGGGGAGCTGGATATACAAGAAGAACCTACAACAAAGAGACTACATATGATACCCTTGAGGACCAAGAAGCTTAACATTGGAAACTCGGAGAAACCCAAAATAGCGTCCATTGGCGACTACTGGGATACAGAAATGACCAAGGAGATATTTTACCTTTTACAGGAATATGAAGACTTATTACCATCCTTAGTAGAGGAGCTAAAGGGGATAAAAGGGGAAATGGGGGAAATGCGCATAGTCTTGAAGCTTGATGCAAGACCAGTGAAGCATAGACCTTACCATCTAAATCCAAGGGTAAAGGAGAAAGTTAAAATAGAAATAGATAAAATGCTGAAAGCATGGCTGATTTTTCTAGTAGAGGAAGCAGAGTGGGTCAGTCCCATCGTCATATAAAGCAAAAAGGAAAAATTTGAGATTAGAGTATGTGTTGATTACAGAAGCCTCAACAATGCATGCATACATGATCCATTTACCACTCTGTTCAGTGACGAGGTCCTCGACAATGTGGTAGGAAATGAAGCCTATTCATTCACAGATGGTTTCTCAGGGTATCATCAAGTGAGAATAGATGAAGAAGACAAGAAGAATACCAATTTTACAATTGAATGGGGATCGTTCGCATACCATGTCATGCCCTTTGGACTGAAGAATGCGCCAGTTGTGTTTTCCCGAATAGTGATAGCAGCATTTCGTGAATATATCCACAAGTTCCTTGAGGTATACATGGATGATTGGATAATTTATAGCTTACTGAAAAATCATGCAACCTTGCTGAGAATAATGTTCGACAGATTCATACAACTCCAAATTTCCCTCAATCTCAAGAAATGCATATTTGCAGTATCGTTTGGGACACTGCTAGGACATGTTGTTTGTAAACAGGGTGTCTGTGTGGATCCAGCAAAAGTAGCAATCATTATTAACATAGAAGCGCCAGAGACTGTGCAACAGTTAAGATCACTACTCGGGCATACCCAGTTCTACAAAATATTCACCCGCAACTACGCAAAGATAACAACACCATTGGAAAAGTTGTTGTGGAAGTCAGAGTAATTTAGTTGGACTGATGAATGCACTAGTGCCCTCAATACATTGAAAGAAAAGCTAGCAAGTGCACCCATATTGGTTCATCCTAACTGGGACAAACAGTTCCACGTCCATATTGACACCTCCAACATTGCATTAGGAGCAGTGTTAACTCAGCCAGGAGAAACTTCTGTTGACCATGTTGGTAATATGATGTAAGTGCTATCCTTGATGGCAACCTACTTGATGAATTTGTCCTTGATGGAAACCTAGTTGATGAGTTGCCCATGATAAGCAACATATGTGTTAAAAATGTAAGAATGATGTGATTAGTTCAGATGAGACAGAGAAAATAATTCTAGCAAGTGTCAAAGAAATGTTATTTTTAATATGTCACAATGTATACGCAGGTTTGTAAAGGCCAAGTCACGTATGCACACGAATAAGTACGTTCCAAGTCACGTATGCCTGTTTGTGCTCCAAAATTATAATACCAAGGGGAATTACCATGGTATTTGCCCACAGTATTGAGCGTTGCATTGTCTATTTGATTTTTTCTAAGAATACCATCGGAAGTTGAGTGGTTCTGACTCATGGTATAGGTAAAAGATAAATCTATTTAAAGAGAAGAAGGTCATAGTGCAAGGTGTGCAA
Organism: Pinus albicaulis; assembly: GCA_034641835.2. Lineage (NCBI taxonomy): Eukaryota > Viridiplantae > Streptophyta > Pinopsida > Pinales > Pinaceae > Pinus > Pinus albicaulis. Next base: position 125,911 of record JAXQQM020077871.1, read on the forward strand.
GTGTAAGGGTTGTTAATGAATAAATTTCTCTAAGGAATATCGGCATGGATGAACTCTATTCTTAATTGATAGATCTGAATCTATGATGCACCCATGGATATAATGACAGTTCAAGATCTCTAGATCTGATGATGATGAATCTCCAGAATGACCTACTGAAGGAATGATGAAGAACTGGCACATGTCTGCTGAAGAAAATGAATAAATCTAGGTAAGTTTTATAGATCTGGTCTGTTCTGCAAAATTTATTTTTACAGATCTATACACTAGTTGGTTTCAACAAAAATGCGTATATACACAAATTCGTTTCATGAAAAGAGCGTATGGCAGTTAGGGTTTTCTGAAGAATAAAATACACAGAAGTATACACGGGTGGATTTGCAGGAAAGCACGTATTCACACGGCTTCAGTAAAGAAAAGTATTGTATGCTAATTGAATCAATGACTGTTCAGGGTTGATTTTGTATCTACATATTTATTCTGAAGTCTGTGTTATTTATGAAGTTCTAGTCACAGTGTTTTCATTGTTCTAATCGAATTTTTGGCCAAAGATTATGATTGGTGATAAAGGGTTGTGTTGAAGCTGTTTGATCTAGTATGAAAATTGATGAAACGTGGTCTGCAGTGGGTTTGAGGGTTGAAGCCTTCAGTATGGAAGTAGAAGCTTCTTTCCAGTAGAAGCTGGTGTTATGTTCAAGGGGTTGAAGCTCCCTTCCAGGAGTGGCTGGTATACAAGATCAGGGGGTTGGAGCTCCCTTTCAGGAGCAGTTGGTAAACAAGTGAAGGTTGTAGCCTTCTACAGGTAGAAGCCTACGTACTGATATGAGTCTGCATCAGTACAATGTTGTAAACAATTTTCCATATAGTAAATATTGAATACAGAGACAACAGCAGCGGTGGTTTTCTCTCGGATTGGGTCTCCACCTTAAATGTTGGTCTTCATGTGTTTGATGTTTTATACTGCTATTACTGCACATATTTCCTGTTTATCTAACCTGATGCATAACTTGTAAATCTTCTTTAAAGTTTGTTTCTAAGATACTTTATAAATTAGATATTCAGATTAGTATAAGTGAGTTTATTGTAGCATATCTACGTGTATACGCGAGTTCAATTCATAAAAGCCGCATATGCAATTCTGCAAAAGAAAAAGTTAAAATCACAATATAAGCTCTAAATAATGATTCACCCGCCCCCCCCCTCTTAGTATTTTTCCCAACAATTGGTATCAGAGCAGGTCCTTCTGAAAAAGCTTAACCACTAGAAGGAAGATCAGCCAAGATGAGAAATCAAGATGGGACAACATCTATCAAGCCTCCACTCTTCAACAGAAACAATTTAATCTTCTGGAAAACACGGACAAGATCCTATATTTAGTCTCTTGGAGCAGATGTATGGGCTATTGTTGAAGTAGGTTATCAATATCCAGCCTTAGTTCAAACAGATGCAACGACAAGAAAGAACTATGAAACAAATGCAAAGGTGGTCAATGCACTATTGGGGAGTCTGACTGAATTAGAATTTATCAAGGTCATGCAGTTGAATACAAAAAAGGAAATATGGGATAAAATCATTCTAAGATATGAAGGTGATACAAAGGTAAAAAGTGATAAAATCCAAACTCTCAGAATTCAATATGAAAATCTAAGAATGCATAATGAGGAGAGCATTGCCAGTTTCTTTTTATTTCTAGATGATATTGTAAATCATATGAGAAACTTGGGTGAAACCATAACTGACACTACTCTAGTTGAAAAAGTTTTAAGATCTCTAACTTCAAAATTTAAATCAGAAGTGTCTGCTATTGAAGAGAAAAAATATCTCCAAAGTCTTACTATTGTCCAACTTCATGGGATTCTAACTACATGTGAAGTGAGAAAAGGAGGATCTTCTGAAGTCAAAGAAGCTATCTTTAGAGCCTCTACAAAAGAAAAAGAGGTACCAGAAACAGAAGGATCAGGGTATATTTCAGAAGAAGATGAGGTAAATTTTGTAAAGAAGCTCCAACTTGGCACTGGAAGGTTCAGAGGTAAGCTTCCTTTCAAATGTTTTTCTTGTGGAAGAGTTGGTCATTATGCTACTAAGTGTCCTCATAAAGAAACACATTAAAAAGGAAAATAAGTAGCAAGAAGAAATAAGAATCGATTTAGCACTAGAAAAAGTTATTTTACTCATGAAGATAGTGATGGGTTATCAGATAGTGAGGAAGAATCTGATCAAGATCTTAGACTTCTCATGGCATTTGAAAAGGAGTCCAGAGAAGAATAGGATACTTTTATGGATTCTCTAGAAGAAAATGATTTTCTTGAAGAAATCAATCAGCTTAAAATATGTTTGGAAGAAAGCAAAATATCCATAGAAACTCTAAAAAATCAGCTTGAAGAAAAGGAAAAACACAATGAGAAATTAGAATGTGAAGTAGTAAGTTTAAGAAAATAAATTGAGAAAGTAAAGACTTTGAATCTTAGAATTGCTAAAGGATCTGAAACCTTAGATGAAATTATCAAGGTACAACGTTCTCCTCTTATAAAGACAGGTCTTGGATATGTCGGAGAATCTTATCAGTCTTCGGCACCAAACTATCTAAGCATCATTTCTCACCTTGACTTGATTCATGATTGCTTCATGGCTTTATGGGCACCCATTCCTACAGACTTGGACAAATTCACTTAAAAATAGTGGAAAATCCTCCATACGCTACTATGCCCGTGTTTTTCCGCGTGTATACGCGAGTACAGCTAGACTTTTCCGCGTATGCCATTTTAATGATTAAAAAATATATAAAAATCCCTAATTTCGCGCTGGGTTGATGGTTACTCAGGTAGTTCAACCACCCCAGCCCGTGGCCAACTGTTTCCAACTGCTGAAACTACTTGGAGGGACTATAAAAAGACCTCATATGTATGGCCTAAGGGAGAGAGAATTATTATTATTATACTCTGTTGGTTCCCTATCCAAGTATGATTCCCCGTGCCTCCTGCACTTTCCCAGTTCATTTCAGGAAACCCTTGTTTCCTTGAGATACACATCCCTTTATATGTTATCTCGTATGCACTCATTTGGAAGGAGTCTTAGTGAGGCAAGGGCTGGACGGATCCGGACGACGGTCTGTGAAGGCCTTGGAAGGATCAGGTGATCTCTCCACTTACTTTTGTACGTACTATTTTTATAATACAGAAGTATCATGCTGTTCCCGAAGTAAACGTGTTGGTGTATGCTTTAATGTATGAAGAATATTTGTTATACAAGCATTCATGATGATTTATTTAATGTTTTATATGAATCTCACTAACATATAGAGTAGAAATATACTGTACAACTTGTCCTTTGTGCTGGTTTCTTCTTGTATTTCAGGTGAAAGATGAAGGACGGTTGCAGGGAGTTTGAACTCCACGTGGATCTACTTCAAACGTAGGACCAACGGGTAAACCTCTCATTCTGCTCTATTTCGTTTTCATGACTGTGCATGATCGTGTGAGTCTCTGTTAAGTAGTACGCCCCTGCTCTGTGGAGGTTGAATCCCAACCAACCTCTAGGTGTTAAATCCCCGAAACAGAACTGGCGACTCCACTGGGGATCACATTTTTGTGATTCTCCTGTTGGGTTGTTTCAGCTGTTTGGTAGGTTGCCAACAGTTTCTTCTGTCTTTTACAGTCCAGTTTGTTTTCTTGCAGTCAGTTTGAAGCTTTGATACCTTTCCCAGGCTTGTACTTTTTATTTTTATTATCTTTCTTTGTATACGCAGTTTTTCTTGCACACAGTCGCGTATACCCGCGAGTTTGTGTAGAAGGAACCGCGTATACGCGGGTTTCCCTCAACACAGACGCGTATACACGCCTGTTGCATAACTGCAAGGTCGCGTATACCTAGGCTGAATTTGAAATTTCAAGATTCTGGTGTTTTTGGTCTTTTCTGGCTGTGGAGGCCTGTGTCTGCAGAGTCTCTGTACTTACTGGAGTGTGACAGAAGTGGTTTTAAGTCTTGGTTCTCTTTCGTTTGTCCGAAAACTGATCTTTTGGCGAAGTGTTCTTGTTGGTGATAGCACTCCTGGATTGAGTTCCAAGATCGCTTTCTGAGCGTTCTTGGCTGTTCTGCTTTACCAGAACAGAGAGCTTCTGCTCACTGACTCGTTCCTATCTTTGTGTTGTGCTTTGCATTGCGTTCTTTGCTTTGTTTTCGATTGTTTTTCTTGAGTTTCATAAGCTAGGGTTTTGTTGCATTTTTCGAAGATCTTTTCTTGTTTCTTTGGAGTTTTGTGTTGCAACGAATTTGCACTATTTCTCTTGGCTGTTTGATTGAGTTTTTAGTCTTCCATTTCTCTTATTGATCTTGCTATCATTAGCTTTATAAGGTTTGGGGGCATAGTTGAAGTTTATGCTTGAAATTCGGTCTCGTTTTGGCTTGCATTGGGATAGTTGTTCTTGGTTTTTTTTGAAGCTCTTGTTTTATAAAACTAAAAAGCCCAAAAACATTTGTTTTGCTTTTTGTTTTTGCATATCAAAAACTCAAAAAACATTGTTTCTTGTTTTTGTTTTTGTTGTTGCGTTTTTCATTTTCGTTTGGCTTCATCTTTTGGGACTTTAGTGAAGTTTCTTGCTTCTAGTTTTTAGCTTGATTTTGAGGAGAGGGTGTCTTTTGATTTCTTCTTCTTCTTGTTGAGTATTTTGGTGTCTTATATTGAGAGTTCTTGTTTGCAAGAATTGGCTTTCTGGATATCAAAAGATGAGTTAAAACCGAAGGAGCCTTTTTGGAAATTTCACCTTGTTTCAAAGGACTTTCTGCATCTTAGAATTTACATGCTAGTGGTCATTTGCATTAGGTGCATTGAATCATTTAGTTAGCTTCTTAATTTTTTGTGCGTGTGAGTTTGTAATTCGAAAAGAAAAATACATTTTAGTCTCGTAGAACTTACATAGAAATTTCTCTTCATCGAAAGACAAAGAACTGCATGTGCATGTAGTCAGGTTTTTATTAATTTCTTTTGCGTCAGAACATCATTGGTTTCAACTCCATATCCTTGTGACTTAATACAAAAGCCCTTAAAATAAGCGATTTAATCTAAAATCAACTAGCAAGTTTCATTAAGTGTCAATCACCAACTAGCTAGGTTGTAGGGCCTTGGAATAGGTGAGAGGAGAGTTAACTCTCCAAGGCCGCTCAAACAAACATAGAAGTTGATTAATTGAGCGAAATCCAACTCCGTGAGGTGGACTGGGAAAGCTCTCATCCGAGAGTCAAGCGCGAGGGGAAGTGAAGGTTAAGAAGAGGGATACCCCCCCTCCGATTAGCTGAATCTAACCTCAAGACCGTTCCACCCAGCTTCTGATACGGATTGGTGTCCATAGTTGCTGTTCCTAGGTTCCACACAGGTGACTGCGGGGGGGAATACCCGTGGTACCTGAGGCAGACGTCGCATCACTTCCAGCAGTACTTCTGGGGGGTGCCCTTGCGAAGCTTGGGTGCTTGAGCCGGCAAAGGCTGTTGTTAGGAGGTCGGCGTAACTGCTTCTGATACCTTCGCTAGTTGTTCTAGGCCCTAATCATCCCAGACTGCTTTCGGAAGGCCCTATACTTCGCTTTCCTGTATTTTGGTGTCCGGTCCTCATCACCCGGAGCGGAAATACTTGGAGGCTGTTTGCTTGCTGTTTCTCAGGGTTTTGATTTTAGTGAGTGCCTTTTGCTCCTAGCTTGCCTAGCTTTTCGCTTTTCTTGAGTCTAATATAATAAATTTGTAAAAGTGGCTGATCAAGCGCCTCGATGTTCGAGGAGAGTCCGGGGGTTATCTCCCGAGAGTGCAGAGCCTTCTTCGAGAAGGCGTAGGAGCGATCTAGCAGGTGGTTTTCACCCTGTAGAGTCTGACGCTGTGGAGAGAGATCCTCCACTTAGGTCTGAAGGTTTCGTTGCTGATTCCGGTGCCGGTTCCGAGAGGAGCGTTCCGCTCACCTCGAGAGTATTGTTTCCTCAGGAGGAAGATTTTCAGATAGAAGATATACCTGAGCCTGCAGCTACAGGTCCATCTCCTCTTCCTCTTGATCATCCGTTTGTTATTCAGTACGTCGGACCGGAGTCTGAGAGACCGCCGCATCTTCCATATCTTTCTTATCTTTCGATGGCCACGACTGGGAACGCGGCTTCTACCGTGAGTGCTGCGGGCATTCAGACCCCTGCTTCTGTCGAGGCAGGGGGCACTCTTGCTCTATCTTCGAATGCTTCTAGCACTGCTATGTTTGGCTCTGGGTTCACCCAAGCATATGCTTCTCAATCTGGTCCCTTGGTTTCAGGGATGTCCATTGCTGGAAATCCCTCTTTTTCCTTTACCGCCGGTGCAGCTGGATCTATGCCCATGTCCAACATGGCTAGTGGATCAGCTTCTTTTCAGGGTTTCCCCTTTGGGACTGGGCATATTCCTAGTCCCAATCCTTCTTTAGGGTCGTTTCCTCTTACGTCCCAGACCCAAAGTTTTAATCCTTGGGCTCAGGGGCCAAGTTCGACTGCTTTTATGGGGTGGAATCCTGTGTTTGCAACGTCGGGGGCAGGGAATCAGTTCATTGCGAGTCATCCAGGGAATGCTTCTTTCCCTGCATCGAGTGCTTATCAGTCTTTTTCTCCTTTATCTAATGCATGGAACCCCTACCAGGGGCTTACATCTTCAGTCAATACTTCAGCGGGGGGAACTAGTCTGGGTCTTGGTAACTCGGCGTGGGGAGGAGGTTCTTCTCCGTTTTCTACGGGTCCTTTCTGGCAGCCTGGTGCCTCATCACATCCAGGCTATTCTTTTCAGAATGTGGGAAATCCATCCCATCAAGGATGGAATTCTCAGGCTCCGCCGCGATTACCATTTCTGGCAACGTTAAACTTGCCAGACTTGGCGAAGTTAACTAATGACCCGATTCGATATAGTCCGGGTTGGCCTTCGGTTCCAACGAAACTTCCTTCAGACATTCCTAAGTTTGAAGGTAAGAATGGTGAAGATTCGGCAGACCACGTCACCACATTCCACTTATGGTGTTCATCCAACTCTCTGATCGACGATTCGATTAGATTGAGATTATTTCAGCGCACCTTAACTGGAAACGCCGCGAATTGGTATATAGAGCTTACTGGGGGCAGTTTCGCCACATTTGGAGAACTGGCTGTCACTTTTCTTAACCATTTTCAGTTGCCCGTCAGATATGAGGCTGGGACCGAACTCCGGGCTAATTTTAAGCAGGATGAGGCAACTCACATTTCTGATCATATTCAGGAATGGAGGAGAAGGAAGAGGCTTATCAAAGCCCATATTCCAGGTGAGTTCCTTCTCGAGTGGTTTTTGAAATCGCTTCAGTCAGATATTTCGAAGGATGTATCCATGTCAGGGGTATATTCCGAGGAGCAGGCCATCTTTAGGGCCCAGCAGTTAGAGTTGATCTATTCTCAGTCTGGCATGCTTTATAAGTATTTGCCTAATGCTCCTCGCTCCAAATTGGATCTATCGAAACCTAAACCTGGTCCGCATGGTGACGGACTTGTCGGATCGGTCAGTAGTAGTGCAGCCAGCCTGCTTTCTCAATTGCAGCAGTTGTCTTTACAATATGCTTCTTCTGGTCAGGCTGTGCCTGCTGATTCTTCACCTTCCCAGTCTTTGTCCATTAATGCTGTCCAATCTTCTGAACCCAAAGGAAATCAACAGTCCGATGGGAAGAAGAAGGGACGTAATAACAAGAAGAAGGGCAAGAATGGGAAGGGCAATGCAAATAAGACCAACGAGCGTGTTGGTGAAGGGCAAAGGGAAAAAAAGAAAGTTAAGTTTCCGTGCAAGCTTTGTGCTGGAGACCATCTCACGCATCTTTGCCCGAAAATTCAGGATGCTCAGCGCCTGTTATCTCAGCAGGGTTCTTCTAGTTCCCAGGCTATGCTAACAAACCCTTTTCCCCAAGGGCAGCAATTAATTGCCGGCGCGAACCAAAATCCTGGGGCTTCCTCTGGAGGTGCCCAGGAAGGGGAAATTCCATCGAATATCTTTATGATGAGTGCTCACGTGGATGTCGCTACGAGATCCCGTGATTATGGCGGAGAGGAATCTTCGAAAGCTACGGAAGTTCCTGATGCTACTGAGCCGCTTCATATCACGAAGCCAACTGTCGAGTCTATGCCTCGGATACCGAAGGCATCCTCTAAGCGGTCAACGATTAATCCGAACATGAGGGCTGCCCAGAACTACTCGATTGTAGAAGATCTGGCGCAGAGTCCTTGTGCTATGTTAGCTTTAGAGGTACTCCAGTCTTGTCCGGCTCAGCGCAGTGCTTTGCTCACTGCCATTGGGGCTATTGATCCGAAAAATTCTCTTCTGATTACCTTTGATATGAAGAATTTTAAGAAGAGACTTCCTCATCATATGGCCTTCCATATTAAATCATCGTACCGGAAGACTAATATCTTTCGCACGGTCGTCGATGAGGGTGCTTCTACTTGCGTGATGTCTCTCGCATGCTGGAAGACACTAGGATCTCCCAAAGCTGTTCCATCTAGCACTATTCTTACTGCATTCGATGGCCATTCCCATAGGCCCCATGGTATTGTCCCGGCTTTGCCCATCTGTGTTGGGGGCAAAACCGTTAACATAGAGGTTGAGGTAGTAGATGCAGCCTTAGACTACAACCTTCTGTTGGGGAGAAACTGGATATATGATATGGATGCCATTGCATCTTCACTATTTCGGATAGTATGTTTCCCCCACGAAGGGAGGATAGTTACGGTGGATCAACTGGACTGTCCTCCTGTAGACCTGGATGCGCCTCCTGACTCATCTATTCCTAAGTTGGATAATACCAAGGCGCCTATCGAGAATTTAGGAGTGGGAATGTATTCTTCCCTGATGGGTTCTTTTGATCTTCCTCCTCCTAAGGTGTCTATCAATGCTATTTCATCCTCCAAGGCTCCCCTTCGAAGAGAGTTCTTTCGAACTCATTATTTTTCGGACCCTTAGACCTTACCTTCCCCAACTGCCACTTTGGAGGAAGGGCAAGTGGGTGGAATGGCATTCCCGATTTCTGCAGCTGAGATTGCATATCAGTCTGTTGTTGACACTGCAGAGTCTGATCCAGCTCCTCTTTCGCCGGAAGAGTTGGATGGTGATGTGGCTCCAGCTTGGACGCTTACTTCTTCTTCTGCCCAGGATTGTCTAGATACCACTCTTCCATCTGAAGAGGCCATCCTGGAAGCAATGACAGGTATAGAGAGACCGTGGGATGATTTGCATCATCGGTCTTACTTCCTACCTAACTTGAGCGAAGTCGAAGCTAGTTTTCCAAGTCCTCAGTCTCCTGGACCTGTTCACCCAGTCTTGAGCCCCTTAGCACCAGCACAGGTTTATGCTGAAGGGAACATGGCCGTGATCTCTCCGACTATCCCGGTGAACATCTCCAGGAATCCCAACATTATCGAGAACGTTTTCATTGGAGCTGAATGTTCCCGTGAAGAAGTTCAAATCTATACCGAGCTCTTCAAAGAGTATAGGGATGTTTTTTCTTGGTCTTATGAGGAAATGCCTGGCATAGACCCATCTATCGTCCAACATGAGATCAAGACGTATGAAAACGCTAAGCCGGTCAGGCAAAAACTTCGTCCGGTTAATCCTAGGAAGGCAGCAGCTATCAAAGCTGAAGTTGAAAAGCTGCTTAAGGCGGGATTCATTTTCCCAGTTCCTCTGACTGAATGGGTTTCAAACCCCGTTCCTGTAGATAAAAAGCAAGGAACAATTCGAGTGTGCATCGATTTCAGAGACCTGAATAAGGCGTGTCCTAAAGATAATTACCCCACACCTTTCATTGATCAGATTATTGACGAGTGTGCCGGTAACGAGATTTTCTCCTTCATGGACGGTTTCTCTGGTTATAATCAAATTACTATCCGTCCAGAAGATCAACATAAGACCGCATTTATTTGTCCCCGGGGTACGTTTGCATATAAGAAAATGCCTTTTGGTCTTAAAAATGCTGGAGCTACTTTTCAGCGGGCCATGTCTTACGCCTTCCACGACATCAAGAAAATTATAGAGGCATACTTAGATGATCTAGCTGCTCATTCTCAAAAGAGGATGGATCATCCAGGTCACCTCCGGCAAATATTTGAGAGATGTCGTTTTTATAAAATTCGTTTGAATCCGAACAAGTGCGTTTTCGCGGTAACATCCGGTCGTCTGTTGGGATTTATCGTGTCTAATGAAGGGATAAGGGTAGATCCCTTCAAGGTTGAGGCAATACTTCGGTTGCCTCCCCCGTCTTCAATCCGTCAACTTCAAAGTCTCCAAGGGAAGTCTAACTTTCTTCGGAGGTTTATCGTTAACTATGCCGAGATTACAAAGGGATATATGAGACTGTTGAAGAAAGGAGTCCCTTTTCTTTGGGACGACTATGCTCAACGCTCATTCGATGCCTTGAAAAAGGCATTGACCTCTGCTCCTTTACTAAGTCCACCCGATTATAGCAGAGATTTTCTTTTGTATCTGGCTACAGCAGAATCTACCATTGGTATGGTTCTGGTTCAGGAGGATGATGCTCTGGCTGAGCATGTTATTTACTACCTTAGTCGAGGACTGGTAGGACCTGAACGGCGATACACCCCGATAGAAAAGTTAGCCTTGGCAGCAGTTCATGCTGTACAGAGACTCCGGCATTATATTATTCTTCGCAAAACTTATGTCTTGGCAGCTGCCAATCCATTTCAGTTTGTCCTCAGCAGGCGAGTGATTGGGGGCAAATATAATAGATGGATTGTGATTTTACAAGAATTTGATTTAGAGTTCATGTCTGCCAAATCCAAGAAGTCATTAGTTTTTGCGGAATTGATCTCCGAGTTGCCTTGTGGAGAGGCGATGATCTATGATGAGTCCTTTCCGGACGAACACTTGTTTCTGATCTCTCCACAAGATCCTTGGTATGGGGACATCATTGTATATCTCCAGACCGCGAAGTTTCCCTCTTCTTTTTCGAAAGATGAGCGTCGTAAGCTGCGTCACTTAGCTAAAAGTTATCTGATTATTGGTGATGCTTTGTACCGTCGAGGGGTTGATTCAATCCTAAGACGCTGCTTAACTTTCGAAGAAGCTGAGGCCGTGCTCAATGATTCTCACGGTGGAGCTTGTGGGGGTCATTTATCAGGGCTTGCTACAGCCCAAAAGATTTTGCGTGCTGGCTACTTCTGGCCTTCGATTTTCAAAGATTGTATTGAATCGGTCAAGAAGTGTCATCCTTGTCAAGTGTATACTCGGAAAATGCGCGCTCATCCAGCTCCGCTTTTTCCAGTCGTTACTGTCGGACCCTTTACAAAGTGGGGTATGGATTATACTACTTGTAACCCGCCTTCGGCAAAAGGTCACAAGTACATTATCGTAGCAGCAGACTACTTTACGAAGTGGGTCGAAGCTATGCCTACTTTTGGGAACGATGGTGAGACTGCAGCTCTTTTCTTCTTCAACCAAGTCATTGCTCGTTTCGGTATACCTAGAGAGATTGTCACTGACCATGGCAGTCACTTTCAGAACAGTATGATGGCCGAGTTGGCTCTTAAATTGGGTTTCCGGCAGGAGCATTCATCTCCATATTATCCTCAGGCCAATGGCCAAGTGGAAGCCGTGAATAAGTCCTTGAAGACAATTCTTCAACGGACGATTGATAAACATAGATCCAATTGGCACATTATGCTATATCCTGCACTCTGGGCATACAGGACGTCAGTGAAAACTGCAACTGGCTTTACTCCGTTTCAGTTAGTCCACGGGGTGGAATCCGTATTTCCCATTGAATGCGAGATTCCTTCCCTTAAACTGGCTGTTGAGCTTCTTCCCGACACTTCTAGTCTGGCAGAGCGGCTTCTTCATCTGGAACATCTTGATGAGCAGCATCGAGATGCCGCCACGTTGAACGAAGCGCATAAAAACCGAGTCAAAGTCCAGTACGATAAGGCGGTTAAGCCTAGGATCTTTTCCGAAGGTGACCTTGTTTTGGTCTATGCCCAAGAAAAAGATGCCTTAGGGGCAGGAAAGTTTAAGTCGATGTGGTATGGCCCCTATATCGTCAAAAAGGTCCTTAAGAAAGGAGCGTATACCTTGGTTGACTTCGAAGGGAACGAGTTGCCGGAGCCCCGAAATGGGCTCTATTTGAAGAAGTACTATGCCTAGGCTTTGGCCTGGCATTTTGCTTTGTATATAGTAGTTTTTGTCTTGTACATATCTGTTTGATTTTCGATTTTTGATGGGATGGTGATGTTTTTGATCTGCTTTGGCAGGTTGTGTTGATGTCATGAGTCATTATGGTTTCGCCGATGGTGCTAGTAGACACACCCGGAACTTAGCTTCCGCGGCTTGGGTTCTTCATTATCCTTCCGGTCAGCTGTTGGTATCAAGAGGGGTCTGCATTGGTCCTGCTTCCAATAACGTAGCAGAATACACTGCAGTCATTCATCTACTCTCGAAGGCAATATCTTTGGGTGTTGATTCGTTGGTAGTTTTCTTGGACTCCCAGCTGGTGGTGTCGCAGTTGAACAACACTTATCGGGTACGAGATCCAGTTTTATTACGATTGTTTTTGAGGGTACGTTTGTTACAAAGGTCATTTCAATTTTTAACATTCATTCATATTCCTTGAGATGACAATTGGTTTGCTGACTCATTGGCTAATCAAGCTTTAGATTGGCATATTAATCATTCAATACAATAATTTCTAAATCATCAAGAACATCATACATTTGATACATTTATCACATCACATCAAACATCGTTGTATATATATCATCGGTATGTCAAAAAACTTTACAAAATTTTGGATCCATCAATGCCGTACAAAACTTGGGCTTATGCCCCATCATGTTCAGTCTCAAAAAATATACAGTCATCTAATATGTAAAATCTGTCTACTCCTGAGGACCCTGCCCAGCGTTCCTATAGAACATCACTGCAGTGGCCACACGGCGGAATAGTCTAACCCAGTCCCGGGGTACTCCTACAACCCGTCTCTGGACGGCTTCTGGCAAGTCCTCCACGACAGCCAGAGGGATTTGGCGGGTCAGTCCCTCCAAGTTTCTCTGCACGGCCTGGAGTGTCCTGTCAGAATCCGCTGTCTCCGCCTCACCTCTGCGGCGTTTGTGACGTGCTAGGCCCTCAGGACGAACTGGTCCAACATCTGAAACATGATCATTTTTCATTTGTCAGTCATTATGAATCCAATCCAAAAACATGTTTGTTTTTCATTTTCATACATATTTGAAAAATCCAAAAAAAAAACATATAAGTTAAAATTTTTGAAAAAACTTACCGACTGCTCCCCATGCTGCACCGGGTGGAAGTACTAGATCTGGATCTCCTCGAAAATCCATCCCGACATAGGGATAGTCATCCACCGCGATGATTTGTTCTCTCCACCATAAGAAGAACTCATCGTCCCAGGTGGTTCGGGGTACCTCGCTGCCCCCCAGTCTCTTCATCATGTCTGCCCAACGGGCGATTCTTGGGTCCCGAGGGCTGCTGATAGTTGAGATGACTTTGGGTCTCAAAGCTGGAACTCTCTCGAAGAATAATGTAGTCAAAATGGTTCCATAGCCAAATTGTTTTGTTTTTGTTTGGCGAATGGAGGTCAGTTGTTGTTTCATGTTCTGTAGCAGGGCAGTGCACCAATCATACACATGAATTAAGCACTCTACAACTATGCTCATGTGCGTCCTGGACGCCTGATGCAGTGAGGCAGATCCTGCCACTCTGCCGATGGTGAATAGGAGGATATTTATGTGCAAGTCCCTGATATCTCTGATTGCAATCTGTGTGCCAACTTTCTTGGAATTTTCTATGCAATAGATTTGGACATAGTCCTCCACGGTTAACCCTCCCAGGGGCCTTCCGTGCAGATCCACTGGGTCTCCCCTTCTGGAGAGTCCAGTGATGAAGTATATATCTTCCACCTCTATGCGTAGTGGCATTTGATCAATGATGAAACAATCCCGATCCGGTTCCCAATAATTTACCAGCATTTCAAGCAATCTCACATTACTTTTCATATTGGGCATTTTGAAAAATTTGAATAATCCACAGTTTCGGAGGACATTTTGTGCTGTGCGATCTTCCATGACCTCTTGGTCTATTGCACTATGCTCGCGTTCCCTCCAAGAGATAGTCATCCTGAAAAATTTCATTAAAATTTGCATTAGAAACTTCTTTTTGAGTTATGGACCTGCGCATACGCGACTTTTCCTGTGCACAGTCGCGTGTATACGCAGCTTCACTTCATTGAACCCGCGTATGCGCAGATACGCATTTTTTTAAGAAGGGTTTCTAGGCAAAAATTCACTTAATTTTAATTTTTAAACGGACAAAATGATTAAGCAGGATGAATAAGGAGCCTACCTGAAGTTTCGCTGAATTCCGACGGTCGGTTGTTGCTGATTTGACGAAACAAGTTTTTAGCTCCAGAGCTCTTTTCCAAATCAGCTATGCAATAATGAACCAATTGAGAGGTAATTTGTGTATTTATGGCTAAAAAATTGAAAATTTTTGCAAAAATTTCCTTATGCTTATTTTTTCGATCTGTCTTATGCTGTATAACTTGATTGCTTGGAAGTGCCCAGTTTGGTATGTTTTCAGGTACATTTTGACGATTTTGAGACTTTTCCCGGTTTTTTATCCATGATTTCCGACTCTTCACGGCAGGTATATGATCTTCACTGGCATATAGGTTAGGGAATCACTTTCCGTTGCATCTTGCATACTAGCCTCCATACCGATCACTTGCCTTAGGGTCGATCCCATCAGGTCATGAGCATTACACCCATTTCACTCGCCGATTTTTAAATCATGACTTGATGGTAGAGCCTTCCTTTACATGGGCTTCCTAGTTAGTTCCTCGCTATCATTTGTTGCCCATGCTGCTTTATATGTAGGCTCGGGAGTCCTCTTTAGTCCCGCCATGTCTTTTGTGTTGAAGCTTCATTCTTCTCCTTCATCACTTATCATTTTTCTGGCTTATACCCTAGAGGCTCCCTGGTGTCGTTAAGTTGTATTACTGCATTGCATATTGGCTGCTTGTTTAATCCTGGCCTTTAGCCGGCTTCATTTGGACTCGATGTTTAAGCCAACTTTTGACCTTGATTTTCTGTACAAGTTAACCATTGCATGCACTTAGCTATCACGACTTGACACCTTTATACCCATGGATGGAACGTTCCTCTGAGTATCACTGACCAGTTTTCGCCACCTTTCATTGAGCATAGGATTGTTCCAATCCCAGGAACTAGTGCATCTGCTTTCTTGATACTCGTTCTGTCCATTGTATCATAGCATTCTTTTATTCTTTTTCAGGCTTATTATGAAAAAGACAAAAAAATCAAATATAACAAAAAGAGCGGGAACGAGATGTATCTTCGTTATTTTGATGGCAGTACAGAGTCTGTTTGTCGCCCTTGAACAAAGCACATATACTTATATATATTTCCTTCATTTGGGATGGTTCTAGTTTGACCTAGGTTCAGCCTTTACCATGTTTCACTTGTCAGTTCTCCCCCGGTTGGTTATCTCTTCCAATCATATGGAGAGTTTGTTTTGCCTCCCGCAAGACAGACTTATACAGTGTCACTTTTTACTGCCATGGTCATCACAGAGTCGTGCTTTTGTTCAAGGGAAGTCTAGCCTGAGTCGGCCATTCTGCGGTGTCTCTTGACTCATTATTCAGTCGGCCTTCCCGGTCTTGTCAGCATCATGTTCTATCACATCAGATGTTTTGATCTTCTGCTCGTGCTGGTTTGAGAAGGTCTCCATTGACTTCTTGCCGGCGGGTTTGTCTCTTATCGACTACGACACATTGCTCTGAGAGCCAGCCTAGAGCCGCACCTTGGGCCTATTTCCATCATTGATAGGTGACCTCGTGCTCAGCATTTGATCATCATCATGGGTCTTTGACTTAGTGGTTTCCCCTGTGTTCGACGTCAGCACACATTATCACACTTGGGATTCGTGCAGTACCTTGATTTCCATTTGACCCTATCGGTGGATTTCTCGCCTCTGTGTCAGCTTTCATTATTGGTTGGTTCAGGGGGTTTCTTCCGTGCGCTAGCTTCATCTTGTGCATGTCGGAAACGTACTTTGGTTTTGGTTCCATCACTCTACTTCGTCCGATTCCTTCCAAATATTGTCCTACAGGTTACACTCGCACTGGACTGATGTGGGATGCCTTAATGCCTTCCTTCCAACAGATCTTTTCCCATCGACTCCGACTCATTGCTCTGGGAATAAGGTCTAGAGTCTTTTTGTCAGTACCTTAGGGTTTGCAGTCATCAGTGGCAGACTCTTCGCTATCGACAGAGGGGATTCATCATTGCCTCCTGATTGGTAGATTCTTTCAAGTGTTCGACTTCAACTCATTCATTCGCACTTGTCAGATTGTACTGGGGCACCTTGACACTCATTATCATTATTGGTGGGTTGTCTCGTGTTGGTTAATGGGATACATCATTGCCCGGTAATCCAACAATTTCTCACATGGTCGACTTCAGCTCATTTATTCCCGCGGTAGAATTGTGCCGTTAGGACGGTGAAGACCTCGGGTTGCATCGCATTTCTCGACCATCAAGTGATGCTTCTCTCGCCGCTGTTGTCGTCCAATTTTTATATGTTGGTAAATAAAGACAAGCAGATTCATATGTTGATCCCCGAGTTGCGGATTGTACCGTTTGATCCGCTCTTATGATCCCAGACGGAGATTCAGTTACTTGATCGTACATCCAGTCTGCACTATCTTTGATCGCCTCCTATATGTGATACTTGGCTGATACAGATTGTCTTTCCGGCCCCGCTCGTATGATTCACTATGTACTTTCAGTTCAGTTATACTTGTATACATATTGGATCTATTTCAGTACTTTCCATATGATGTATTTTTGACTGAGCATGGTTATGCCCGCCTCAGCATGAGTTGACTCTCCGGTTTCTTTCATTGGTTTTTGGCAGGCTGAAATCTGGTGAAGTCCTCTCTTGTCCTTGCGAAGTTCTTTCTATGTGCATAATACATTTCGGCCATCATGTACCCCTTCTGACCTCATATATTAGGGGGCATCTATTATAGCATCATTTCTCACCTTGACATGATTCATGATTGCTACATGGCTTTATGGGCACCCATTCCTACAGACTTGGACAAATTCACTTAAAAACAGTGGAAAATCCTTCATACGCGACCATGCCCGTGTTTTTCCGCGTGTATACGCGAGTACATCTAGACTTTTCCGCGTATGCCATTTTAATGATTAAAAAATATATAAAAATCCCTAATTTCGCGCTGGGTTGATGGTTACTCAGGTAGTTCAACTACCCCAGCCCGTGGCCAACTGTTTCCAACTGCTAAAACTACTTGGAAGGACTATAAAAAGACCTCATATGTATGGCCTAAGGGGGAGAGAGAATTATTATTATTATACTCTGTTGGTATTTCCCCCATCCAAGTCTGATTCCCCGTGCCTCCTGCACTTTCCCAGTTCATTTCAGGAAACCCTTGTTTCCTTGAGATATACATCCCTTTATATGTTATCTCGTGTGCACTCATTTGGAAGGAGTCTTAGCGAGGCAAGGGCTGGACGGATCCGGACGACGGTCTGCGAAGGCCTTGGAAGGATCAGGTGATCTCTCCACTTAATTTTGTACGTACTATTTTTATAATACAGAAGTATCATGCTGTTCCCGAAATAAACGTGTTAGTGTATGCTTTAATGTATGAAGAATATTTGTTATACAAGCATTCATGATGATTTATTTAATGTTCTATATGAATCTCACTAACATATAGAGTAGAAATATATTGTACAACTTGTCCTTTGTGCTGGTTTCTTCTTGTATTTCAGGTGAAAGAGGAAGGACGGTTGCAGGGAGTTTGAACTCCACGTGGATCTACTTCAAACGTAGGACCAACGGGTAAACCTCTCGTTCTACTCGATTTCGTTTTTATGAAT
>JAXQQM020085883.1:0-28910 GCA_034641835.2 Pinus albicaulis
ATATTAAGGATCTTCAGAATAGATTGAGCCTCTATTAAGGAAACTTGACAAAAGAGCATTATATCGTCAACAAATTGTTGATGTGAAATGGTAAGATCACGACCCCATAAATTCAGCCCTTTCAAATGATTATTGGCTATTTGAGCTTTAATTAAGTGGCCAATCCCTTCCGTAGAAATTATAAACAAAAAATGAGAAATGGGATGCCCTTGAAGGAGACCCCGAGTTGGATTAAACGTTTGGCTAGGAGCTCCATTAAGGAGGATAGAATAATCAGGGGTGGAAATCCAGGAGAACAACCATTGCCTCCACCGAGCATCAAACCCAAATGATAGTAGCACTACTTTCAAATAATCCCAGTTTAAACGATCATAAGCTTTGGACAGATCTAACTTTATCAACATACCTTTAATTTTCTTCACTTTCAGAGAATGCATTGCTTCTTGGACTGTTACTATCCCATCCAATTTTTGCCTTCCTTTGACAAAACCTGTTTTCTCCGGGGAAATAATATTGAGGAGAATTGGTTTCAACTGATTAACCATTATGGTAGAAAGAATTTTATAAATGACATTACACAAAGCTATAGGACGAAATCTTGAAGGTTTTTCTGTCTGAGATTGCTTTGGAATCAAGGTTATAAAAGTTGAATTCAACCCTGGGTATACCTGCCTTGAGTGCCAAGATTCTTCAACCATTTCCCAAATATCCTGACCCATGAAAGACAAAGAAGCCTGATAAAATTTGGCAATAAAACCATCAGGACCTGGAGCTTTATGTTTAGGAATATTTTTAAACACATCCTCAACCTCCTCGAAGATAATAATCCACATTAAAGCTAAATTCTGATCCCGAGAGACTAGAGATGGAATATAAGATGTGATTCTTCTAATAGTCGCTTCTCTATTATTAATTGGTTTAGTCACCATATCATGAAAATGTCTTACAAGAAATCCTTCCATTTCATGATGTTGATAGACTTTATTTCCATTCATATCCTTCAAAGAAAAGATTCTATTGTGTTTCCTCCTTTAAATAAGGGATTTGTGGAAGAAAGAGGTATTTTTTTTCTCCTTCCTTTAACCATTGCACTTGTGATTTTTGCTTCCATAAGATCTCTTCCTATTTCTGCAGTTATTCTAATTCACTGAGAATAATACCTTCTTGTTCTGCCAGAAGTGTCGTACGTCCATTATAAATTATCTCTTGTTGGATCTGTTTCATTCGATCTTGAAGGGTGTTCAAATAGGTCTGAATATTTCCAAAATGTGTTCTATTCCAGATTTTGATTTCCTTCTTAATATGTTTCAACCTTAACTGAAAAGTGTGCATTTGATTCCTCCCTTGAATCTGTGAAGATTTCCACCAATACTTTACTTTATCAGGAAAAGTAGGGTCTCTTAACCAAAACTGTTCAAAATGGAAAGGCTTGTTTTTGGGAACTTCCTTTATATCAAATCTTAAACTGATAGGCCAATGGTATGAGCCTAAGGCAGGAAAAATTGATGCTTCAAAATGTATATCAAGACTGATCAGTTCCTCAGAAACTAAGAAGAAATCAAGACGAGAAGCTATCTGATGTGATTCTCCTCTACGATTGTTCCAAGTAAAAATACCATTCTCAGTAGGGATGTCAACCAAGGGAAGATCAGTTAAAAGGTCCCTAAATGACTCCATATCCGTATCTTCTCTGCGAATTTCCCCCTTATTTTCATTAAGGTTTAATATCAAATTAAAATCGCCGCCTATTATCCAATATTTCTCTTGATGTAATAATCTCAAAGCTCTTAAACTATCTAGAAACTATTATTTCTCCCCCTGAAGATGAGGACCATACACTGTCGTGATCATTAATTTTTCCTTAGTGCCAACATTCCTAAAACAGCCTGAGATACTACACTGTAAACCGAACCAATCATCAGCAATTACTTCAGCAAGATTCCAGAGAATTTCTATTCCTCCCGCTATATCTCTGGCATCAATAACCATTACTTCATAATGTGGGTTAAAAGACTTTAGAATTGCATCAAATCGCAGCGTTGAAATCTTTGTTTCCTGAAGCAAAATAATTTGTGATTTTCTATTTTAATTTTTCTTTTAAATATCTCTATTTACCTTGGCTATTTAAGCCTCTAATATTCCAAGAAAGGACTTTCATCATTTATGTTTAGGTATTTGTTGAAATATCGTTGTTAACGGCATGATCTTACCTGTATTAATCAACATTTCCCCAACTAATTGAATTGATTCTTGTAGGGTTTTCCTGCCTTTCTTCTTACCTGGTTTTGTTTGGTGAGTCACTATTTTATTCAAAATAGAATCTAAGCTGCTAACTTGTTTTTTAGTCTGCGCCGTTAAATAATTCTTAAAGGTTTGTTTATAGAGAGTCTTTTGATCTTCTGGAATAAACCTGTCATCTAAATTCCTCCATTCATGAAGAAGCCATTTCATAACATGTTCCTCTGCACAAAGATCATTCTTAGAGACTTAAATATCCATCATCACATGTTCTTCCTCAATTATGTCCTCAGGTTCAAGATGTTCAAGAGATGCTTTCCGTTTTATTGCAGCAGTTTTGTCTATCTATACTTCAGGGATTGGGGTTTACACTTCGACAGTTTCCTTGGACAATTCTCCTTCATCTTGCAATATCTCAAAAGGGTTGTCAGAGGTACGATACATGTGACTATTGATAGGAGTGGACTGTTGTTTGGGACTTTTTTTCTTGTTGGTGACTGTAAGAAAACCTTACTCCTTGTCACGGACTGCATCTTTATTATCTGAAATCTTGCCTGATGGAACCTATGAAATATTTTGGGGGCAGTTTTTATACAAATTCCCATATTCATGGCACCGTCGGCAGTGAAAAGGAATATGCTCATAATCCAAGGTCTGTTGCCAGATCTTGCCTTCATATTCAAGTTCTATCGATTCTGGAAGAGGCTCTGAAATATTCATATATACACAAATACGGGCAAAAGAAGTATATCTACCTCTACATGTTGTCTCCACAATTTTAACAAAACTGCCTAAAGAGTTTCCTATCCCTACAAGAATGTCTAGGTCCAAAAATTCCATTGGTAAAGCGAATAAGCGAACCCAAACAGGTGCTGCAAAAATTGTCCTCATCAAGATTGTAACATTCCTCCCATTTCCTGATGAATAACCCTGCATTATTAAAAAAATATGGTCCGCCTTCAAATATTCTTTCTTTATCTAACAAGTTTGTAAATATTACTGTGAAAAAACCGCGTGGTCCAAATTTAAGGCCAAGTTGATGTTTTGGTTGCCATTTATTCTGAATCCATTTCAAAAGATCTTTCTCAGTAGGCCAAATTCCTATGAACTTACAGATTAACGCGTGATATTTCATATAACCTCGATATTCTCTTAGTGTATTGGGAGGTATGACAAACCTGGGTTTTTTTTGTACCCGAGGCAGACATTGTCCCTTCATCTTCGATTGCCATTCAGCCCCCAATACAGGGCCAGTTCTTTGAGTACCACCACCCAAAGGTGATTTAAACCAACTCTGTTCGCCTACTGCCATATCTTTGAAGGAGAGGGTCGTCCCCCCTCCTGGGGCCACCACCATTCACTGCTATCCCGATGAGGTTCAACTCATGTCTGCCCTGCCACCTGGATCAACAAATCGAACCCCCATCAACTTATATCGTTAGGGTTATTTGTCTGCCCTGCAACTTTCTTAAAACAGTTATATTATTATATATCATATTATTTTATTTTAAGGTCACGTCCAAGCCAGGCACCAAATTGGTGTATGAGACCCCCTTTGTGGGACAAGGGACCCACCTCTGCGCAGCGATTTGACTGCTAATTCTACGAAGGCATACATACTCTACCTCCTTCTGGTTTTGAACTTGTGACCTCTTAGGAGGAAACACATGCTTTTAACCATTAGGCCTTTTTTTTTTAAATTGAAAAATAGTGTTTTTTCCATTTTCCCTCCTAAAACATTGGTGAGTTATCGAACCACTAAAACCTATTGACGCTCGCTCTTAATTCCATATCGTGTGGATGATGGCAACTCTGAAACACTAAAAATAAGCTTCTTAATTGTTCTGTGGATAATGAATTTATTTCTGAATTCTAGATCTACTAGATGATGGCAACTCTGAAGTCTCCTAAAAAAATTTCACATTAAAATAGTTTTCTCCCTCACTGGCTCAACATAATCAAAATTTTCTTATGTTTCTCCATATAAAGGTAATATTATTTGGGTACATTTATGTATTTGAACTTCTATTTTAAGTCGTCTCTACCAAGTTCAAACCCTAAATTTTTGACGTAGAACAGAAGATAATAATTCCTTTCTTCTTCAAGTTTTCCAAAAGAAAATTCTTAGGATGATGCCATGAAGCTTTTTTGTTGTATTTTTGAAATGATAGAGATTAAATCATTGATTTTAAGTAGAAAGCTTAAAAGAAACGAGACATCTGCTACAATGATCCAGGTGGATATTGGTTGTCACCCACCTATTCCACTTGGGGCCCCACCATTGTCTCTTTCATTTTTTCAGTTTCGGCACAACTTACTATTTTTAGCAGTTTTTTGGGTCCTGAACTTCCGGAGCCGTTTTGAGGCCCTAAACGATGTTTTTTGGGAAAACAGAGAGCTACATGGGTGCATGGATTGATTTTTCTCATGCAAAATTTGTAGTCCTCAGACAGATATTTCTAACGAGGTATGTTACGTGTCAAACAGAGATCGTATGCCAAAGTTACGCCCCTGGGAAGTTGAAACACCAATTTACCCAAACGGGGCCCATAGTTTTGGCACTTCATCTCCTAGGGTTAGGGTTTTGGCTGTTTAGGATTTCCCATTGTTTCTAAATAATAAATAGGCCCTCGAGCCTCATTGTAACTCAGTTCAGAGGCATGTAACCACCACATCTCTTCTCAGAGATAGCTACCAGCACCCTAGCTAGTTTTATTTCCATTCTGTTTGTAAGCAAATTTTAGTTCTTTGATATTAATGAAATGAAGTGTTATTTCCGCTGCATCTCTTTATTTATGGTTGTGTGTATTCTATTGCGTCTCTATATAAATCCGGATCATACAATGTCGAGGGGATATTCTGATCCAAAGAACCTTTTGCAAGTTGATATCCCCACTGAGGTTCCATTCACAAACCCTACATCTCAAATTTTGTTACTTATAGATAGTTTTACTACATAATTTTGTAAAACCATTATTTCATGGTCAGTAAAAAAAATCTTAATTTCTTTTTGCCTCAGTTTTTCATGATTGAAATCTTAATTGTGCTCTTAATTTTGCTTGGTTTCCTTCAGTAAAACCTAATTCAATCTTAATTGTGTGTGGTTTCCTTCAATAAAACATAATTTTGCTTGGTTGCCATAAATTAAAATTTGATTTGTTCCATGCACAAACCCTACATCTCAAATTTTGTTACTTACAAATAGTTTTACTACATAATTTTGTAAAATCATTATTTTGTGGTTAGTAAAAAAAACCGTAATTTCTTTTTGCCTCAGTTTATCGTGATCGAAATCTTAATTGTGCTTGATTTCCTTTAGTAAAACCTAATTCAATCTTAATTGTGCATGGTTTCCTTCAATAAAACCTAATTTTGCTTGGTTGCCATGAATAAAAATTTGACTTGGTTTTTTCCTTGTGAGAAAAACACACAAAACTCTATTTTTGTGCTTAAACCCTAATTTCTTTTTTCCTATGATTGAAATCTTAATTGTGCCTGGTTTCCTTCAATAAAATATAATTAAACTTGGTTTCCATGAATAAAAATTTGATTTGGTTTTTTCCTTGTGAGAAAAACTCTATTGGCGTGATTTCATCCAAATTGTTGCAAACGGGCGCCTTTATTTTTGGTTTTAGCATGGCTCTATTATCACCAAAATCATACCTGGATGGCTGCTGATCAGACAACTTCAGTGTAACTATTTCAAACCAGCTTTTGACTGAAGCTTAGCCTCTTCAGTCTGAGAGGGCTCTCTCAAGGGGGGTTTATGATTTAGATAATGATAAAGATAGATGGATAACTCTGTGATTTATGTATTGGTTTTGTATGTTTACAGGTTGAAAAGATCAGAGCTTAATACCATTGGGCTATGGTGTCAGTGAAATGGATCTCAATAATAAGGCTTTCCTTGTGGAAACTGAGGCTTGTAAATATTTCAATGAAAGAGCAAGTCATACAGGATGTTTTTCAATAGCTTGAGGTTCAAAGGAAGTCAGAGCATGTGATACACGAATTCTAAGTAATGAGACATCAAGACATTGAAGGTAAACTATTAAGAGAGATATGCCATAGCTTAATACTTAAAGGAAGTCAGAGCATTAACAATCATGAGTTTTGAGTAATAAGCATTAAGACATGGAAGAAAACATTTCAAAAGGTAGGACAGAAACTCATTTAAATATAATAAGAATCTCAGGTGAAGAAAAGTTGTGTTGTTAATGTATATAGCAGAAACTCCAAAAGATTGACAATCAAATAGTCTTTTGAGATAACCTTTTCCAACCTGTAGATTGAAAATAATATCGGCATGTAGACATTGGGCTTATGGAATCAACACTTTCAGTGATTCAGTGAGTTCACTTGACAGGAAGTTGAGGCAGGTCAGAGTTTTTAGTAGTAGGACATACACACATGAAACCTGAAAATACATAGTCAATTCACTCATAAAGGAAGTCAGAGCATCTCATGGATGAATTTCGAGTAATATAAATGAAAACCACTGCAAGACATATGCATAAAAGGTACATATATAATAATTAAGCACCAAAAACTCCTTCAGAATCTCAAGTTGGCCAAGTAACAAATCTTTGTATTACTGAAACAATGAATTTACAATAAGCTACCATTTTGCCAAAAATATCCAACCCTTGACAAATTCGACCCAATGGCATTTAATAGACTTCTTACATCATCATATGATCTACCTCTAGGCTAGATACATTGAATTTCTGTCCACTGACACCTTGCATAACCCTAAAACATGAAATTTATTACAAAAAGACACCTATCCTACTTGACAGTCCTATTTAAAAAAGGACTTAAACTCATTACTATCTATAACAACCTTATCTATTTGAAATTACATCATTGACAAGTGTATAATCACATGGCAGAATTTGGATAATGGCATTCAGTTCTTCATGACCACTTAGCTGGCCTCCACAAAAATAGGAAACAATACCCTGTTTTTTAGGCATAGGATCTTTTTCCTTCTTTGAACATTCTGACTATCATTTAATCTTGATTTCGTGGTCCTTGGTTGTTTAAAGTTGGATTAACTCTTTCCTAACCTCTAGTTGTCTAAAACTGCTTCAAAAACTGCTCAAAAGGATGTAATGTATTGTGCTACGAAAATACAGTAGTTTCGTGGCGCTACCATTACAAGCCTTTGTCCTCCAAAAACTTGACTCTTTCCTCTTGCATCATTTTAATCACCCTTCAACACATCTTTCATAGAAATTTCAGCACTTAACTCAGCCTTTAACACCTTAAATACTGATCAAAAGAAGCAAAAAAGATAGCTACATC
Organism: Pinus albicaulis; assembly: GCA_034641835.2. Taxonomy (NCBI): domain Eukaryota; kingdom Viridiplantae; phylum Streptophyta; class Pinopsida; order Pinales; family Pinaceae; genus Pinus; species Pinus albicaulis. The sequence goes on from JAXQQM020085883.1 coordinate 7,546, forward strand.
AGTTTTGTAGCACTTTTCTACTTTCTAAGCCTGGAGGCACTACGAAACTGCTGAGTATGCAAATTTTTTCATAAATTTGTCAAATGAAAATAGTGTTTGCCCAAATAATCAAAATATAGCCTTTCCTCATCATCTAAAAACCATACAAACCAAAACCAACTTCATTTTAGCTTCATTGAGGCATTCCTTCTTTGATATTTAAGACATCCTTGCATATTTTTCCTATTTTTTCCTGAAAAATAGGTCTTGGAACAGAGCCTATATCCTAATACATGATGTAGTTTGAGAAACTGAAGGAGGTTTTTTTAGGCCATTATTTCTTGAATAGATACCTCTCTTGGGTTTTTGAAACACATCTCCTGCTGTGTAGAAACTGCATTTTCAAAACATGTGTAAAACAGGAAACTTTGTTTCTGAAAATAGGGCTTCAATGAAATCCTTGTATCTCCCGACTGATAAAACCTGTGAGAAAATTGAGAGACTTTTTTGTATCTGGGGCTGTGATGAAGATAAACCTCTTTCAAAATTCCAAAACACGTTTCCATTTGGCCAGAAATTGAACTTTAAGTTGACTGTTAAACAGTCATGTACATGACAGTTTCGTAATAACAGTTTTGTAGTGAATTTTAATTTATTAGTATATGAAACCTCCTAATGAATTTGAAGAAACTGAGAGAGGTTTTTGTATCCAGGTCTATTATGAAGAAAAACCTCTTTCATATTTCCAAAATTCGTTTTCCGTTGCTCAGAAACCGCATTTTAAGTTGACTTCTCAAAACCAGAAAACAGAGAAATGTTTCATATTTGCTACGAAAATATTAGCCAGTTTCGTAGCATTTTCTGCCTATTTTACACTGAATACGCTACAAAAGTAGGGATTCTTGACTAATTTGGAACTGTTGGTACAAAAACCCTTGGGAAATGAAATGAATCGAAGAATGATGAATGATGTGACATGAAGGAGTTTTAATATGGGTGGGTTTAGACCTTAGGGTAAGCTCAAACTATAAAAAATTTAATGCTTTCCTTGATCAAAATTAAAATGACTCCTAAAACCTTATTTTGACCCATGAACCTATGTAACCTTGTCAAAATGATGTTTTGAATTTTTTGAGTGATAACAATGGCTTCACTTGGGATAGTGTGCTCGTGTGGTACACTAAAGAACCAGTAGTTCCAGTGCTGCTATCCATATTGAACTCTGAAATTTTGCCAAGTCTTCTTCAAACTCTTATAGCCTTCACCTCAGCTCAAGCTTGATGATCACTGTAGAAGAAAAAAATATGTACCTACTGAAAATATTCTCAGTCAACTTTGAGCTTATTCACACACTCCTACCTACCCTATCAGCTGCAATCTCCATTTTAAACTCAAGCAACATGAAATTTCTATTGAAGCCAATCATTGATCTGATCCGACACTTGAAACTGTTGACTGCACTTGAACCAATAGTAATCATGATGTTGAAATTACCAAAGCAACATAAAATGGATCTGATCCTCATATTGAAAACATAATTGAAAATCTGGACTGTAGAACTCTTCCATGTAGTCAACTATAGGATCAAAGAAGACATGGTATGTTTGATGCTTCTCATGACATTCTGCATCTTTGGATAACTCATACATGCTTTGATCAACCACATAAGACTTCATTTGTGCCTTATCAAACTGATTGTCAAGAATAAGTTTTCTTACTTCAGTCTCAAAAGAAAAAGATAGCAGCACCCCCTCTTTGTGTTCTAGCATTAATAACTCTTGAAAAGACCGATCTTGATCATGAAGCCTATAAGGTTGAATTTGATCTTCTAAAAATTCAATATCTTTTTCAATTTCCTTAGCAACTTCATCCATAAATTAAATCTTAACCTTTGACTTGGACTCAAATGATTTCAGATTAGAAGGCAAGGATAAAGAAAAAATTTCACCCATTTCTTCATTAGTGTGATCATTATTTGATGTAGACTGATGTAAGAAATAACATGAAGAATCAACTTTTTCCTGTACCTGAGGATTGTAGCAATAATCTTCCAATATTTCCTCTTGTTTTTTGAAATGATTATCATACTCCTGATGATCAAAAGGCTGACCAGTCTGCTGCAAATTTTCATCAAACTCAGAGGATGTAACATGATTTTCATAAATAAGCTCCTGTTGGGTTTCATTTTCATCCAAGGGAGAGGATATCCTTTCTTCTTGGCGATGAAATATATTTTCATGAAGGGCCTCTTAAATTTCCTCATCCATGAACTCATCATCTTCATAACAATTCTCCAAATATTCAATAAAACTCATACAGTGTTTACAGCAATATTTGACCAGCAATGAGGGCTGACAGTCTTCATACATCTCATAAAATGCAACATGGAAATCAGCAAGAGAATATAATGAACCATTTGGCAAGCTTTCATACCAAGACCATGCTTTTCCTTCTAAAGTGGCCATAAACATATTCATGAGTCAATCCTCAAGGAACTAAACCTTAAGTCCGTGTATATGCATATGGAATCTAACCAAATGAAGAGCAGCATTGTCTTTATTTTCATCTTTAAATATAGGAAGATCAGTTAACCATTCGACCTTTGGCATAGGATTTGGAAAACCAGTGATATGAGACCGATTCATAGGGGCATACTTGGCATTTATTCTTGCAATGGAACACATCTTGAAACTTCATCAACCTACTGATCTTCAAGTAGTGGAGTCACCTTCGAAATGATTATTTGATGTGTGGAGTCGCCAGAGCAGAAATACGGCCAATATGTACCTAAGTGTCTGTTGCTCTCAGACCTTAGAACTAAAAATTTTGCATTCTTCCCAGGGAAAATATACACCTTCAGTCCCCAGAAACAGTGCCAACATGTTATCACCAAAATCGTACATGACTGGCTGCTGATTAGACAGCTTCAGTGTAACTGTTTTAAACTAGATTTTGACTGAAGCTTAGCCTCTTCAGTCTGAGAGGGCTCTCTCAAGGGGGTCTTATGATTTATATAATGATAAATATAGATGGCTAACTCTATCATTTATGTATTGGTTTTGTATGTTTACAGGTTGAAAATATCAGAGCTTACTACCATTGGGCTATGGAGTCAGTGAAAGGGATCTCAATAACAAGGCTTTCCTTGTGGAAGCTGAGGCTTGTAAATATTTCAATGAAAGAGAAAGTCATACAGGAGGTTTTTCAATAGCTTGAGGTTCAAAGGAAGTTAGAGCATGCGATACACAAATTATGAGTAATGAGACATCAAGACATTTAAGGTAAACTATTAAGAGAGATACGCCATAGCTTAATACTTAAAGGAAGTCAGAGCATGAAAAATCATGAGTTCTGAGTAATAAGCATTAAAACATGGAAGAAAACATTTCAAAAGGTAGGAGAGAAACTCATTGAAATAATAAGAATCTCAAGTGAAGAAAAATTGTGTTGTTACTGTATATAGCAGAAACTCCAAAAGCTTTACAATCAAATAGTCCTCTGAGATAACCTTTTCCAACCTGTAGATTGAAAATAATATCAACATGTAGACATTGGGCTTATGGAATCAACACTTTCAGTGATTTAGTGAGTTCACTTGACATGGAATTTGAGGCAAGTAAGAGTTTTTAGTAGTAGTACATACACACATGAAACCTAAAAATATGCAGTCAATTCACTCATAAAGGAAGTCAGAGCATCTCATGGATGAATTCTGAGTAATATAAATGAAAACCACTACAAGAGATATGCATAAAAGGTACAGATAGAATAATTAAGCACCAAAAACTCCTTCATAATCTCAAGTTGGCCAATTAACAAATCCCTGTATTGCTGAAACAGTGAATTTACAATAAGTTGCCATTTTGCCAAAAATCTCCAACACTTGACAAATTCAACCCAATGGCATTTAATAGAATTATTACATCATCAGATGATCTACCTATAGGCTAGATACATCGAATTTATGTCCACTAACACCTTGCATAACCATAAAACATGAAATTTATTACAAAAAGACACCTATCCTACTTCATAGTCCTATTTCAAAAAGAACTCAAACTCCTTATTACTATCTATAACAACCATATCTATTTGAAATTACATCATTGACAAGTGTATCATCACATGGTTGAATTTGGATAATGGCATTCAGTTCTCAATGGTCACTTAGCTGACCTCCACAAAAATAGGAAACAATACCCTGTTTTTTAGGCATAGGATCTTTTTCCTTCTTTGGACATTCTGACTATAATTTAATCTTCATTTCGTGCTCCTTGGCTATTTAAAGTTGGATTAACATGTCCCATAACTCTTTCCTAACCTCCAACTGTCTAAAAATACTTCAAAAACTACTCAAAAGGATGTAATGTATTGCGCTACGAAAATACAGCAGTTTTGTAGCGCTTTCTATTGCGCTTCCATTACAAGTCTTTTTCCTCCAAAAACTTGACTCTTTCCTCTTGCATAATTTTAATCACCCTTCAACACATATTTCTAGAAATTTTATCTCTTAAATCAGCCTTTAAAACCTTAAACACTGATCAAAAGAATAAAAAAAGGTAGCTACAGTAGTTTCGTAGAGCTTTTCTGCTTTTTAAGCCTTGAGGCACTACGAAACTACTGAGTATGCAGATTTTTTCATAAATTTGTCAAATGAAAACTGTGGTTGCCCAAAAACTCAAAATATAACCTGTCCTCATCATCTAAAAGCCATACAAACCATAAACCAACTTCATTTTAGCTTCCTTGAGGCATTCCTTCTTTGATATTTAGGATATCCTTACAGATTTTTCCTTTTTTTCCTGAAAAATAGGTCTTGGAACAGAGCCTATATCTACTAATCCATGATGTAGTTTGAGAAACTGAAGGATTTTTTTTAGGCCACTATGTCTTGAATAAAAACCTCTCTTGGGTTTTTGAAACACATCTCCTGTTGTCCATAAACTGCATTTTCAAAACATGTGCAAAACAGGAAAACTATGTTTCTGAAATTAGGGCTTCAATGAAATCCTTGTATCTCCCAATTGATAACACCTATAAGAAAATTGAGAGAGGTTTTTATATCTGGGGCTGTGATGAAGAAAAACCTCTTTCAAATTCCAAAACACATTTTCATTTGGCCAGAAACTGAACTTGAAGTTAACTACTAAACAGTCATGTACAAGACAGTTTTGTAACAGCTGTTTCGTAGCGCATTTTAATTTATCAATATCTGCCACCTCATAATGAATTTGAAGAAACTGAGAGAGGTTTTTGTATTTATATATGGTATGAAGAAAAACCACTTTCATATTTCCAAATTTCATTTTCAGTTTCTCAAAAACCACCTTTGAAGTTGACTTATCAATACCAGAAAACAAACAAATGTTTCATATTCGCTACGAAACTATTAGCCAGATTCGTAGCGTTTTTTTCCTATTTTACACTGAATGCGCTACGAAAGTAGGGATTCTTGGATAATTTGGTAGTTTTGGTACAAAAACCCTTGGGAAATGAAATGAATCAGAGAATGATGAATGATGTGACATGCACGAGTTTGAATATGGATGGGTTTAGACCTTAGGGTAAGCTCAAACTATAAAAAAATTAATACTTCCCTTAATCAAACTTAAAATGACTCCTAAAACCCTATTTTGACCCATGAACCTATGTACCCTTTTCAAAATGATGTTTTGAATTTTTTGAGTGATAACAGGCTCCATGATGAATATAAATATCGATCCAGATTCCAGAGTAGAGAAAAATGAGGCAAATTGGGTTTAAGTTACTACACTTAGGATTTAGTTGAAAACACAATGGCAGTATGATATTATCTAAAAATTAGGTGTTACCTCATTGATAAACTCACTAGCACCAATGAGGGGAGAGGGTTGTTGAAGTTCATGGGCAGGTGGATTTTTTTATGACTATGGAGTAATGAGTGAAAGGAATATCTCTTTATCTCCCCTTTCGATCCGAACTAGCCAATTTGGGGTAGCTTCACACTTGGTGGGAAATGGTATCTTCCAATGAAATAAAAATTTCTTTTTGGAACTGCTTTAGTTTTTTTCCCAAGGGACTGCACTACGAACTATGGATTACCTTTGGCTTAGTTGAAAGTTCTGAGGGGTAGTTGTCCCACCAAATTTGACAGACACTTTCATTTAGTATCACTACTCTAAATGAAATTCATGCCGCATGGATTGGATAGATCACTGCAAGTATAGGACCCTTGTCCACAACTTATCATGCCACATGAGTATGCTAACCTCTCCATGGAACCAACGTACCATTAGCAAATTTATGAGTTTATTTACTGAAGTTCAAGTGCAAGTGGAGCTTCACTAGGATTATGAAGTAATGAAGGAAAAAAATATCTATTCATCCTTTCTTTCAATTTGCACAACCTAGTTTGGGGAAGCTTCTCACTCTGCAGGAAATGGAATATTCCAATGAAATTTAAAAAAAAAAAAAAAATTTGAACTACTTCAATAAACTTTCCCAAGGGGGCTTGTATTACAAACTGCAGATTTGATTTTGGTTAATTACCAGTTTTGAGGGGTAGTTGTCCCATCAAAATTGTCTGGCACTTGAATCTAGACTCATTGTTTTGAATTAAATTCATGAAAAATGTATCATAAAGACGATGGAAAGAATGAAACCCATATCCATGGCTTATAATGCACATGATTATGTTAACATCTTCGTTGAACCAATGAAACATTAGCAATTTTATCAACTTAAAATGTTTTAAAGCTTATCAGTTTTTTTAAGCTAATGCAAAAGAATACAAGCATGCCTCATCTTCCTGCACTAAAAGTGGCACCATTCCATCACTATATAAATAATTAATAATTTTTCCCAAAGGCTACATCATCATTCAATAGCCACATTATGTAAACCCCACATAAAGGAGGAGTATTCCAGGTAGGATTTAATTTTGGGTCATTGTCACAACAATTGTTCTAGATTTCCATCAAACCATAGGTTGATAGATAGTATGTTTCTGCTATATCTAAGGATGTAAAGCTTGTGTTCCTCACTCCATTATCACCAAGGTGGTTTAATCTCTATAGGAATTTGGCTTGACCTTAACAAGTTTGACCTTGGGGTAACAATCAATATAGAAACCTTTGGCTAGTCAACCATAGGTAGAGGGGATTTTACTATGCCAAATTTTCCTAAGCACATACTGTGGCCTAATTGTAATCATGAATAAAAGCAATCACAAAAGTATAATCACAAGCATCCCCAAAGTGGTATTTCAATGGGAACAAAGTTATTAGCAATTGATTTGAACGAGGGTTAGAGAATGATTGGAATGGAACTGATCGAAATATTGAGTTGAAGAGTCAATTTCATAAAAAAGTATATATTATATTCAAACAAAGGTGATAAAAACATAGTATTTTTCACTTAGAATTGTGTACCAACCCCTTACTAGGAAATCATGTCAGTACAAATGATCGATCGACTTTGTCATCTATTTTTTCAAATGTTATATTCAAGAGAAGACCTATTGTGTGGATTCCTTTTTCCATTCCACAATTTCCCATGAAGCAAGCACTATATCGAAAATAAACTTCTTCTAAATAAAACCCATTTAATCTCGGTCGATACAAGTTGAAACCCATTGAATTATTATGGTTAAGGCTTTTCCTAGAATATTTTATGAGTCATTAAGAAAAATAATTGATTTCTAGGAGCTAGGACCTAATGGTGTACCTATTTGAATATTCTGGGATTACCTTGATCCTTGCAATTCCATATTCTCTATATTCTAGAATCTAAATAGTCCCCAAGTGCTAAGACATGCATAACATGTATTAAAAATAACCTTCATATCTTGAAAATCTCACAAGGAAGGCCATATTTCCTAGGGTTTTCTCATCTTTCTCTCATTAAGCACTAGGAGAGCATTGTCTTCTAAAATGTGCTCCAAGCATATCTCATTCACTATTCCACAACTTAATAGGGATACCACTCCTCGTCTATCAAATTCCAAGCCTCACTAACGTGATCTATCAAAGGAGTATTCTGCATAAATATTTTTTAAGTGGGATGTGAATGTATCTTTGATCTTTGACAGGTCCTCAACCAAAATTCCCTTTGGATTATTTATCCTATGATTCTTTCTAAAAAAAAAAAAATTGAGAAATTATTGGAGGCTTCATCACCCTTCACCACTGTAAATGATCCTTGATTCTGACCCCCTTGGCTCTATATCCTTCCTTGCATTTAAGTATACAGTCCTCCTTACTCATCTTTTCCTGTAGGGTGACCATGACATTAGGAATATCCTCATCAAGAAGCATCCATACCTGAATTAATTATGTTATTCCTTTTTTTTATGCCTTATTTTCTATCTATCAACTGTCCTCCCCCATCCATGAAGGAACTTGACCATTCTTCAAATAGCTTCCTCCCACCATAGTATATAGTCGTCATTGTCTCATGGTATAGGAACTAGATTGGAGACCTTTGTGATCAATGTACATCAATGTTTAGTGACAACATAAGATACATTCAACTTGAAAGTAAGAGACATTGGAAGGTCACTACACCCACTACGGTGATAAAGTGTTATTTCATATTTTGGAGAATAGATCCCATCTAATATAACTTTCACTCTTTCAATATCCCTCCATACCAAGAAAAATCAGCCTTTGAAATCCATATTTTTTTGTGTAGAATACACATCAAATATTAAAAATCTATATTTACATCTTGACCAACATATGTTTACTCCTCCAGAGAGGATGAACAAAAATTTGTCTTCGCTGCCTCCCTCCCACTTTAACATACTAAATTCACTCAAGAGAATCCATAACAACTAGTAATGAATTATAGATCCAATCCAACAACCATATACAATCTATTGCAATAGACACATCGTAAATGGAAAAAAAAATATTCACCTACCTGGAAAGCCACACTTATTATTCAAATACATACCATGAGGTACAATTGTTGAACTCAATTGAGGTGCTAATTCAAGAATATTATACATAGAGTTCATTCATGGTTAATGGCTTAGAAATAACCAGGCCAAAAAATTCCAATCATGATTGTTGAACAGAGCTCAAAGGAAGTAATCTTGACCTCCTGTAAACACAAGACAGCAACTCTTTGTCTTGAATGAAATCCTTAATTAGAGTTGTTTGGAGGGGAGGGTTATACACTTTTACATTCCAAGATCAAATAATAAGATTCATCCTGCAACATTTCAATTCATGTTCAATGCCTCAAACATATTTTTTATTAACATCTCCTCAGCACCTTGTTTTCCATACTATGTGTCGTTGGTTATTGCATTATTGTAAGGAATATTCTTCACCATATTTGAAGATTTGGGAGGGTGATTGATTTTTTTTTCCATTTTTAGAAATTCCTTTTTGCATACTACATCCATCATGATTGTCAACAATTTTTGATTGATTCTCTCTGTCTGATTATCAACAGCCTTCAAACTTCCTTCTTTTATTTCCATCTGGACATGTCTACCTTTGGGCCTAACAAGGTTTCCCCTGGGATATTTCAAATACCTTTTCTGAAGAATTTTATGTGCTATTCAGATCATATTTGTACACTCTTCTATGAAGGAATTCCTTGACATGATGATATGTCACATGACATGCAAAACATGAATTTTGAGGGTTACGATATCTCAATTGTTGATTAAAGGTTATACCTATTCCAACAAGCTTAGTATAATGGTGCAATGGTTTTTTCAAATTGACAAACACACTCAAGTACTTTCTCGATATGTGGAACACTCACTTTGACAAAAAAAATAAAAACCTTCCCAAACCTCTCTGATATTGGCTTCATACCTCTTAGCTTGATCTAGCATCTTGGTGAACTCAATGAAAAATGAAAATTTGGCTTGATTGAAGTTGGAAGAATTGAAATATTCACTCAAGGATTGAACATAAATGATGGATCCAACTATGTTCCAAGTTCCTTGGAGTAGAACAATGTGGGAAAGCTATTTTGAGTCAAATATAAGTGATATGTAGTGATAACCCAATGCCAGAATGGGATTACATGAGTATATTATTCTTTTTCCTCCAATGATGTTCAAACTTCACACCATTACTGGAAATCCTATTCTAAAGGAATTTTCTAAAGGTAATATAAGAGAAAATCTATTTTTCGCAATTCCCACTTCCTTTTGGTAAAGGAAGGGGCATGATCAATCACGAATGGAAGATTGGAAACAATGGAGTCTTCTTCCATATTGGGATACATTGATTCTATTATATATAAACACTCAAACATGTCCATCCCAGCTTTCAAAAATACCTTAAGGTCAGGAATATTTTTTTCATGTCTAATCATCCCTTGAATCAATGAGTACAGTATCCTCATCTGATTATTTTTTTAGTGTAGTTATTTAATACACACTCTTTACAACCAATTATAAAATCCTGATTTTTTATAATAGATATGTGGATCAGTAGCTACAAAGGGTCTAATTGAAACTATGGTATTAATGGTTGGGTGAGAGAGAATACCATGCATAAATGTAGCAATTTTCATCTGCTGAGGCAGTTGGCCACCACTACAGCATAGTGGATGTTGGGTGTGGAGCCTAATTTTCATCATGATTCATAGGTCTTTGTTTCATCCAGATGTAGACCCCAGGAATACTATACACCCCTCCATGCTAGGGGGTGCAGGGGGGAGTTGTCCCCCCCCCCCTTGGGGGGGTCCAGGGGCCAATGGTCCACCAGCAGGGGTTTCAAGGGCAGTGCCCTCGAAGCTAAAAACAGATGTAAAATTGCCTTGTAAAATATTGTAATTTCATAGTCAATATTTCCCGTTCATTAGGCGGATGATATGATGGTATAATTTATGTTTAATGTAGGGTTTTTTCCCCTACAAGGCAACCCCTCGTTTTTTATGAGTGTATTGTATTACGACTGGGTAATGTATGTGTATTATGAGCGAGAAACAAAAACGGGGCTGAGAGAGAGAACATAGGATATTACAACAGATATATTGTAGGTTGTGTCTCTTCATTTTGTTGGATAATATAAAGAAAGGACTGGTTGTTCAGGGTGGACGTAGCCCAAATTGGGTGAACCATGTATATTTGTGTCTTTCTTGTTTTATATGTTTTTATGTGTTTGTTTTTCCGCATATTTTATGTGTTCCATTTCTCTATAATATATAATTTTCTAACACTGGAAATTTAAATTAAGGAAGGCTTTATGTTTTGATGTTATTCTCTTTAGATCTCTCTATATATGAACTTTAAGTGTTTAACATATATTTTTCATATACCTATTGTTATTAATTTACTAATTTCCCTATATTTTCAAATGACCTAATGATCTAGTATGGTAGTTGTAAAATATTTGGCACAATTTGTAGGAAGCTATAGTAATTTTCAAACTCTGCACAAATATTGGTTGGTCTACTTTTTCTTCTTCCAAATAAGCTCTGTCATCTCAATGTTTTCACAAAGTTGGGATAATTATTCATTATATGTTTTACAGTTATGTTTCTCTTGAATATGCAATGACTAGGCATCCGAAGGTGAAGGGTGATGTGTATAGTTATGGAGTAGTGTTACTAGAAGGAAACTAATTGATATGTCACAACCACCCGGGCAGGAAAACCTGGTTACATGGGATTTGTCTCTCCTTACAATCAAAGTGGGCTTTGAATCATTGGGGAACCCTGCATTAGGTAACAATCTCCCCTTCAACAACAAACTTGAAACTATTGCTTCCATGTATGTTCAGCCTAAAGTTTGACATAAACCATTTATGGGCTAGGTTGTACAAGATTTGAAGCTTGTTTACAATGATATAGATATAAGCAATGGAGGTGGGACTGCTAGTTTTATTCATAGACGGTAGTCTAATACTCATGATATAGAGGTCAAGGATGGCTCACGTCAATAGTGGTTCCATAGTATTTATTATGTACCTTCTGGTAGTTATTTTGTAACAATTGATTATGATTTAGGTCCCCTCAAAACATAGGAACTAGAGACAAAAATACCACTTTCAGCATTTTATTTGTTGTCTACTTCTAGAAGCTCATTGAGGAAATTATTAGGATTGTTTAGGAGGCATATTAGTTTTGGTCCCATGAGAAAAAATAAAAGTAAAAAATCCTAGTATGGAATTAGGGGTCTGGCAGGGGGTAGCATAACTGAGCATGGGGTCAGAAAGCATGAAGATGTACATGAGCTTTGGCCATAATTCTTGTTTATATTTCTTTCACTTTGTTAAGACATGTATGTAATTATGATTATTAATAAACTATATACAAAAGAAATTTATTTTTTCCTCCAGGTAGCAACTTTTTAAGCCATCAGATACCTTAGAAAAAACATACTTTGCTTGTGTTTTTAATCTTCCCATTGTATGACATCATGTTCATATTCTGACTATCATCTTTACTATTGATGGGTTATTATAATGAACGCTAGTTACCAATTAAAGCGAAGCATCGAGTTTGATACTCTTTACAAATATGTTTACCCAAATTCTTGAGCAGCATAATTTTTTGAGGGAAAGGAAAATATGTTGGGAATCATGATTGACGTTAGACCAAAACCCGCAGGTTTAGTCAATGATTGCATCGCCAAAGATAATGATCCGTGAGAGGCAGTTAGTCCATGTCGTGAAACACACAGGGAGAATTGGTTTATCCAATGTCCAACAATATCCGCCCCAACACGAGCCGGGTGTGTATCGAACTCGTGACCTATTCTCTGATACCACTTGTTGGGAATCACGATTGTTGTTAGACCAAAACCCGCAGGTGTTAGTCAACGATCGCAGCGCCAAAGATAAGGATCCACGAGAGGTAGTTAGTCCATGTCGCGAAACACATGGGGAGCATTGGTTTATCCAATGTCCAAGAAACTATTCACACACAGACAATATTTTTTCGACATTCTACAAGAAGGAAATTTGGCTTGCTGAAGAAATCATCATTTGAACATTAATTTGCTTAAATGAGTATGGTTTCTTTCTCACCCCAGATCCATAGACCATAATAGTGGTTTATAAGGTTGTCTTGGAAAATTTTGAGAAAGAATTACATGCATCCAACATATTGTAAGCATTTAATCACATTTGGAGATAGCTCACTCTAGTGATGCATTGACACCCCATGTTTCATTGAGTATTTTTCTATGAGCATTAAAACCTCAATGTATTTTTTTATTTTTTTTTGTTCACTTCTTAGGAGAGGAATACCATAGTTTGCAATTTGTATTCTTTTTGTATTCTTCTTAAATACACTGAGTATATTCAATTCCAGGATTTAAAAACCTTTCATATTTTTCAACTTAATATACAAAGAGATTTGTGGCTTATAAAAATTTTGTAGTCTAGTTTTTAAGAGCTTTTGTACATTTCCTTTTGTGGAGACATAGAAGCCTATTCTTTTAAGTAATGGAATTTGTTTTCCTTCAACGTGGCATGTAGAGGATTTCTCTTCAACTGAACAAGCTAACAAGTATATTATTGTTCGTGAACCTTGAGATGGTCATCCATGCCACAATCATTCACTCATGATATGGAAGCCCAAATCAAATACCTTTATCCACGAAAAGACTTGTTTCTCTACATTGGTAGGTAACTTGGGAGCATCTCTAAATTTTTAGTGATGGAAATATTATATGAATGTGTTGTTAAAAATTAGAACATATACTAAAGTATAGATAAAATATTACTAAATTTGTTGTTCACCCATCTAATAGAATGGGTAACATCTATATTTTTGAAATTTACTTCAAAGAAGTATATAGTTAAAATGCTTGAAACTATCGTTTTTGGTAATGCTTGACTATTATGTTTCTAGAAACAAATAATGAGGGGAACATCTATAACATGTTGTAGAGATATAGTAGAAATTCCAAAACTATGGTCTCCCTACATCTCCTTTGTTTCTGTAGTAAAAGTAAAATTGAAAGAAATATTATAGTATCTTGTCTAGAAGTTGGTCAACATGTTTTTTGAATGCATAATATGTAATATCTCAAGGGTTTTTTAAATATTCCTTCAAGTTAAATTCAATATACAAAATTATAAGTTCGAACCATATATATGTGGCACATAGTTGTTTATGTTTTTATTATGCTTTAGTTTTGTTATGTGAGTGGGTGGGTGCTGGGGGGGATGTGGAGTAATCTTGAATTATTTATTTTCATATTATTTTTCTTTGTATATTAAACTCATCGTGCTAATAGATCTCTTTACGAGGTAGGTGCATGCTAGAAGGTGCACATATGTAATAGAAAATAGGAATTGGGATTACTTGAAAAAAATAGGTCAATATTACCTAAGCTCTAAAGGAATTCTTTGCTTCTGGAAAGTTTCCAATAAAATATCCAGTTCAGTCTCCAATGACACCTCTAAACCAATCTTGTATCATCTTGGATAAGCTATCAAGTATCCCTAGGAAAATATATGACCTTAATGTATTAATCATGCTGGAGGTCTCGGTTGAGGAGATGTTATTTGCATGTATGCATATGCAATAACATTAATTGGAAATTTCAATGGAGTGGCATTTCCATCTTATGTGATGGAATGATGAGATGCATATCTACCTCAAAAAAGAGTTGTAAAGGGAGGATTTCTCTTTAAACATAAAGGGAAAGGAATTTTCAGTTTGGAATTTCAACTACAGGAGTATCTTAAATGAGTACAATGGGGGTGCCATGGTTCTTCAAGAATAATGGTCCTTTTATGCAACATTGGTTTCCCATTTATACCCCCAATGAGGTAGGCTCTTAAAAAATTTATTGTCTAATCATATTGGCTCATTTTCTTTATTATTTTAAGGTTCAATAACTATTGGAAAAGATACATGGGTTGGATGAAGGAAGTTATTTAATTTGCTTGATGAACTATTTACTATAGTTAAATAAAAAATAAGTGTGTACCCTCAATTGGATGGTTATTTCCTCAAATATTGGATTAGGTGTAGGTGACCCACCACGTGAAAAAACCCATATCTAAATGCTACTCTCTAATGGTTAAGTTTTTTAGTATAGGCTTGGTTTCCTCAAGGATAAACTTTTTCCAACCAACTATATATATCCTTGACTTATTTTTGCCAACCAACTATAGTTAGTGTATTAACACCATTTTTTTAAAAAGGTTTATAAATTCATCGTTGCAGGTGATATGATATTGTTTGTCCTTGATGAGAAGTATCATGACATTTTATTTCATGTTTCTATCATTTCAATGGTTGGTACATTGTACGTAATTTTTCATTTCTGTTTTTCTCCATTAAGGTAGATTGGGCTTCTGGAATTTATCCTCACTTTTTGTCCATGTTTTGCAGTTATGCGCTAGAACTATGCATGTTTTTTAATTAAATACAATGGTTATCAACAAACAGTGTGAGCTTTAAACATGTTTCTCCATTAATGGGAACATATCCTATCACAATTCATTAGATTGGTGGAACTATGGATAGTTGACAATTGACCAATGCCAAAATTGACTAATGTCACTTTAATGTACTATGGATGCCATCTTTTTTTAATGTACTTTAAACATGTTCAAATTAGTATATTTCATTTCTGGTTATTTTTTTCTTATCTTTATTTTTCTCACTCTATCCTATTCTCTATAGATCTTTTTTTTATTCCCCTAGATCTATTCTATAATGGTAGAGGGGGGATTAAGTGTGTTTTTGTAATGTGTAGTTTTTTTTTTCTTTTAGGTTTTTGTCTTCACACCCCTTTGCTAGTTGAAGTACTTGTGGGAGGACATAGTTATCATTGAGAGGCAGAGAGTGATTTCCTTGTATCCATACAATTACATATTTGGATACTCATGCTTGGTGTGGATTTGGAAGTGCCTGAATGCCCCTTTGATATTTTTTTGGTGTAACAGATATTAGCCAAACTTTGTGCCTAAATTTTTAACATATGTTTAGTGGTTATGTTTCAGGATCATCGTTATTGATTGTCATATTTTGACATATTTAATTAATTAATAACGAGAAGCACTCCCAATTACTTTTCTACTCCCCATACCCACTAGGATTCAAGCATGTAGCTCATTATTCAGAATTGAATCATATATACTCATTGTTTTTGGATTTTTGGCATGCAAATCAATATTTTAGAGGCATATTTGTATGTTGTAACAACATATTTACATGATTCACAAGGTGAGAAATCAATCTTTGGTGTAATTGAATATTTTAGATTTGATAATTATAGGTCATTTATAGGCTATCAATGTCTTCAAACTTTTCACTTCTAATTCAGTATTTAACTAAACATATTGAGTATCTTATACATGAATATTTTTCCCTCCACCCAATTTTCATAACTTCCATAACCATTAGGTATAAAATTCGATTTTATTTTTCTTGTTTAGTAAAATATTTTCCAAGACTTTACAAAGTTGTAGAATTTACAATTTATAAAGTTTCAAGATCTATTTCTTTAAAGTCTAATTCTTTAAAGGGTGTTAGCTCAATGGAATAGCACCTTCTTTACAAGCAGGATTTTGGTGGTTCGATTCCATTGTGCCCTGATATTTATATGGAATGGAAACAATCAATTTTTAGTTACAGAGACTCTTTTTACCATCACCAATGAAATGATGGTGACATTTTTTTACCCTCACCAAAATATGAAACAGTGATAGTCAATGAATGCCACCATATATATGCATCAATAGTGACAACCATGAAAGGTCCATCACCATAAATCGATGGTGTTCATATGAAATGGTGATGGTCACTATCTATCATTATACTCATTTTTCGCGACGGACCTTGAATGTCACCACAACACTTATACCTTTGGCGATGCCACATTTGGTGGTGTTCATTTTTTGGTAATGAAAATTAAGTTTCATCACCATTTCTCATATGAAATGGTGGTGGTCACTATTCGTAATTATAAACCATTATTGGTGACGGACCTTGAATTTCACCACAACACCTATACTTTTAGTGATGCCACCTTTGGCAACGTTCAATTTTTGGTGATGAAGGCTCTTTTTACCATCATCAATGAGCTTATGGTGATAATTTTCGACCATCACCAATGTCTTTTTTTCTTGTAGCGATGATTTTGATCAGTGGTTTTCATTGATGTCAACCCAAGAAGCATTAGGGGCTACCCTGATATTGCATGGGAATTTTGACTTGACAACTTACTCTATTCTGAGTCAATGATATTTTGGATGGATTCTACTCATAAATATGTTTCTTTTTATATATGTAACGCCACTTAATTCATCATGGTTTCATATATATTCAAGTTTGAAGTTAGTAACCCCAGTTAGTGGGCTAAAACCCCATGGGGTTGTAACATGACACTAATCATTGGTTGTGGTCATTGAATATTCAATAATTAATATTTTTTTAAACTTCTAAATTCCCTCCAACGTTCACTTGTTTAATACCCTCTCAACCTAATCATTTATATAAATTGTGACCCTCATATCCTCCTAATGCAAGGAGTTTTCTACTTAATACATGACATCGTGGAATTATCGCTGTAAATTTTCTTATTCGAAGCTTCAGATGTTGAAACAAAAACCCATTTGATCTGATATCCTGATGAAGCGCGTGACCGAATTTCAGATATTGGTTCTCTATATTTTCGGAGATATGATCTGAGGAAGTTATGGTTTTTTCAGGCTCTCGAATTTCATGTAAAACCGGTGACTTTGGGAAATTCGTCATAACTTTCTCTATGAGAACTGGATTCAAATTTCTTAAAAAGTGACAGAAATAGGACGGACTGTAGTTTGTTGGATATCATTTTTAGGACCAAAGGTTGATACAGTGACACATGGCACTTCATAGAAGTTCGCTCTATTGAACCAGACTATAATCAGGTCATTGTAGGAGATTGGATATAACTATTTCTTGAATAATCCAATATTTATCAGACCTATGGGGTTGGAAATAGGACTCAGAGGGATACCACAGGATGCAATTTCAGACCTTGGAGATCTAAAATTACATAGATACAGCAAATCCAATATCAAGCTATATAAGGAAAGAAAAAATATGCATTCACTGATCATTGCAGTAAGGACAACACATCAACAGTCAAGGGTAAGTCTTCTACAAAAAGGTATGTATGATTATGTTGTGTAACCAACTCCAAAAAGAGAATGTTGTGTAACCAACTCCAAAAAGAGAAGAAAAGATATATCAATGCCTTATAAATAAGCCACTTCGAGGGGGCAACCTCTAATACATTACATGGATGAACAATTCTTGGATGATACAATTTACAAAACCTCCTTTCTATATATAGGAGTCCATGGGGCCATAATGTAATCCTAGTGGGCCATAATGTAATCCTAGCCGACCTAACAATAATAATTTAAGGGCACAATAATAACAAAATGGGGTTACAAGGGTACAATAATAACAATAAGGGGGTTACACTAACAATAATAAGGGACTATACTAGTAATATAGGGACCTAACATGCCCCTCTCCTTCCAAAAAAAGTGTTGTCCTCAACGCTTGAGTAGCTCTGGGTGCTTTTGTATAAAATTCTCATCCTCCCATGTAGAATCTTCCGTGGGTAAGTTCTTCCACTTGATGAGATACTACGGGAATTGTTGGTCCCAGTAGTTGTTGCAAGTTCCTTTTTTCCATAGTATGAGTTCCAAATATGTGGTTCCCACCCATCAAGTTAGGAAATGTTTTTGAACTGGAATATTTTCACCTATAACCTTCTTTAAGCATGAAACATGAAAAATTGGATGCACTCACGATGAAGCAGGAAGCTCCAATTTGTATGCCATAGTACCAATCTTTTGCAACACCTTGTAAGGACCATAGTACTTTGGCGATAATTTATTATCCTTCTTTGCTTGCTTGAGGTACATTTGTTTGTATGGTTGTAGCCGTAAAAATACCCAATCTCCTACATCAAAACTTCTCTCGCTACGATGTTGATCTGCCTGTTGTTTCATTCGATTTTGTGCCAAATTCGGGTTATCCTTTAAGAGTTGGAGAACTTCTTGCTGATGCTCGATGTGATCTTCCACTGCTTGAACCTTCTAATTTTCCCTTAAAGATGATGTGATCGATGGTGGATGATATCCATAAAGTGCCATAAATGGGGTCATTTTTGCTGTAGTATGGAAGGAAGTGTTATACCACCATTCAGCGAGAGGTAACCACTTGACCCATTGTGTTTGTTTATCAGATACAAAACAACGAAGATATCCTTCCAAGCATTTATTTACTATCTCAGTTTGACCATCAAATTGAGGATGATAAGATGAGCTATGAGCTAATTGAGTACCCAAACAAGAAAATAACTCCGTCCAAAAATTTCCAGTAAAAATGGGATCTCTGTCGCTCACAATAACCCTTGGGCTTCCATGTAGCTTTTGAATTCTGTCCATAAATGTAGTAGCAACTGTACTTGCTTTAAATGGATGAGCTAAAGCACAAAAGTGTGCATACTTGGTAAGTCTATCAACTACCACCATGATTACACTCTTTCCTTCAGACTTAGGTAAACCTGTGATAAAATCCATTGAAATCTCCTCCCAACGTTGACTTGGAATGGATAAAGGTTGTAGAAGTCCTGGGGTCTTAATTTTTTCCACTTTATTCTGCTGGCAAACCAAACATTCCGCCACAAACTTTTGAATATCAGATTTAAGGCCATCCCAAAAAAATTCTTTCTTCACCATGTGGTAAGTTTTTAAAAATCCTGAGTGTCCTCCTAAAGGAGAAGTGTGCAATTCCAGAAGAATATTTTGTTTTAGTTGGGAATTCTTACAAAGATATAAGCAATCTTTGTACCATAAGGAATCATTTTTCCAACCAAATGTATCAGATGTACTAGGATCTTGCTGCAACTTTTGAATGAGTGTCCATACATCTTTGTCCTTCTTCCATTCATCTCTTGCTTCGGTTATCCAATGTGGTTGGATAATAGAAATGGCACAAAGCAATGCTTCCACCTCTTCATTCTTTCTTGAGAGTGGGAGTTTCAAACACCATGGAATGATTGTCCAAGACTTGTTGGAGATCTGCAGAAATAGATGATTTTGATGTTGGAACTTCTAGTGAGCATAATTGTGCAATCACGCCTCGTTGTTCTTTCTTTAGAAGCTTTGTCATGCCATTAGAGCTTATTAAGCCGGATTCACTATGGCTGTATTGTGTTTACTTTATGAAAAACATTTCAGAAAAAGTTCTTGAAAATTAAAAGCTACCGTCCCCAAAGATTGTAACCATTGTACTCCTAGTACAACATCAGCACCTCCCATAGGAATGGAAAGCATTTGACTAGTCAATACATATTCCCCCATGGTTAGCTTGATATTATGGCATTTTCCAGAGAAATTTATAGTTCCTCCATTTGCAACCATCACTTGACATTCTGGTGCTGGGTATAGGAAACAATTTAATTCCTTGGCTACCTTACAATGAATAAAATTATGGGTGCTACCTGAATCAATCAACACTACTACCTTTTTCTTCTTGATATGTCCTTCTATCTTGAGAGTTTGAGGAGTGGTAATTCCTGCCAGTGCATTACACGATATGGTCGGATTCATTTCTTCCTCTTCAAGGGCTGGTTCCTGGTGTATATCCTCTTCTTGTTCATTTTCTTCTTCCTCTTCACAATCTATGTAAAATAATTTCTTCTCAGCACACTTATGACCTTTAGTGTATTTGCTATCATAACTGTAGCAAAGCCCTTTTGCTCTTTTTTCTTCCAATTGTTGTGGTGTCAACCTTGTAGGTTGTGGAAATCTAGGCGTAGCAACACTTCCTTCTTTATAGGATTGAGTGGTAGGCTTCCTTGTCGCCATAATTTTACATTCAACTTTTCTTGCCAACCTGAATGCCTTCTCCAATGAATCAGGTTCCAAAACGCGAACTTCATGTTGGATGTTATCCCTTAAAGTGCCTAGGAAGAGATCAATCCTGTGTTCCTCTGTAAGATCAGTTACCCTTATATTCAATTTTTGGAAGTCCTCAATGTGCTGCCCCACTAAACCCTTTTGTTTGAGATTTATCGATTGGGTAAAGAAGGTGTTGCTCTTTGTATCCTCATAATGTGCTATCATTTCCTCCGTAAAAATTGACCAAGTGACAATTTTTTTACGGGAGCAAAGCCATTGATACCATACAAATGTATTTTGTTCTAAATGTAAGTTGCAATGCGTACCTTTTGTGTGTTTTGCACGTTATGGAGATCAAAATATTGCTCCATCTGTAGTATCCATGTTACAGGATCCTTTCCATCAAACTTCCTCATATCCATTTTTGGAATATGGTGGTTCTTCCTGCCAACATTAGAGTTTATCAAATCACAATTAACATTGATTTTGTTCTCATCATGAGGTTCTTTTACTATCTTTTGACCATTAGGAAACCTTTCTTGTATCAACTTTGTCAAACCTTTG
>JAXQQM020090966.1:0-37932 GCA_034641835.2 Pinus albicaulis
TGAGGACCCCAACGTCAATGACGTGGGCACACAAACGACAGCCGCGAAGGTCGTGGGCACGCAAACGACAGCCGCGAAGGTCAAACGATTTGATAGAAGCACGGCGCAGGGAGGTCGAACAGTGAGCGGGCACTTGTCAAATTTTTATTGGCGGTAAGAACGATGAGAAACCGCTCTCATTGGCTGAGCGAAAAATCGCAATTGCAAAGCCCATAAAGGGAACGCTTGCAGCGCAATAAATTTTAGAAAGATAGTCTAAGTGATATTTTCAAAGTAATTGATATGGAAGTAATTCTTTGTATCCAAATCTATGTTCTTCATTCTCTAATTTCCTATTCAGCCAGCTCATGGTGATGCTTCAAGGAAAAACAAATTTATATGTCCAGCAGCTAATCTGGGAATAGATTCTAGTTTAAATGTGTTTGCCTTTTCTTTATGGAGTTTGAGAGTTTTTTAATATTAAATTAAATAATATTAAAAATTAATTAATATTTTCAAAATTATGTCTATTTTATAAAATTTTCAATTTAGTAAGTAATTGTTTTTTACATTTTATTATAATGAGTATGTAAAATGAAATATTGAAATATAAAAATTATTTTAGTATAACTAAAACATAATTGATAATCACTAAAGCCAATATTAAAGAGAAGGAGGATGTTTTTTTTATCATTAATCTTTGTAGTAAAGTGGTTGCAATATGATTTTTTTCTTACTAATTGTACTAGTAAGATAAGTCTATTTTGATCGATTATAACATTAAGATTACAACATTAAGAGGGATTTATCTCTTAATTGGTTTCATGTCATAATATTAATAGGCATTTATTCACACTCGTATTTAATAGAACACATTTACTTAATGAGTGTATATCTTTTTTAGTCACAACATTTTAAATGATTTACACTAAATTTTGTCCTCGTTTAGGATGTATTTATATCACCTATCACAAGTTGTGTGGTAGGAATCAAATTTCTTTTTATTAAACCATATCTTGAGTGAATAAATATAAGTTTTGTTTGGAATTTTACAATTAGGGAAATTTTGAACTTATCTATCCAAGGCATAGATGGTTGTATTCTTTTATATGACCTACTGCTTTAGTGTTAGTATGCATTTTCTCATAAATGCATGATGATAATGAAAAGGTATGGATGTTGAATTATTATAATGTCAGTGCATAGCGGTGACATATATCATCCATGTATTTGTATTATACCTGTTCGTATAACAAATTTGGAAGAAAATCTACTTAGTTTCCATGGTTCACCTTAGGTTTTATTTTCCCAATACAGCGACCTCAGCACCATGGCCAAATAAGGGCTATAGAGCCTGAAGCAGCGACGTGCTCTGTGTTAGTGGTTTAAATTTTATGTACGCTTTGCAACTTCACATGATTCGTCGAATGCTTGTTCCGATGATCAATGCCATTAAATGAAACAATGCAATGACGGTGTCAGATTCATTGAACCTTAACATAATGGTCATTCCCATTGTAAATAGAGAATTAATTTAATTTCTCTTGCTTCAATGACTCTGCTTTCCAAAAATTCTTTTCTTGTGGCATGGATTCCCTCCTCAACTTCTTGCTCATACAAGGACCACAGATTCATGTTGAAGGATTGGTGTTGTCAATTTCAAATGCATTGCTAAATTTGGGTGATCACCATTCATTCCAAGATGGGTTAAAGCTCTAGAGAACAACCAACACTGTAGAGGATTTGGGTAAAATTGGTTTTTGCACCATTGGGTATTATTTTGCATTTCAGATTATACAGGGATATGCTACTTGGGTTCACGTTCTCAATGGTTATGTTCAGAACCATGTCGATACAAGCACTCAATACAATTCTACCCAATATGAGTTGTTCAAAGAAACAAGGCATAAATCAACGACAAGAGGTAAGGCTTCATTCTCTTATTCGAAGTGGGCAATGTTGATTCCAATCCTCATTATGGTTCTCTTGCCAGGATCCCAACAACTCCAATCTTCTGATGTCCAGACCCTACTAAGAATTTAGAAGCTCCTGGAGTACCCTAGTGCATTAAAAGGCTAGAAAAACAATACAAATTTTTGCAACCTTACTACTTCTTCATCTCTCACCATTATATGCTACAAGGGCACAATAACACAATTGAAAATTGTGGGTGAAAAGGGCTCTCCTCAAAATGGAAATAATACGTTTTCTGTTTCAAGCTAGACTTTGTCATCATCTTTTTCAACAGATTCATTTTTAACCACCCTCTACAAGGGTTCAAGTTTTAAAGTTCTCTCTCTAGTGTCTATTGGAATCTGGGGTCCTCTACCAGCAAACATAGGTCGTTGAGTCTTCCCTTGTTATACTAAATATCACTTCAATTTTTTTCAATGGAAACTTTCCACATGAGCTTTCTCTTCAGAGGAATCGCTAGACCTTAATACTAGGCAATAATATGTTAAATGACACAGTGCCTAACTGGATAAGCACCCTCCATAGTTTAACTTCTTTGAGCTTGAAGAACAACTTGTTAAGTGGGTCTTTGTCAATCTCTCTGAGTACATTGCAAAACCTCATAGTTTTACAACTTTAAGGAAATTAGTTGTCCAGGAATTCGCCACATCTCAACACCTTTCAATATCTATATGCCTTGGAGATAAGCACTCCTCATGTGGACCTACTTTTTTGGCTTAAACTAAATGGCTTGTAAACTTAGTCCTATTTCTATAATTGGCCTTCCTCACCTATCATATATATATGTAAAGATGAGAGAATTTTGGTATAAAATCTTAATCATGAGATAATTTGTATTTTTTTTTAATGTAAATCTTCTTTGTACTCGTGTGATGCAAGAGTAGAAAGGCACAAGCCTAGAACGGCTTAGGTGGCTTAGGTTATGGCTTGTTTGGAGAAGGCTTGGAGTCTTTAATGCTAGTGGAAATAGGATTGTGAATCTCCTTGAAAGTGGGAGAAGCAAGAGTGGAGTTTTTTTGTCTCGTGGAAGAATTGGAAAAAAGAACCAAGTCATTTTAACTCCAAAAATATTAAACATCCGAAATTTTATACTTAATATTTAAAATCTGGTGGGGTCGCCGAAGTTGAATTCAAATGTAGGGAAAGCGAGTATCATCACGGAATTCGCCCTGAGCAATCAAGTTGAGGTCAATAGACGTTAGTAATAAAATAATTTCATCGTGCTTTACTTGGAAACCCTTGTACCCTTAATACACTTTGTAACCATTGGGTTCTATGATATGGTAAATTTTGTAGCATACGACGATCCAGAGTCCAGGACAGCCTTAAACCCTAAACCCTGAAAACCATCGTGCCATGGTAACATCTCGATCCTGTAATATCAACCCCTGACAGACGGCCATGTTGCATAGGGTTGCGAAGCTTAACGGCAAGCTGCTCGCTGCATCTCGGACCAGAAAATGCTTTCCAACATCGACATCATCGGCTTATTGTTCTCATTTGAAGCGAAAAAATGGCGGTATTAAAGAGGCCGCCGGTATTCACCATAACTCAAGGTATGACATCTTTTCCTTCTGTCAATATCGAATAATACGATATATTTCCTCTGATGCATCCGCCATCAAAGATCTTATATCATCGACGAAACCCCCCGAAAACATTAGTTTGGGAACTCAACTGCAAAAATCTCGGCCATGGGGTCGAAGTGAAGGTCACGAAAGCGATTCCGAGCATTTAGTCTGCCCGGGATGCGGAGTTTACATGCAGAGCGAGCAGCCGAAGGCGCCCGGATTCTTCACTAAACCCTCAGAGAAAGTAAAAAAGAAAAGAGTGTGGGTTGATGTCAAAGGAGACAAACTAGGAGATGAAATCTGGTTGAATCCAGACGATGGAGGAGAAATAAGTAATCAGATTAAGGTCCAGGAATCTGAACCGGGGTCCAATATCTCTCAAGAGGGGGAAAATAATGTAAACTTAAAGAAATCTGAAACGCTGGTGGTTTGCGCCCGGTGCCATTCCTTGCGCAACTATGGGAAAGTGAAGGACGAGAGCGTAGAGAATTTGCTGCCGGATTTTGATTTTGAAGTTACAGTGGGAGCCAGATTGATGAAGACAACCGGCAGCAGATCGACTGTAGTGATGGTGGTCGATACTGTGGACTTTGATGGGTCTTTTCCTCGGCGTGTGGCGGTGTTGGTGTCGAAGGCGATGGAAGAAGTTCAAACGATTTGACAGCAGCACGGCGCAGGGAGGTCGAACAGTGAGCGGCCACTTGTCAAAATTTTATTGGCGGTAAGAACGATGAGAACCCGCTCTCATTGGCTGAGCGAAAAATCGCAATTGCAAACCCCATAAAGGGAACGCTTTCAGCGTAATTATCCCTATGTTTTGAGATTTAACTATATCACTCCACTTTTCTCAACATAATGGAAAGAGTTTAAAGATGAACTCAAATAGCTCCACGCCTAAAATAATAGAACGAGATCTCTGTCCACCCAAATGTTACCCCACTTAGCGATATCTCTGTCCAATCAAATGTTACTCCACTTGAATCGAGATAGCTTTATCCACCCAATAAACAATTTGGATGTCACATCTAACATAGTTTTCTCACAGTTTTAGTTAACTTTAAAAATTCTTGCAGCTAAATGAAGAGTATGAAAAGTGTTGTGGGCAACTTTTTTTTCTAAGAAATTAAATTTTTTTTATATTGGTATATTTATATAAATTAAATGGTTAACCAATTATATTGGTATATTTATATAAATTAAATGGTTAACCAATTATTGGTTAGATATCAATTTATAAAAAATATTGAAATAATTATTTTATTATATATTTTTTATTGCCAAAAAAATTTAATAAAATTTAATTTAATTTTAAATTATTATAACGAATTATA
This sequence comes from Pinus albicaulis, assembly GCA_034641835.2. Classification (NCBI taxonomy): domain Eukaryota; kingdom Viridiplantae; phylum Streptophyta; class Pinopsida; order Pinales; family Pinaceae; genus Pinus; species Pinus albicaulis. The sequence continues at coordinate 4,856 of JAXQQM020090966.1, forward strand.
AAATGAATTAAACATATAAATATTTTTAAAAACTTGTAAGAAATTCATCTCATTTATCTATAGAGATTCTTAACCTATATTAGTTACAATTTTTTTTTTTTCCAAAAGGAAAAAAACGATGTTTATATTAAGAAGATAAACAATACATAGTTGCATGAATGTGGCTTCTGGCATCAACCTAGTCCTTAGGATTCGATCCCATCATCATAAAAATTATCAATACATAGATCAGCCCAGCATCATCCTCCAAAGAAACAAGAGAGCGGAAAAGTTATAAACGTATACATGGATCATCCCAGTAGCTTCATCCTAATAAAATTAGAGAGAGGAAAAGATAGCACCTATCTATGTCCACATGACAAGTCTATATAAGAGCACAAACAAGATTCAAAAACTATATGATCAATGCAACCAAAATTGTGGCATCTAGGCAAATAGAACAGCAATGAGAGGCTCATGAGCCATAGCTAGAAACCCGCCATATGGATAGATAAGAATTAGGCTCGCTTGATGAAACACCGGCTCGCTTACTAAGACACAAGCTCACTTGCAGAAGCTCGCTTGCAAAAAGTACATACACCATTAAAATTATAGGACCTTCAGCATACATATCCCACTCACTTGTTAGCAAATGACAATTCCATGTGAGGTCATGAATAAAACCATTCAGACAAAACCTGCAAGGAAAAATTTGTAGCATTCATGGCAATGGTACATAAAAATTCTGAAGCAGACGAGATCCACGGTAATGAAAAATATGGATACTGCCAATAGAAGTAGTGAGGCTCTTCTTAGGAAGGAGACTTGCGCGGGTGTTGTTTTCTCTATATATATGTTGCATAGGCAGATCATTGAGCTTGTTAAGGAGCTTTTTTATACGACAAATCCAACCCTGCAATCCTTTGGATGATAGATAGACTTCCCAGAAATCCCATCTAAGATCATCTTTGCATCACCATAGATATTCACTGTCTGTAGCCCTAAATTGAAAGCCAACCATAGCTCGCTCCACAAGGCAAGAGGTTTTGCCTTATTGTTGGTGCCCCCACCATTCTAATAGATCTGATATCTTTCCAAGTTCTCAAGCTTAATCCACGCTCCACAACCACAGGGTCCCCCCTGTTGAGCCCCATCAAAGAAAACCGTCCGCAAGGATATTGGGTGTGGCCGAATGCGGTGAGACATATCCTTTATAGACGATACAGAAGGTGGTTGAGCAGCAATCCATGCCATAATGGCCCCACGGATTTGGGCAAGGATTGCAGACCTTCCATAAAAAATAAGACAATTGCGAGCAAGCCAAACCTCCCAAAACAAATAGAAGGGCAGAGATTTGTATTTACCTTTGGTTTCTCCCCAAACCTCGAGAGTATTGATGATATTATCAATACGACATGTCCAAAAAATCACAATTCATTACGTGACACTTATCCATGTAACATTTTGTTTAATTAATCAATATATTAATATGGAAAAAAAAAGGCATAACTATTTTTAAGATAAATCTCAATCTTTGATTTGCACTACTATTAAGAATATTCCATGCAGGTTAAATTAAATCCCTAACTGTGTCTATCAATAATTATTAGGTGGATGATAAACATTTAACCTCCACAAAATATTATAGAATATGCCTAGTAGTATCCATAAATTAAAGGTTGACATTCATCTCAAAAGTAGTTATGGTTTTTTAATCCTTTTAATGAAATTGATCATTTAAAAAAATTTGTCATATGAACATGAGATATGGTTTTTTGTGTATTAGTAAGCCATGGTATTTGGCGATGATATTGTAATATCCATAATAATGTGGGGATGAATCTTCAGAGTTAAAAATGTTGTTACATATTTTTTTAAATGTAAATATATTTAACTCATATATTAGTTCTAGGTAATTTTTATGATTTTATTTTTTATTTAAATTTTGTTAATGTGAAATATATTATAAAATAAATGTTTTGATGTTTATTGAGATTTACCAACTATTTAATTTGTAATAGTTAGACTACTTCTAATTAATGTATTGAAGGAGAAAGGAGCTCTGCAAATGACGCACACAACTAGGGTTCGAAGCATTGAGTAGGGTTTCAAGGATCTGCAGGCCACTCATAAGTCAGAAGCGGCAGGCCACAGCCGTCAGGACACTGACAGAGGCAATGGGGACACCAGATGTGGGGGGGTGGGGGTACGATCCCCTCCTATAGCAATGTTACAGCGGGAGAGGTGAGTGAGAGCAAAGGAAAACATTCAGTCTCCCAAACAAATGATGAATACCCAGGTCTAGTCCTTGGCACAAGCTAGCAGGCCATAATGTGAGGCCAATGTCTCCCATGGGCGACCAAGAAACCCAAATTCGTGATTCCAACAAATAAACTAGAACAATACCGCAGCTATATGAAGCATCACGCAATAATCTGTAAGTTTATAGGAACATGGCCTGCGGAAAAGTACCTGATCAAATGGATCCAACTGAAATGGCAACCAAAAGGCCACATCGAACTGAAGCTCGGTGCCAGAGGCTTCTTTACAGTCATATTCTCGAACCTACAAGACAAAGAGAGAATACTTGAAAATGGGTCGTACTTCTACCATAATGTGGGACTGTTCATGAGGTACTGGGAGGAATGTTATAATCCAGATAAGGAGTATTTATGCACGGCACTGGTATGGGTGCGGCTATTTTCCCTACCGGTTGATTTTTGGCATCCAGAAATACTAGAAGGGATTGGAAACTCCATCGGCAAGTTTGTGAAGATCGTCGAATCCACCCGCAGAGGTAGATATACCTCATACACTCGCATCTGTGTGTATATGATTATAACAGATCTCCTCTCGGACATTGTGGAACTGGAATACCATGATGAGGTTTGGAAACAACCCCTGGACTACGAACATATCTAGTTCAGATGCCGACGGTGCCATGTGTACGGCCATTTGTACAAAACATTCCCTATAAACAATTAGGATATAGGGGAAACAATGGAGAGGAAAAGACCAGCGAAGGCAATAGAAGAGGAGGACGAGTTCACAAAGGTCAAAATAAAAAAGAAAAATACAAAAGAGACGTCGACCCTAAACCATAACCACCATAAACAAAATACAAGTAAAAATAGGTCTGAAGTGTTATCGAAGGAAGGGGAAGTGTCAAAAGATGTGCAGAAGACAAATGAGGGAGATCAGGAGTTAGATCAGGAGAAGCCCAAAGAGATGGAGGTGGAGACGCAACAGGAAATAGAGAAATACCAACATAAACCAGCATCGACACTGAAAATGAAATCCCTAACAGAACCAATGGACAAGGAAGAACAAGAAAAACCCTAGACAACTCGCCCATGGAAATAAAGGCCTCCAAGGAGGAGATAAGTTCGGAGGAAACAATGTTGATAAGGCTACTAAATGAATGGAGTCAGTTAGATGAAAGGTTTATACCAGAAGACCAGAAGAAGTTATACAAAGATATGTTTCAGAAGTACATGGCCAAACAGAGACAAAAAAATGCGAACCAAGGGGAACAACAAGGACCTCACCCCAGGGCCAAAGGAGGGAAAAAAAGGAAGAAAAAATATTCATTAATCAATAAAAATTGTAGGAAAAGGGTTGGTGAATTTTGGCAAGGTAATACCGCTATCAGTGGTATTCCAACAACTCCACAAGGTTTCCCAATGATAGTAATCTCTTGGAATGTGCGAGGCCTACACAATGGGGGAAAACATAGGTACCTCCAAGAACGACTGCAAAAGGAGAAACCACAGATCAAGCTCTTATAAGAAACCAAGATATCAGGGGAAAGAATCACGACCATTCTGAACCAAATGATACCTCGATACGAAGCAGTCGCAATTGATGCAAAGAGCAGTGCGGGAGAAATAGCAATACTCTGGAACCCTGTAGAGTTAACAGTAGATATGTGGATGAGTATGCCACATATATTATCAGGCATATTTCGACCCATAGGAGCCAAATATTGGGTTCTTATCTCGGCAGTATGTGGGCCACACATTCCAGGAGAGAAGGAGGCCTTCATACAGGCCATGGGTAAGCTAGGAGAGCTACATGACGAAAAGTTATGGTCGATCTGTGCAGACTTCAATCCGATCACGTTACTAGCTGAAAAAAAGGAGGCATGCGAAGAGAAGAACAAAAAATGGAACTATTTAGAAACATGCAAGATGAAATGCATATGGTGGACTTACCTACAATAAATAGCCTTTATACCTGGAACAACAGACGAGGAGGGAGGCACCAAGTTGCCTCGCAGCTGGACCAGTTCATGGCTTTAGAGGACCTCATCAGTAGAGATCTTAATTACGAAGCCTCGATACTTCCATGTTCGGGATCTGACCACTGGCCCATCAGTTTAGAGGTAGACCTCAAAGAAGGGCATAGAAATAGGCCCTTCCAGTTCAAGTCCTTCGAGGTGTGAGCTCCAACCTTCCAGGATAAAGGTAAAGAATGGTGGAGCTCAAGTACAAAACATGGGAGAAATGACATGCATACATTCCAGTTGAAACTGAAGGAGTTAAAACAAAAAATCAAGAAATGGAACAAGGAATAATTTAGGCATATTCAATAGAAAAGGAACTGCTTCAAGGGAGGATGAAACAGATCCAACAAAATATAATCACGGAGGGAAGAATGGTAGCATTAGTAGAGGAGGAAGAGAAACTGATTACTCAGATTGAGGAAAGAAGGAAGCAGGAGGAGATATTATGGAGGCAGAAATCACGAGTTCAATGGATTAGGGAAGGAGAGAGGAACACCATATTTTTCGTCAAGGCAATGATCCAACACAAACAACAAAACAAAATATTCTCCTTGAAGAACCCAGTCGGAAACAGGGTGGTTGACCATACAGACATGGAAAACCTCATGGTAAACCACTTCCAAGATATCTTGTAAGAACCTAAAGCGGATCAGTCAGTGGCAATTGATGGGATCACTCAACACATACCCCGGTTGGTAAACAGGGACTAGAACCTTGCACTAATGCGGGTTGTCACTATGGAAGAGCTGGAGGAAGTATTTAAAGGGCTAGCTAAAAATAAGGTGTCAGGCCTGGATGGCTTCACAGTTGAATTTTACCAAGTAGCGTGGCCTATCATCGGACAGGGCATTTTGAAGGTGGTAGAAGAATCAAGGAGAATGTGAAAGGTACAAACTGCCCTCAATTCTAATTTTCTAGCTCTGATTCCAAAACAAGACCACTTTGAAGAACCCCAGGGTTTTCATCCTATCTCTTTATGCAATGTAATTTACAAAATTATCTCCACTATTATGGTAAACTATCTCAAGCCCCTTCTCCTAGTTTTGATCTCCCATGAACAAACTAGTTTTGTAAAAGGGTGCCAAATCATGGATGGAGTTTTGATTGCCCGAGAAGCAATCCATTCCCTCAAGAGCCTCTGATCTAAAGGCATGATGATAAAAATGGACCTCTCGAAAGCTTATAACCGGCTAAGTTGTACCTATCTCCTACGGATACTTTAGGCTTATTTCTTTAACGCTCGATGGATCAAGTAGATCTATTCCCTAATTTCAACTATGGTCTTCTCCATTCTCCTTAATGGATCCCCAACCCACACCTTTAATGCCTCGCACGGTTTAAGACAGGGGGATTCTATCTCCCCTTTCCTTTTCATTCTAGTCATTGAAGGCTTGGGAAGATATATCAAAGTCAAAACCCAAGAAGGGTAATTTAGAGGAATGAGGATGTGGGGTAGTGACTTAGCCCTCAAACACCAACAATTTGTAGATGACATACTGATGTTCTGTCATGCTACCCTAAAAGAGGCAAGAAGCCTTCTGAATATATTCCAGGACTTTATGCAAGCCTCTGGAAAGCAAATAAACAAGGAAAAATCTAACATATATTTCTTCAACACCACTGCCCAAACTCAAACCTAACCTTCTTAGGCAAGACCATGCGTTTTCATATTGGGGCTCACCCAGTAAATATCTCGACACCCCCTTGAGCCTCGAATCCCTTCGAGCCTCAAATTGGAAGCCCCTTCTGGGCCAGATTCATGGGTGCCTTCAAAATTGGACCTTCAAGGCCCTAAACATGGCTATTCACGTTGTACTCCTGAAATTAGTTCTTTGATCAATTTCCATCGATGAACTCTCGGGTCTTGCAGAACCTAAAATGACATGAAATTAAATGGCTAATATATTTAAAATATTCCTATGGCATGTGGCGCAAAAATAAAAAATACGGGCTTTATTGCTATGGCATTACCTATCCAAACCTCAGATGTAAGGCGAGCTAGGACTCTCAGACCTGCACACCCTCAATGAGGTGATGGGGGAAAATTTATGTTGGATATGGATTCAAGGGGGAGAGGACCTATGGAAAAAAAATCTCGGAAAGGAAATACAAGATTCCACAAGCCATGGAAGAGAGACTAAGAATTCAAGAAACACCAAGAGGACCTTCAATTTGGAATCTGGAAGTGGAAAACAAGGATTAATTCGTATAAATAGTTTCTAGGAAATTCAAGGAGGGGATTAGGCAATGTTCTAGGAAGAGGCATGACAACAAAGAGAGAAGGTCTTCGACATATGAGACCTAGCTTAAATCTTCCTATTCATGAACAAACTATATAATAGGAAGGTCAACAAATACTAACAACCAGAACCTGGGAATAACTGGCATACATGGAAATCAAGAGAACATTGGTAGAATGCACCAGATTACCAATAATGGAGAGAATTTGGGAAGGAGATGCAATCCAAGAAAATATCCATTACAGAGGGACAAGACATCCTAATATGGGGATACTGAAACAAGGGGATGTTTACTATCCAGGAATGATACCAAATTAAATCAGAAGAACAAACGAAAAAACTCCTTGCTATTTATTTGGGCCAAAATATGGACTCAAAAACTCTGGCCTAAAGTGGCCTTCTTCCTTTTGCTAATATTCCATGGATGTTCCCTCACCTCGGACCAACTTCAAAAGCAAGGGGTGTAGATACCTTCAATATGCCCCATGTGTGGCGCACATAAGGAAATGCTAGAACATCTTCTCAATTTGTGCCCCTACACCTAGAAACTATGGAAAAACCATGAAGACCTATTTGGGTACTCAGATCATGATAAAAACAGTGTTCTAACCACTCTGGAAAAATTAAGGAAGCAAGTACACAATAACCTGATTTAAAACAGAGTGTGGGGCATTTTCGTTAGGTTCCTACTCTAGGTAGTATGGAAGTAAAGAAACATGAGAATATTAAAAGAGGAAAAGAAGGTAGAGAAGGAATATTGGGGGATCATTATACAAAATATTCGGGAAACTATCCTGGTAGAGAAACGGCATTGGGATTATTGGAAAGCATTGGGGCAGGAACCAAGGATACTCAACATGTTGAATCTTTCACTCAGATGCTAGAACCAAGCTCGTGGAAGCCCCAAGTTCAAAGGCCCCCTAGAGGACACCCAATTCAAGAATCCGCCTGTTGGATTCATAAAATTAAATTTTGATGGCACCTCAAAAGGAAACCCAAGCGCGGTAGGGTATGTCGACATCTTCAGATACCATATGGGAAATATAGTCAGAATGTTGACAGCTGATTGTGACATTGAAAGCAATTACAAGGAAGAATTCAACACGGTGAAGGAAGGAATAATCTTGGTGCAAAGAGAAAGATTCCATAAATTAGTGGTGGAAGGAGACTCCACCTTGGTGATAGAGACAATAAAAAACCTTCACTAAGGATCCAAAATGGGATAATATAAGAAAAATATGGAGAACAGCCAGACTCACATAGGATATAGGTGCATTAATATCAAGAATGCACTATATTATTCTGAGGCATGTGAGATGCTGAGGTAATGCAATGACAAACTTATTAGCCAACTAGGGATGCAATAATCAGGGCAAGTATTTATACCTTGCATGTGAAAGAGTCGAGCAAGAGAATGATCTAATATAACTAATGGAAATTATTGAGAAAGAAACAAAGGGGAATGAGATAGATTACCCACGGTCGGGGTGCGAATAGGATAGATGGTCCAATCGAACAACACCTGGATGAAGGGTCTAGAAGGAGGCCATGGAGAAGGGTGTGAAAGTCGATGTCATCATATGAGAAAGGTAATGAATGAGAGGGCAGGTGACAGGTGGGGTAGTTGGCTAATAGGAGTGGAGACGTATGGAAGATTTTATGCAAGAGTCGGCATGTGGAGCATGCAACCCGCACATTGTCAAAGTGGGAAGAATCTGAAGATGAGCATGTGTAGGAGGTGGAAATTGAGGGTCCATCTCCACCATAAGGCACGAGAGAAGAGTAGACACTGGTGTGTAGCCTAGACCCTACATGTGCATGAAAATAGAAAGAGGAAAATGAATTATTGTTGGTTCTTAGTATTTGGGGATATCGAGATGAGTTTAATTATGATTATGCTTAGGCATTTGTTGCATGGACCTCTGAGTATCTCAATTGCTGCGAGGAAACATTTTGCGTGCTCCTCGAAGCCTTATCCTACGCTTAAGCTTGATGTCTTCTTGGTCCTGAGGAGGCCTTGGGTAGGACGGTCTGGTGAGGAGGAATGGGATGGTTTTGAGGGGAGATTTTTTGCATATTTTCTACTTAGGGAAGGTGGGATGTGGAAACTTCATAGCGAGCTGAGAAGCTGACTAGGCAAGACTAGGGAGAATTGGGAGAGAGGGGTGTTCAATGGGCAAGGCTTGGAGGGCATTTGGGAGCTGAATAGCAACTTTGGGACTCTTAAATAGAGGGAAAAAACCAATTTTATGAACCATGTCTCTATTTAGGGAGGGGGAAGCAGTGTTGCCAAATTTACAGGCCATCTAAGGCCCCGACACCAGTGCAGAGAGGGCAGCCGAGTGGGTAAGGGTATATTAATGATGGATAATAGGCTTGGGGGGGGAATCACTTTGCTTGTAACTCAAAAACCCACTTTTCCTGCAATACATGTAAACATAGAGGCACCATTTCATTTGGGAATTGGAGAATGGAACCAAGTAAGAAGACTACCATTAATTTATTAATGGGATTTTCCTGTTCTGTGGGCCCAAGTAATAGCCACGGGGCTGTGACCACTGGTCCACTCAAGAGGCCAGTAGTGTGGGTGGTCAAGGTCGAACCATGGGTCACCAAGGAAGAGGGTAGGAAAATTAAGAAAGAAGAGGTGACATGGAAGATGGGTCGGTCGGGCCAGAAGGAAGGAGATAAAGGAAAAATTTGGGCAAATGTTTCCATGAGCTAGCCCCCCCGAAAAAAAGGAAGGAGGTAAGAGGCGGAGACAATGAATAATTTAATGCATGGGTATAGTGAAATCTCTCATGCACCAGTGAAAGCCAAAATATCCAGGTGGGAGACAGAAGTGAGAGGAAGAGCCGCAAGGGAGCAGATTCAAGAAGAGGAATGTGATCCACTGGTCATGGACCTGAGCAACACTAGTGGCAGCATGACGTTGTTTCAACAATTCATACAAAATTACCGGATCATGAAGAATTTATTGGAGATGCCATATCTGAAAATTACCAACAGATAGAGGGGCCACCACAGCAGGGACAAAATCAAAATAGGGAGGAAGAACCTAGTCGCCTGGTGATCCAAAAGTAAATCCAGTGTGTGCAGGTTTAGTTGTTCTACCAGAATGTCAAGTTAGGACAAATGGAGAATGTGTTGTAGAGCATGTAGAAACAAGAATTTCCAGGATCAAGTGCGAAGGATCCGACACTAGTGGATTCTTCTGAAGACTAGATGTTAGCATTTTCTATGGTTTTCCTATTAATTGTGTTATAATTATGTCGACTAGATTTTACATTTCCAGTTGTTTATGTTTTCTTAGTATGATATTATACTGCATAGGATCAAAAACTCAGTTTAATATCCTCAAAACATTTAAATTTTGGATGACGTATAATGCAAACCAGTGGCCAATAGACCTGGTTTCCTTCGGGCAGGTTGAGGTCATTGGGAACACATCTTTTGTAAAGATGCTTTAAAGATAATGAATGGAGAAGTACTACCAAGTTCACAAAAAAAATATTATACACTATCCACATATTTTTTCATGCCAGGATCTCGCTTTTAACATAAACTTTTTATATTTTAATGATAAATTAACATTTTTTAATTGTACACTATCCATATATTTTTCTCGTGTCATGATAATGCCGAAAATACTAGAAGATATATAGAGAATTTTCCAAAATAGAATATTGCAATTCGCTTTGCAGAATACGAGCCTTCATAGAATATCACAATTTTTGCAAAGGATTCGGGGATTCTGATGTATTTTTGACATCGGCATGGCCTCTACACTGAATATGATTTGTTCCCTGAAACACACAAAGGAGAGGGTAGTACAACTATTCCTGTGTACAATTTGCATACGTAATGTCAAAATGAAATGAAATGACGAGAAAGGCGAATTAGAATTCAATTTGACACACATACAAAATGATAGAAAAATTGAAACAAAAATATAAATTATCTATAATAAATGGAATGATATATGAGAAACATCATCCAAGATCTCCTGATGTGACCCGTACCCTGTACTGCTGCAGAGGGTGTGCCAAGCAAGACATTTTCTAATAAGATATAAAAATAAACAACCAATTGTATAACAGAAAAATCCAAATAAAATAATTAGTGGAAAACATAAAATTATTTTCTTAGAATTACACTTTAATTTATTGAAAAATATGTGATACTTTGACTAAATAAATACATACTCAACCTCATACGTAATGCATAAGATTGATTCTTTATAACTATAAATTGCACCACATCTTGCAAAGGAAACTCTATAAGACTGTAGCATATGAAACATTAGCATAGAAAAAAGAAGTAGAACTTATCTGCAATGAACAAGAACGTGGAGGCCTACTTTCCCAACACCAACATCACAGCCAGTGTCATGGGTGGTGAAGTTCTCACAAAAATCCCCAACGTCACCCCCGTCCTGGTTCCCGCCATGAGATTCTTGCATTTGGCCCTGGTGGCGACCAATATTGACGGGAAAGTGAAGGTTTTGACTCCCCACACTGTCGAACTCATGCTAGATTCATTCCCACCTTCACAGGCCTTCAACTCCTCCCAGAACAACATGATGATTCTATTTTTTTCCTTCCTATGCAACATAAAGCCCTACTTGATGATCAACGTCTACCCCTACTATGTCTACATGTAGGGAAACTGTGTCGTGTCGCTAGACTACGCTCTGTTACAACCGCTCTCGCCCAATAGGGACGTCATTGACCTCAACACGTTGCTCCATTATACCAACATCTTTGATGTCGTGTTTGACACGACCTAATACCCCATGACCTCGCTAAACTTCCCAAACAATCCTGTGGTCATGACAGAGACTAGGTGGCCCTCCATGGGCAACACCACTGTAGACAACGCCGACACTTACAACAACAATCCTGTCTAGCATGTGATAAACAACACTAGAACCCCCAAGATCTCTGATGTGGTTGTCAAAACCTACATCTATGAGCTCTTCAATGAGGACCTCAGGCCTGGTGGGACTTCAAATAAAAACTGGGGGCTCTTTAGTGCAAATTCCACGCTCGTGTATGTCCTCCACCTCAATGGCACGAGATTGGCTCTGGCCAATGATACTTTGGCCCAGAACATCTATGTAGCCCTATCCAAGGATGATATTGAAGTCCTTCAAGCGATGTTGGAGTGGGCCTGCCATTCTCGGAAGGATGATTTCTCTTCTATTCAGGCCAGTCAGGGTTGTTGCATTTCGAATATTGTTGCAGATCACGCCTCTTATGCCTTTGACAACTATTACCATAATAGTAACATGGCCTCTTGGTCTTGTGACTTCAACGGAGTCACCACTATAAACATTATTGATCCAAGTCGCAATTCTTGTATTTTCCAAGGTATTCATGGTGAAAATAGGACTCTTTTGTTAATGGCACTGTCCTTAGCAATGTGACGTTTCCTTTGTCTAGGAAAAATACTAAAGTTTTAATTATTTCTGCACCCCACCTTCAGTCACATATTCATCCAATTCTTTTTCCTCTTGTTGCCATTCCCATTCTATTTTTTGTTTTGGAACCTTCCTATTTCGTAGGACAAAAGAACTATATTATTATTGATGTACCTTTGAAAAGAACAAGTAATGCTTCATTCCTTTTTTCAACGAAGGAAGATGTAAATTTAGAGGCTCGATATATCTTTGGAGATAAATAGGTTGTGGAAATGAAAGATTTCATCAGCTATCATTTGGGGGAGGGGAGGCTGAAAATTCAATTTTGGCAAAGAATAAAAATTCATTGTGGCAGGAAAAATAGAGGTATCATAGTCATTCGGTGATACGTATTATGTATGTGCATCATGATACGTGTACAACTATCACTATCATTGATTGATTGTAGGAATGGTGAAAAAAAGAAAAAGACCAACAATATTTGCACATTAAATCTAACCTCTTACCATTAAACATAATTAACTTAAAAAATACATGAAAACTTAAAAGACCTAAGAAAATATGAAAAAAAAATGACCCAAAAATATTATTATTACATCATAAAAAAATACCCAGAAATATTAATATTACATCTTAAAAAAAAGACCCAAAAATATTAGTATTACATCATTAGAAAAAATGACCAAAACTATTACTATTACATCATAGAGATGGTTACCAAATGAAGGTGGCCATAATTTAGATAAAAAATACATCAAAACATCCAATTAACAACTATGATCACTCAAATAAATATTTGCTTAATCAAATAGAGGTTATTAATAGAGTAAGGACCTTAAAAACATAATTTAACTACTATTGGTTAATATCATCCTTAAATCTAAACTATTTATTATAACTTTTTCGTGATGACTACTTAGAATGATTTATTGATAATTTATAATACACATATTTAGCCATTTACAATCCATCTATATTAACAGTTCTTTTACATTCTTTTTTATAATCTTATTAAATATTAGCCTTTTGCATTCTTTTTTTTATAATCTTATTCAATATTAGATTATTTTTTATATTTGAATGAAATTTTTTATTTGAATAATAAAAAATTAAAAATCATATTTAATATAAAAAAAAAAATTGAATAAAATAATTTACAGTGATTCCAAAATTATATTAACAAAAATTATTTTATGGCTCCATAATACTATATTAAAATTTCAAATACTTTATTAGAATTCATAACCTTTTCACGTGGATATGCAATATTAACACTAAACGCCTTCACGTATAATCATAAATAGAGAAACAAAAAGGTAATTAAATCACTTAATATTAGAACCTTCGTTTATAAAAAATAAAAAATCATATTTAATAAAAAAAAAATTTGAATAAAACAATTTACACAGTTATTCCAAAATTAAATTAACATAATTTATTTTATTGCTCCATAATACTATATTTAAAATTTCAAATACTTTATTAGAATTCATAACCTTTTCACTTGGATATGCAATATTAACACTAAACGCCTTCACATATAAGCATAATCAGAGAAACAAAAAGTAAATAAATCACTTAACATAAGAACCTTCTTCTCTCATGTTCTTTGAAAAATACATATAACGATTTTGTTTCATTTATAAAATTCCATGTCTTTTCAGTGAACAAAAGTCATTGCAGTATTGCATATAATTAAGAATCATGTTTACCATTCTCCTATTTTAAAAAAAATATTCGACGAGCCAATTTTAATTCGGAGCCAGCCGAGGTTAGACACGGCTAGTTTCCCAAGGAAAAGCTTATGTGAGTGGAAGACAAAGCGCAGGCATATAGGTTGAGAATGGCGGAATGACTGAGCGTGAGAAAAGGCTCATTCAAGATAGCCAAGAAGTCCACGCCCCGGGTTGATCACATTCACGGGTCGTGCTTTCGAGAACTAGTACAAGAGATCATAGGGAATGGTTTCGAACCCGCAACTACAGCACCTCCCGCAGCTTCCCACGGCCGCTTTAAGAAAATTTCTCCGCTTCCGCTCGACCCTACCTCCGCAGAAAATTTAAATACCAACTTATTCCGTGTCCCCATCTCGTTTCTGTTCTCCCCCCTTTACTACTTCACTCTGATGGATTGGACATGGACAGACGATACCTCTGCGTCTCCCATTAGCCTAGCATATAGATAGCTAGCGTAGAGCCGCGCTGAGCAGGCGGAGAGGAGGTCCCATGTGGATAACCAAGCCACTTTCCCCCTCTCGCCAATGTTGTTTTGGAAATCGAAGAGAATTCATGGGATTCGACGTTTGGCCTCCGCAGCCCCTGAAGTTTTGAGCGTTTGTAGATTTAATAGGTAGTTCTGACTTAATTGTTAAGTTAGGGTAATTGTTTTTTCTAACTACTAATTTAACGACAAACAAATTTTCAATCGTTTAATAGTAGAAGCTAGGGGAGTTGTTTCCAAAGAAGAATGGTAGAAGCTAGGGTAGTTGTTTCCAAAGAAGAATGCATTAAGAAATAATGATATAATTTTTTTTTTTAAGATTACATTATGATATATGCATTATTCTTGAGAACATTAGAGTTTCATGATTTGATTAATGTTATTTATGTGATGATGGATAGTGATGTACTTATTTCGAATTCAATTTGCGCTAGTGGCCAATGAACATTTCAATGATGTTTCATCATTTTTATAAATTTTGATGTCTATTTTTGTGATTTAATGTTACTCACAATTGTTTGAGTGTGGCAGGGGACCAACTTGGGACACTTGCATTGTAGTTACCCGCTCTGGTAGACTGAGCTTGATATTACATCTTCCTATATATAGCCTCTGAGATCATGGCCGATTCTTAAAGGACCTTAGGTTGAGGATCTAGATATCTGACTTTTACTATTAGTGAACATGACAATGATTGTGACATGCCAGTTTGATGTTATGATGATACTGGTTGTGATGGACCTGTTGACAACTATGTCTAATCATGTGATGGATTTATAACATAAAGGTGGATTCTTTGATCCCTACCACCATTAGTCTCATTATAGCCGGAGACATAGGATATGATACCGATCTCCATCGTCGCACATAATTTTCCCCTCGTAGTCACTGGATGCTTGAAGGGAATGTGACGTGTCACTCTTGGAACTTCAAGGGAAGTTCTTGAAGGGAAAGACCGATTTCGAACCCTTGTAATCAATAAGAAAATAATTAGTGTGGTACCATTGGAACTTCTAATGGATATTCTTGAAGGTCATGGCCGTATTGACACCCTAGGCATCAAGAAATTGATTGATGTGGCACCCTTGAAACTTTGAATGGAATTTCTTGAAGGGCATGCCTGACCTAGCACCCTTGGCATCAATAAGAAACTTCTGAAATATAATTAATGCATGATAATCATACTAATTCACATAAATAGGGTAAATGAGGTTTTGGAACTTACTTATCTAAAAAAAAAAAATAGTAGGGTAAAGGGAGAATAGGAAGAAATAAGAAATTTGACCAATTAATAACTCTAACCTTCCCACATTTGGAAAATATTAGGTAGAAGCTGTGTATATAGAGTAACTCCAAAGTACATAAGGTTTAATAAGCAAAGGGATAAAAGGGTATTAGATTTAATTAGGAAAATTAATCCTATAATAGTCTAGCCCCATTAAGAAAACATGGTGGAGAATGAAAATAAAGATTAATAAATTAAATTAGAGAAACTTTATAGAACTTCCATATGGCAAGAGCCAACACAATGATCTCCATCTAAGAGTCAATTTGATTTAAAATATGATGTAGTGAGGGGACAAAATCTAAGACTTATCATTTGACTTCAATAATGATCACAAATTAAAGAATAAAAAAGGGGGATTAAGAAACAACTAAGAGAAGAAATAGAGAGTCATGTTGGGCTGAGCAAAAAAAATATTTTTGAATTAAAATTTAATTAAATAATTTTGGAGAGCCTTGGTGAGAGGGTGACACATGGGTGGGTGAATAATCAAACCTTTTGTAAATAAAAATAATTATTTATGGATGAAGTTCCAAGTGTCACTTATGAATCCTCCAATAAAAGAAGGGGAAAGCTATGGGAGGAGGGACATTTTTATTACCTATTGTTGGTTGAATGAGAGAATTCTAATTTTAAAGTGAATATGACTATAGTGTGTCTGGTATAGTGGAGTTTTTGTTTTGAGAAGGGGGATTCTTGATAAAAGAGTTTTCTCCTCTACTCGCTAGCACCTCTCCACTATCTTATAGACTCATTACAACTCGAGGGTATGTGGGGAAGAAAAGTAGCCAAGGAGTAGGTTGGGAGGTCAACTAGTGAGTTGGTGACTTTCAGCCGTGGATGCTACATCCTTCACACCCATACATGAACAACCACAAAGTAGTGCAAGAATCAATGAAGTCAAATTGAGTCTCCATCGTTTTAGTGAACTATACTTCGAGTTACATAAAATTTCACTACATGTTTATTTGATTGCATTAAATTGTATAATTAAATTATGAATGAATTAAACACTTTATACAATTGAATTATGAATGAATTAAACTTAAAGTGTTATGTGTATTTCATATTGATGCATGGTTTATTATGTGATTCACTTATAGTCATTATTCATGTATAAATGAATTCCAAATGGAAGAATTTCTTAATTTGTATGTAATACAATATCTTAATATTCTCTCTATTTCATTGAAAAATATATATAATATCTTGTATTCCTTTAGTTGTTACTTACTCATGTGTTGCATGTTGTTAATATAATTAAACCAAAAAAAAAGGTTAATAGATAAATAACATTAAAATGCAGTCTCTAACCTTTCTCAAAATTAAGAGACTAAATGAGATATTTAATTATATGCAACAAAATTATACATAATTATATTATATACAACTCATGATATACAATAAAATGCATCTCTTCATTAAAAATAGAGTTCATAAAATGGTATCAAAATATTAAGGTAAAATAAAATTATTTTATGAAAGGTCTTAAATACTTTCTCAAAATTAAGAGTGTAAATGCGATATTTATGTGGGAATAATTTATTTAGTAATAAATTATTATTTTTTAAATGAAAATGAGATTTTTTTTGTTTATTTGTAAATATGTGTTTGTAAGGCAGTAAATACATTAGGTAATACATAGATATATTTTATATAATAATAATAATAAATCTTGAGCCTTGAGAAAAATTATAATATTTTTTATACAGAATTCTAAATTAAAAAAAAAAAAAAATTGTGTAGGTATACACTTTACAAAATTTACCTATCCAAAAAACAAAATGTACATGTCATACTATAACTTATTAACAATGGAACCCTTCATAACTATGAAATACCAACCCATTTAGCTCTAACGAACATGAGAGAGCCTAATTTGAGCATTGATTTTTAAATCTCCCAATCTTAATTTACACCCTTCATTAGAAAATAAATCCCCATATTTTTTTAGATCTTGGAGAACATGGAAATATGCTATTGAAGAAAAACTTTCAACTACTTTCATAATTCCTTTGATAAAACTTTGTAATGTTTTTTTTCTTAGAAATGAGCTCTTCACCAAATGTTCAACGGGAAAGAGGGAGTTTCCCAAAACAATGGGAGAAGCTACTCACTTGATTTTCTTTGGATAAATAAATCCCATTGTAGACATCATAAGCTTCAACTTGTTTTTTTTCCATGCATCCTAAGCTCTATCAATACCTTGCAACTTTAACTTCCTCACAATCATAGAGAAACTGTCCCCCTCCTACCACCCCTAATTAGTAATATGTATATGTGATAAACAAACTTTAAATATAAATTACAAGATTATTGGACTAAGTGATTTTTTACTAGCATTAATTTTATGTTTACATTCAAGTACTATTATTATTATTTAAATTCACTGCCAAGCTAGACACTATATTGGAGTATTGGATTCACTGCCAATGCTAAAAAAGAGAGAAAAATAATTAAAAAATAAAGCTAACATGAAATTATTGGGGCTATGTTTAATAATAATGAGTTATTTTCCCCCTTTTCCTCTTTTTTTTCGACCTTTTGCCAGAATGTTTGATCAAGAGCATCCATTATAAGTGAAAATTCTTTTCCTTCTAAATTTTCATGCAATGATCTATCTGAGTCTGAGCTCTCAGACACATGTGTTCATTTTACTTCAGCTTCTCTTTAGTTGTTTCCAATTTCTTCATGTTGATTTCCAAGGGTTTTTGTCACTAATAAGCTAGTGGTTTTCTTATCATGTCCATGTAGAACCATTTTCTTCTCTTTTCCCTCCTGCACTTAAGATTTGTGTTGATTCAATGTTTCTGGTCATTGAACACTTCCATCTATTTATTCATCTTCATCATCGGAAGAAGGTGGCTCTGGAAATTGCCATCCCTTTGGATTTTGGGATATATTTTTTTTTCTCTTGAGGGCACGAGCTTTGCAGATGCCCCATTACATCTCAAAGTAGTATTTTCAAACTCTAACTATTGTTTCCACTTAAAATATTGATGAATCAAATGAATGTGATCTGGTAGACCCTTTCATAGGTGGATGTGCATAATATTAAATTCTTTGACTCCTTAATTACTAATATAATCTTATAATTTAAGTAACTATGGATTTAAAAAGAAAATATTTACATATAATAATTTATTAATTTTAAAATATAATTATTTAAAGTTAATTAATTGAATTATATTTAAAAATATTAATAATATATGATTGTATTATATGTAATTCATAATATATGCAATTCATTAATTTATAGTTGATAAAATGATATCGGAACATTTCAGATAAAATAAGATGGATTCATGAGATGGTCATACAAGGTTAGATCACATTGAAATACTTTGTTAAAATTAAGCTAAATAGATGATATTTATAAAGGATTTATTTTTATTTTATGTGAAAATAATTTTACTTATAAGTTACAAAGCTTTTAAGGTGAATGAAAGTTTTACTAACTTGATATTTAGTTTTTTTTTATGAAAATTTAAAAAAAATATGATGTATATTTGTAATTTTTTGTGAATTTGTAATTAAAATTATAATACACAAACTTATTGTACTACTTTGCGGACATTAATTCACAATTTAGAACAAAAATTTCAGACATGCAATAAAAAATAACACACATGCAACAAGTATTTTTATCTGCAGAAAGAAATCTGCGAAAAACCTCAATGCCTCGTGCATTAATCAAATGAATAAATATGTATTACAATTTATTTTCACAACTAAGATTACCTTGTAAGTGCACAACCTGTCTCTCTTCTCACTGAACGCCTCTAGACAAGACTTAGTCAATTTCTTCTTTGGCTTGAACTCCTATTTCCTTGCATTGTTCCTTCAGGAATTAGCCCATTTTATTTATGAAATTCCTCAAATTGAATTGTGTAATTCGAGAACTGATCATCCTTAATCGCTGCAATGGGTAACTTAATTTCGTACGCACCAGCCTCACTGTTCAGTCCTAATTTTTTTTCCTAAACCATTTAAATGGAATGATAGAAAATCACTTGAGAACTAAATAATTGATCCAGTTTCATAATTAAATCATGAGACATAAATTCTAGGTAGGTCAAGCTAAGAAAAAAAAAGCATAGAAATGAAATTGATTTGTTCAACTTTGAACTAAAGTGGAGAGTGATCTTTCTTTGATATTGGAAAAAATCAAAGAAATTTAGATGCCCCTTGGGATAATTTATATCCCAGCTAGCTCCCATTATGATCTCTAGTTATGAAATTTTAACCTAAAACTTAATGAAAACCAAATCCACACAAACCACATAATTTACATCTCAAAAATATACTTAATATATAAATTATAAGATACTACTAATATTGATTAATATGCTATGAATAAAACAACATACTAAATCAATAATAAACTGATATATAAAACTAATACCATATACATCATATATTAAAAATGGATCAATAAAATTTTAAGAACTAGCCAAAAATATTATAAATCACATATATTTTTTTCATAATTAATTAAATTTTGTTTAACATATATTCTACTACATTAAAATAGTGTTGAGACTGGAAGTGCAATGACTAACCAATAGTTACCCATATATGGGTGATGTTTTCAAACCTATATAAATTTGGCATAATCATTTTTGCAATGAGATTTTACAGTGAAAGATTTGATGATTATGAAAGATTTTCATAAACTACCTTTAATTCTTAATGAGAGGCCCCAAGTTTTAGGTGGACACTTATTCATGTTTGGGAACATAAAGAATAATTAAACATTAGGCATCTTATTGAGAATTACACACATAATCATTATCATGCTGAAATTTGAAATTTAGTTAAATATATGTTTTTAGTAATTTAAAAAATAATAATATAAATTAAATTTTCATTTTTGTTTATATTTTTAATATATTTTATTTCAAAATTATTTACACTTGCATAAAATATATATATATATATATATATATATATATATATATTAAAATGACTTTACACAATTAAAACCCTATTACATAACCTTAATTTGTTAAAATTGACTTGGTTTAATAAATTATAAAATTACTTATATTTTATATACATATAATTGGATGGGACAATTTAATTGGCCATCATAATATTATGAAGTATTTTTTAAGCCATAAGATTTAAAATCTAAATCATTGTAAATGAAAAAAATAAGAAAAAATAAAAAAAAAATTCCAAAAATAACCCAAACCCAAAAATATAGCTTAATTAATAATCACCATATTATTATAAAATATTATCTAAACTATGAATCAAAATTTTAATACAATGTAAATACGATATATATAACCACAACGTATTAAAACTAGAGTCGAATTGATAAATTTAATACTTGATTTCATTTCATACGCACTAGATTTGATTTTATTAGTAAATCTCTTCTACAAGCCAAAGTCGATAAAGGCCATGTAAACTTTTTAAATTGCCCAAAGTCAACACTTCGATCTTCTGAATCAAATCCAACTTCCTTGATTATTAATTACAACCGACTTCATTATTATTAATTTCCTTTTAAAAATCACTGAGATCATGAGACCTTTGGAAAAGTTGGACTCTACCACCGACATCTTTATTGTTATTAATTTGTTTTTAAAAAACACCTTGAGAGAATGCGAATTTTGGAAAAGCTGGAAGAATCAAAATCGATGGTCAATTCGTATTTAATTATGCCCATGTTTTGTAACGGTAATTGAGTTGTTTTTTCTTATTTAATTGGTTTGAAATTTTCTTGCAATTCATTTAAATTATAAGGTTGATAGGTAAATTTTACTTAATTTAAATGAATTGTTCTTTAAAAAAAATTAGCGTTAAATTTATATATATACAATCAAAATATTCAATTTAAATAATACAAATCAAAATTTTATTTCAAAAGTTTTCACCAATTTCTAACCCAAAAAAAATCACTTCAAATAAACACCACAACACCTAAGAGAATTCACATAGAAAAGTGAGAGCTAGTTTTTGCTATACCTAAATCATATGCCGGGTAAGGCTGGGACCGGATAAGGTTGAGATGGTGTGGCATGGTGTCACTACTCTGGAAAACGTATTACCAGCTATATGTTCCAAAGTTCAAATTCTGTAATTTCGGCTGTAAAACGCGTTACCAGGTATATGTTCAAAGTTGAAATTATGTAAATTACGCTTTAAATTTGACCGTTGGAGCCGTAAAGAAGTGGGCTTGTTTTACGCGTCGAAGAATCTCATATCCTTTGCACCGCCTCTCTAGTGTATATAACATCAATTCTGTACCCACCCATAACTACAGAATCAATCCATCATCATCGCTTTTCCTTACATTCTCTGACTTGAAAGTTCTAGAAATCGACTCTAAAGAAGTTCGCCATGTCTGACAACAAGATTCAATCGCCACCTGCAGGTTACCCTTTAGGAAATCCTCCTCCGGGTTCGGCTCTCTGCTCTTCCTTTTCTCTTATTTCTATCAATTGTAGTATTTTTATTCAGAGTTCATAAATCTGCAGGAAAATCATAGATCGCAGATTAATCACAAAAAGAGCATAGATCATAATTGCAGACTTGTTGAGAAATGTTTTTAGAATGATAAATTTCAATTTTCATTAAAAGGGTTTTACTGTGGTGGTTATTAGGGTATCCTACTCGGGCTCCTCCTCCACAGTACGCTCAAGCAGCTGGACCTGTTAAAACGCAGACGAGAGGCGAGAAAGGATGCATTGAAGCATGGTATGAATTCAATTAAATTTTTCATTACTTTTATATATGTGGGGTATGATTTTGTGTTATTGACTGTTTTGGTTTTTTTGGATTTGCAGCCTTGCGGCTTTGTGCTGCTGTTTTGTGTGCGAAGAGTGTTGCTAAGGAGGAGTTTTACATTCCTCGGGGAAACAAAAAACGATTTAAAGACTCTATGATAATATAAAACTACGTTCTATAATTACTGCAATTTTTGGTTTCACTGTTTCGGTGAAAACAGATTTATGTTTTTTTATGGTCAGTGTTGATTTAGTGGCTTTTTGCCATTCACTTACAGCCCTTTAGAATTCGGTGGCAAAGCTGTATTGATGTAATTACTTGGTTTGAAAGTTAAGAATAAAAGGCAACTTGGTTTGATTGTTGATGTTCTATTTTGTATTTTCGCTTTCTCAAATTTGCTATATCTCCTTTCTTCTGTTATTTGGTTTTAAGATGCATTAAAATTCCTTTTTTTAAAGATTCTCATAAGTTGGATAAAATTGAATTTATCACTGAAATGTCCATTAATCGGTTTGTCTAAGTGTACTCTTTCTCCCTCACATCACAAGTAAAAATGGCAGGAAAGTTGTTAAAACGTAAACCCCGACCACCCGACTGGGCCCCGCCGGTCGGGCCAGGCGGGTCCCTTTCCAATTTCTTCTGGCGTTGTTGTAGGCTGGTCCGATTACATTTGAGTCTCCACCGTCATTGATTCTTCTCACCATAGTTACCAAATTTGAATTTCAATATTAATTTAGATTTAATATTGAAAAAAATAGAAAATATACGAAAATTTCTTATACACATCTTTATTATTATTATTTTTTTCAAAATTTTAAAAATTGAAATGAATCTTTTTATCTTTATTTTTAACATTAATCTTTTTTATTTATTTAATTTTTTTTGTCTATTTAAAATAATCTATTATTTTTATTGCCAATTGAAAAAATATCTAATATAAATAATAATAAAAACTCAAGACTGATATTCAATCTCAAAAATGAGATATTAGATATTAAAGATATACTTAAATAATCTCCACAAATCAAAAAATATATCTCTCAAATACTAGTTCTCTTTCGATTTGAATTTATTCAACAATATGTGTAGATTGATTTTTGTGATAAATCACACAAAATATATAGTTTAATTGAATTCCAAATCAACTATTAATAAAACTAGTTTACATAATAACAGCTATTGAAATTATATTTTAAAATTTTTATAATATTTAAAATATAGAACTTACCCTTTCTTGTAATTTTTTAATACAAAAACCACATTTTTAATAAAAAAAAATTACAATTTTATAATTGAAATTTTTAAATAAAAGATTTCCATAACGTTTTTTATATATAAATAACGGTTTCGTTCATATGCTTCCGTGGGATGGATGTTTCTATATTCAAAGAATGTTTCGCTTATCGACCAGAGGAGATTCAAACATTGTTTCGCTTATTGACCAGAGGATTCAAACATTGTTCTGGTGGGCGACGCTCTTGCATTAGTTTGGGGTTTTTCAACGTTAATAGAGAGCCGACTTTCAACATTAATTAAGTTTTTAACTATTTTTAAAAATTACAAAAATAGCGAAAGGTGATAGCTAAGTATAAAAAACCATTAAACTATTTTACAATACATCAATAAAAACATCTTAAAATCATTCTCTGAACTCTTTAACATTATTATTAATAGAGAACTTTCCCGAGTGAGGTGATGAGCTTGGAGGTTTTACGAGGCAAGGGTGCAAGACACCGTCACCTCATCTACGAGGACATGGAATTTGCTCCTCGTCGAGTTTAATGTCGAGTGCACATAATTAAGTTTTTAACTATTTTTAAAAATTACATACGATATTTATGAAAATAATGAAAGGTGAAAATTAAGTATAAAAAACCAAAAAATTATTTTACGATACATCATTAAAAATATCTTAAAATCATTATCTAACTCTTTAAAATCATCATCTAACTCTCTAACATTAATAGAGAATTAAAGAGCTTGGAGGTTGAGGGAGGTAAGGGTGCAAGACACTCTCACTTTATCTATGGGGATGTTAGCACTCTATAATTTATAAGATTGCAAGAATAAACGATAGAGGACAATATCAAACCACTTTGGAGTCTAGGACCTAGCCTTCTTAGAATCAGAGAGGGCTCTCTCTGTTTTTATGATTTATGATTTAGTTTGGTACAATTCAACCTTTTATGACTCCATAGCCCAATGGATTAGTTTGAATTGTACATAATTTTTTCAAATGCAAATTGGATTTCACTAGCAGTATGAATATGAAATGGGAGAAAGTATAGGGTTCAGAAATAGCGAAAGAGCAGTTAAGAATTATTTAACTATACTTTAGAGGAAAACATTAAGATAACAAACACAAACATAATTAAGGTGCTCTCTCAACAAATCTTAGTCTAAATTTTTTGTTTTGTAATGAGAGAAATTGATGCATAGCATGAAAAGACAGAGGAAAAAACATTAGCACAGAGGAAAGAACATCACCATTAACATAGATCAAGATTCCTGTGAACAGTCTCTTACTATTGATGCTCAGATCAAACAGTTACAGTGTTCCAATACAATGATCTTTGCGACGCAGAGTCTAACAAGGTCCAACCCTTGATACTGAAAATTCAAGCAATATTTAACTAAAACTTGAGTCAGTTGCCCTAATCTACTTTGGAAAACTTCATTTATTACAAACATCTTAAATTAAACAAGTGAGGCCATGCAAGGCCTGAGCAAAAGATCTCAGAAAACACATCGTCTGTAAAAATTAATTTTGAGCAGCTCTTCATGGATCTAAAAACTTTGATGGATCTCCGTAAGATCAAAAAGTAGGCTTGAAGGTGGCATTTGATGATCATGAAGAGGCAACGAATGATGGCTCTGACATCTGTCCCTGCTTTTCAAAATATCGGCGTTGGGTAATTACGATGGTGAAGGGCTAGCCAGTTTACATTGATTAGCGATTGTGCTGATGAGTTTGTTGCCTTTTATGTTTTTTCCATTATAACATAACAAGTTTGCAAAAACGCCTTGCCCGACTCAACCCCCTTCGCTTCCGTTCCTTGTCGAGGCTTATTCTACACCAAGTCTTCCATGCTGTGCTTAGCCCGTTTCTTCATAAAATGATGCACAAATTGCCTCCGCCCGGACTTGAAAATCTTTAGGCCTTTACTATGGAATACATCGCATCTGCGACAATATCGCACTTCGCATCTCACTTCTTTTTCACTTTAACTTTACACTTAGACTTTAAAACTTGCGATGCGCGCTTTGCGATCGGGCCCCACTGCATCGCTCATCGCGTTGCGATGATTATAACACTTACATCCTGCTATTATTCCTTAGAACATGTGATTTGCAATCGAGTCCCACCATCATCGCACATCTCACTTTGACAGTTATAACGATTACCTCTCGTAGTTATCTTGTAAAATTTTCCATTTGCGATTGCGATTGGATCCCACTATCATCGCACATCGCAATTCGCATTGCATATTTTTTATGCTGTGATCTCCTTTGCCCCCTTCGATGCGATTTAACACATAAAAGGCTTTACATGCGAATCTGAAATCCTTTGGATTTTTCCTTTGAAACTACATCGCATCTGGGCCCCTTTATCACATTCTGCAACCTTTAATGTTTAACAATAACTTTTCCTATGCGATCTGCGATGTGCGGTATTCGGGCTAGGTCCACGTCATTGTGCAATGTCACCTGCCACGTCACTGCCACGCCATCATAAACTGACTGCAGTCTGTGGGGTATGGGCCACGTTAGCTTGCCACATCACTGCTATGTCACTCCCACGTCACTTGCCTCATCACCACCCCCACTTCGCGTTTTGCATATTTTGTGACTTATCGCATCGCAACTTAAAGGGTTTAACTTGTGATTTCTCAACTTATAAATGTAAAGCTCGTTGATATGCAATTTAGTCTCTGTCATTGATCAAAGCTCAAATCCGAGGGTCCTCACTTCTCCCTTGTTGTGGTTTGCTGACTTTACTTCTTTGGTCGTGCCCGTTTGTTTCTTTCTAGTTGTTCATAGAATACTTGCCCCATGTTCATGACTTGACCCACTTCAGCATTCACGATTCAACCCAAACATGCATGAATTGACCCAATCATGTTCACGACTCTGCCCAGTACGTTCATGACTCTGCCATAGTTACTTTTCTGCCTTAACTGCTCCTCTATTGCCTTTGTCTTAATGATAGTTCTGGTTTTGCTACTTTTTGTTCCTTATCTGCAACATTTTCCCCTTCTACTAAACTGAAAGGAACATAGATTCTTTTGAATCTCTTGACAGTCGGGATTTCCCACTTTTACTGAAAATAAATGATAGCCATGGAATATTATTTTCAGTATGAAAGACCTGAGAAAATAATCAGTCACCTAGTGATACTTTGAAATACAGGAATCTAACAGTTGCTTCAATTGGGGTCGACATCTCCTTCAGGAGGTGTCAAGAACACCGTAGACTAGTAGCTTGATCCATTGGGTTGATCCCACAACTTGTATCTTGATCTGTTAGGAAACTTGGTGACTGGAAACTCGCCGATTTCTCCTCCTGAATTTTCCTGATAAAAATAGACCACATTCTCAGCCAGCCAACTTATTAGCATACTGAAATCCGAACTGAAACTTCAATTGAACTTATCCACCACAATACATCAAGATGAACATACTTTTGCACCTTGAAAACTTGAATGATGAAACCAGAACTAAGATAAAACTAAATTCTGAAACATACTGATCTGAAAATGAAAAGTAATCTAAAACTAAAATTTGAAAAATGCTAAGAGTACAGAGCCTATTTTCACACCTACCTATCCTAATCTAACTTGGAGATGATATATACAGTAAGTGAACTCTTTTATCCAATGCAACCAATCAAGTAAGTGACTACATGATTGATTCTAGTTCACTTTTTTGAGTAGGCTGAAAAAACAAAAGGGCCACTCCCATCTTACTTGCCTTTGAACAACAGTGCCAAAAATTTTCCTTAAAATCTGCAATAGACCATTCCTGGTATAAAATATTCCTTCTTTAGATGATTATAAGAAACCAACAAAAGGATCTTGGAACAATACCTGGCCTTGAGGATTTAAATAACAAAATTCATCTAGGGTTGCTCCTTGTTCCACTTTTTCATGCTTAGGATCCTTCTGATAAGAGAATATCTACACATTCTTCATGGACACCTGACATGGCATCCTCATTATATGCCACTATGATGTCCCCAAGCAAACCTGATATGTCTTGATTAAGTTCGCTGAATTTTGTTTGAGGGCCATTATTTTGATGAATAGGAGCACTTTTTAGCAATAGGTCTTCTTGAGAAGGTAGAACAACATCAATATCAATCTGTTCTTCATGAGGAAATGCTTCAGTACATAAATCAACAGTAGAACAAATGGAAATAATCTCTTCATTACATAAAAATTTAGAGGCCAGCTGCATGGTTATAATGTGATTGATTTCTTCTTCAGTTAAAGGAGGAGGGATTCTTTGTGTTCTTTGGATTGAAAAAAAATTGTTTTCTTTCTCTTGTGAAGACTGATCATGAGGCTGAATGTATTCTTTAGCCTCACACAAAAGAGTAGCGGAATTGTCATTTGTCCCCACAGAGAGATCTTGTGAATCTTCTTTCATTTCCTGATTTCTTTCACTTTCAACTAACTTCTCTTGGCTGTCATCACAGTTAACTTGAGAATGAAATTCATGAATTGCTACTAAGAGATCTTCTTGATGCCAATTTCCTAAATCTTTATCAATATTTAGGAGGTATTGTATGAGATCCTTAGATTGATCACAACAATTTTTAGCTAATGATAAAGATGGAGAATTTTCCTTATAATGCTCATAAAACACCTTGTGGAAATCTTTTAAAGAAAACAAACTACCAGGGTTCAAACCTTCATACCATTCCCTTGCTTTCCCTTCTAATGTTACCATGAACATCTTCATGAGGCAATCTGCATGCCATTTGACTTTCAACCTCCATGAGTGTATATGAAATTTAATGATACGTAACAAAGCGTCATTAATCTTCTTATCTTGAAAAATAGGGAGGTTTCTGTCCCAATTTACCTGAGGCATTTTGTGTGGGAATAGAGGAGTGTGATCTCTGTTCATTGGGGCATACTTGCATTGTATCCTTGGATCCATCTTGTCAATTAGTCAGAGAGTGGGGTCATTGTTGTTAGAATTTACCACAGGAATAGATAAAGAATTTACTAAGAGAAATAATAATCATAACCAGCAACACAGCACATAAACATAAACACATATGTTTATCTGGGAAAACCCCAAACTCCAGGGAAAAACCCAACCAATGAAATTTCATTAACCATTGGCCAAAACCCTAGCCAATCCGGCCAAGTGAGCCTTCACTGCTCACCTCCAGGCCTACATTACAATGAAGTATTCCCAACCTCTTATAGGCTCCATTACATGCAATACCATGGGCTAAAACCATGGGTGCACAATAACATGTGCCCCAAAACCACTACTATTTACCCTAGTCAACATTGAATCTATCCCGAGTCAAGTTTACTTAACAATTACCCCTTAAAATTTACTTGGAGATTATTGACTAAATCCAGCCAAACCTGCTAAATGAGACAACCCCGTTCACTCTAGCTCTCCCCCCCTCAAATTTTTACCCGGGGTAATTGTTAACTTGACATCCCCCCTATCACCTAGGTCTAACCCAGACTTTATCAGTGATATACCAAGTCTTACAACAGTATGCCCATTTACATGTAATAAAATTAACTCCATTATAATAATAATTGTTTTTTTTTGTTTCATTGTTGCCATTTTTTTTTTTTGTATGACCATTCTCTACATTCATTCATGATGTCCTCTCCAAAGAGGACATCATAGTTGTACATCAATTTCCATATAAAAAGAATCCATCTACCAGATTACATGGGTCACCAACCTCTGTAACCGCCAGTCCTCTAGGAATTCTCTTCATATACATGGTTCATCACTTTTTAATTAATCCACCTGCACACCTTCTCTCTCATTTTGACAAGGCCTCAATTGCATTTCACCTTTCCATGTTCTTCTTCGTCCTTTCACAGCACAAGCACATCTAGCTTTAGCTTGGACGTTGACCTTACTACCACCCATATAGCACGCAATGCCCAAAACTCATGTGATCAAGTATTGGGTGCATTTCCACCGTGGACCTCGCTGCTCCGTGGCCTCCTCGTTCTCCTAGGTGCGGTCTCTTGAATTCCCTTTCGCGGGCTACGCCCTTGATCAAGCCTGATCCTTTCAAATTGCATTCACAATCAGCTCTTTAGACCAATCACATCATTTGGATTGATGCAACCTCCATAATTCCATGCTGCCATAATTCATATATTTCTGCCCCTTTGCGTATCTAGTAAATGCCAACAGGTTTTCCATCCATAACTGCTCCTTTTGGTGGCTTCTTCTCAATAATCCCTTAAATTTTCACACTTTCACCCTCTAACTGGATTTCTTCTCATGCAACGCCATTATTAATTCTTCTTTTGTCTAGTCCACTTCGCCATTTCGGTCCACATTCCATCTGATGATATTCTAGTGCCATGAAGACGTTCAATCCTTCTTTATCAAGATTGGGAAGGAGCAACACAAAATCCATCCAGCTGTTTATCACCGGCCCGAAGTACAATGGCTTTCCCCATGGATACTCAATTTCCTCAAATCCCAATCTCTTCCATGGGGAAATGACGATGCTCCTGTCTGAACAGGGTACCCCTTTTTACACTTCCAACCAATCTATTGCAAAGCAAGCATATTCATCCATCACTCTGCCTTTACCCTCCTGGACTCTCTGCACGCACCAGCCAAGCCATGCCTCTTTCAACTCCTTGGTCGTTGTTCGAGCATACCCTAGAAACACTGCGTTTCCCGCGAATTCCCTAGGAAACAGTGGATTCATCCTCGATCCTATGTCAATTGCAAATAGCACTATGCAGGTTTTCTCCAAGGGGTTATTCACTACAATAGCATGGGATTTCCATAGGTGGGCTGCGAGAACCTTGAAGCTCATGCATTGCTGCTCGACCTTCCTTTTGAGACGACCCAGCATTTCTCCGGAGATGGGAAACAACTTGCACAAAAGTTTGGACCAAGATTTGGGCTCCGACTTGCTAGGGTTTGGCATGTTCGAAAAATTTTTGAATTGCAGGTGCTCGTGCTTTATGTGAAGAGGGTTTCTTTCCTTCAGATGGCTAGGCTTTCTCCTTTGGCCACAGACACTAAATTTCTCATAAAATCCACAGCTGAGAATCTATCCAACAGGGTGTGATTCATTCCTAGCCCGATGGAAAAGCTTCCACATTTGAACCTGGTTACCTGAGCATAAATCCACGAAATGATCATATCATCAACATTTTCACGCCATCAACCGCATCTTCATTTCTGATATTTCGATCCATAAATTCAAATTTAAAGCCATCATCAAAATTTATCTCGTTAGAGCGTCCATATTAACCTTGGCCACAAAAAAAAACATCCCTCTCAAGCTCAAACCCTAGACCATAGCTCTGATACCAGTTATTAGAATTTACCGTAGGAATAGATAAATAATTTACTGAGAGAAATAATAATCATAACCAGCAACAAAGCACATAAACATAAACACATATGTTTATCCGGGAAAACCCCAAACTCTGGGGAAAAACCCAACCAATGAAATTTCACTAACCATTGGCCAAAACCCTGGCCAATCCAGCCAAGTGAGGCTTCACCACTCACCTCCAGGCCTACGTTACAATGAAGCATTCCCAGCCTCTTATAGGCTCCATTACATGCAATACCATGGGATAAAACCATGGGTGCACAATACCATGTGCCCCAAAACTACTACTATTTACCCTAGTCAACATTGAGTCTATCCCGTGTCAAGTTTACTTAACAACTGTATATTCACAACCAAACTGGATTCTTCTATCAGTGGAGTCTTTAGGTCAACTGAAAATTGTGGAGTCACCACGTGGATGATTTCAACTTTCTTGTGTCTGGCTGTTGTCCACCATCAATGACCAGATAACAATCTGAGAACATACTTGAATCATAAAATATTTTGACTAGGGTTCGGAAGTTCTTATGAAATATTAAGCTTTTTCAATAACTCAGTTCCCCAGTATGGTCACCATTATTGTTAGCACTCTATAATTTATAAGATTGGAAAGAATAAATGATAGAGAACAAGATCAAACCACTTGGGAGTCCAAGACCTAGCCTTCCTAGACTAAGAGAGGGCTCTTTATATTTTTATGATTTATGATTTAGCTTGATGGCTATAATTGCTGATATTAGGCTATTTATAGAGATTATGAGAACTGTTGGTTTTGATTGATTGGGTGGTTGGAAAAATAGAGTTGTGAAACTAATCCATTGGGCTATGGAGTCACAAAAGGTTGAATTGTACATCAAATTTTCAAGGGAATTCCTAGGGGGAGCTAACAATGCAGACTGGATCTCACTAGAAGTATGAGTATGAAATGGGAGAAAGTAGTGGGTTCAAAAATAGCTAAATAGAAGTTAAGAATTATTTAACTATACTTCAGAGGAAAACATTAAGATAACAAACACAGACATAAATAAGGTGCTATCTCTGCAAATCTTAATCTAATTTTTCTGTTTTGTAATTAGAGCAATTGATGCACAACATGAAAAGACACAGGAAAAAATATTAACACAAAGGAAACAACATCACCATTAATGTTGGGGCCTTTCTTTCTTGGATAGAAAAATTTTGGAGTTGCGAAGAGCTGGAATGCAGGTCGAGGCACATAATCAAGGTAGGAAGGTTGCTGTCATGGTTGTGGAAAGCCAAAAGATTGGTCGCGGGGCATCGACAGAGAATGACGCAAATGGAAGAGATGGGATACAAGAAAAAATAATAGAAATCCCAATGATAAAGAAGAAACTAAGGACAACAGAGCGCAAGGGAGCAGACTAGCGCAAAAGAGGAAAGTGCTAACAGTTTCGGTCGGGAGGAACAAATAGGCAGTCAGTCTGTTAGTTTAGAGAGTCAGTCTGGTGAGAGGCCGATAGGAAGTAGAGCCTCAGGAGAGCATTGTGTGAAGCCTTTTGTATTGAACTAAATTGTAATAGACTCTGCAGAGTATGCTTATGTTGTTTTCATCCAATTTGAAAGAATCGGGTTGTTTCTGTGTTGTATATCATGAATTAGTTGATGCTTAATCGATTATGATGAATGTATGCCTATTTTACATTTTAATTCTTTTCTATGAACATGTCAAGATGAATGATATCTATTTATTGGAGTTGAGATGCATATATGTGGCTTCTGTATGCTCATAGTTATTTTCTTTGTTAGTTATATTTCCTCAACATCAGCGATCTAGCCTCTAATCTTACTAAGGTCACGATACGCCTCGTGTGAGACTCCCTGCTCCCTTGAGCAGGGTGAAGATGCTAGTGTTTTCCTAGACTACTATGGAAACCTTATTGGCCTCAAACCTGAACCTGGGTCTTCCCTAGAGACCTCATTTTTCGCCAACAAATGGTTTCATTACCGGGAGCTAAAAATTTATTTAGAAGCTAGATCATGGTGTCAAGGATCCATGAGAAGGAACTATGAATTTGGTGGTATAAGCACATAGATCAGTTCATATCGCAACAAGCAGAAATTTGGAAGTAGAGGCAAAACATTATCAAAGATCAAGTCTTGTTTTTAGAATTCTGCGAGTGACCTATATGAAATTGTTTGGGGAAAATTTCCTGAAGAGCTTTATAATCGAGAGAGGTTAAGCCAAATATATCACAAAGGAATCATCAAAATAGACGACTTAAAAAAATAAATACCCAATAGGAGTTTTACAAAGGAGCACAGCAATGATATCGGCCAAGTAAGCGTTGCCTTTTTCCGGCTTCG
>JAXQQM020064605.1:0-57785 GCA_034641835.2 Pinus albicaulis
GAAAGAATTAATGCACATAGACCTTTGTGGACCCGTGCAAACAAAGTCATTAGGAGGTGCACGAATTTATTCATTGTACATGAACCTTGCATAAAAATCCGTTAGCCTTTGGCACAAAATTAAATACAAAAATCCAAAATTGACCTTTCATTAAATTTCTTAACCATTCGTGGTAACTAACCAGGTAGAAGATTTAATACAGAGCACATGACAGGTTTACTTTCCAGCAGTTACGGTCTATCCCGACGGTTCTAGATTATCCACTGCGTTTAAGCCTGTTCACATGGCTTAACTACATAAACACAGTTTTAACAAACACGACTTAACAATTGTCATTAGCATTGGTCTCTGCTGCAGTCTAATTAACGCCTGTCACATGGCATTAACAACTTCGACACGTTTTAGCATAGTTAGGACTGTGGTGGATTTATAAACTTTAATATAAATTTTATAGTAATGTTTTAGGAATGATTGAATGTTTTATTATTCAATCATTCAAACTTGCCACAAAATCTATATTGAGATTATTCATTCAAATTTAAAATGAATCATATATATTGAAATGATGAAACATTCGAATAAAATAGTCTATTAATTCTACATATATGGTAATTTTAGTAATGGACTCATCTTGCAAGTATAATCCATTATATAATCCATGATAAATAAATAAAATTGCATAAAATTTCCTAATTCCTAATTCTACTAAGAAAATATGCTCTTCACACACGAGTTGAAAATATGGATATATTCAACATATAAAGTCTAGTAATAAGGATCTATACATCAAGATAATAGAAGGATTTGCAAACCTCAAACATGTGAAATCACTGGACGTCATCGACTTGGACTGGGAAGATCAATCTCAAGAAGTAATAGTATGAAACTAGGAGATGGAGTACTAGTAGCCAAAAAAATTTAGTTATTTATGGCAAACGAAGATGCCTACTTCTTTTTATTGGAACTTGGGAAAGGAGTACACTCCAAACTTCATAACATGACAACCAGGTTTAATGGATATCTCCTTGACATAAAACAAGTTGGTGATGCTACCATAGATTGAACTACTCTATTGGTTTCTATATATAAAAATGTTGATGTAGACCAACCTCGTGTATGTAAATTGTTGTATAATAGATGGATTCATAGTGAATTCAATGAAATTAGTAACCAATGAGGTGAGGCACTAATCAGTATCATTTTTGCAGGACCTTCTCCTTGCTCCCCAAATAATTGTTTATAATATAATTTTAAAAGTGAATGAGGCTACAAATTAATCTCAATCACTAACCATTAATGAACAAAGATATAAATAGAATTAACATGCTATAGTAAGACTTTTTACCAATAGTATAAAGATGAATAAGCTGCCTTAAGTAGTAAATTAATGGCTTTCCTTTTCTTGATAAAGGAAAAATTTGTGTATGGTATTTTTTTAATATGGAGATATTCCTTATATGTACCTGATGAGACTTTGAGGCTATCATGCCCTCCCAAGAAGAGCTCATGTCCCCAAGTAGGATCCTGATGTTTGTTAAACACAATGTTAGAAGCACACACATGGTGTATGAGGAAGATGAACACACACACACAAAAGACTCAACACACAATGAAGGATAAGTGTGAGGCTTTCTTATTTTCCATTATACAAAGATGTACATTTAGAATACAATGGTGTGACTCTTGGTTTCACATTCCAAGGTCACTTGGACTCCATTGTGACTTTTTTCATTCCACACCTACCCATGTAGGATTAGGTGTTCCAACATCCCCACTTAATCCGAAGGGGTATGTGTGAGTCCAAGAAGAGAGTTGTAATACAAATCTGCAAAGTATGCATGGCAGCATTTGGGCTGAATCAACTCTCTGAAATGTTGGAAAAAAGAGGTGGTTTAAGGATGAACACCAACACTGGAACGCAATACTTGTTGTAGTTCCCGGAACTCTTCCAAAACTGGCAAGGAGCTGAAAGCTTCTACTAGAGGAATTTTCCTTCATAAAAAAGGAAGACCTTCAACCTAAAAGAAGGGAGGTCTACTACCTGTGATGGTTTTAGGATTACCAACAACTCTGGAATGCTTGAAGCGTTTCCCGGAACTCAACCAAAGCTGGCAAGAAGCTGAAGGCTTCTGCTAGAGGAAGTGTCCCTCATATGTGAAAGGGAAACCTTCAACCTAAAAGAAGGGAGGTCTACTACCTATGATGGTTTTAGGTTATCCACGAACCAAAGATGATGGTTTAAGGTTGTCCACCAACCAAAGGCATGCTCATGGGCATCCGTGTCTCTAGCTACATCTCTGAATCTGGAATGACGAATTGTGGCTCGAGCTTACTTGAACTGTTGTCTCTGGCTACAACTCTAAACATGGAATGAGAGATTGTGGCTCAG
This sequence comes from Pinus albicaulis, assembly GCA_034641835.2. NCBI lineage: Eukaryota > Viridiplantae > Streptophyta > Pinopsida > Pinales > Pinaceae > Pinus > Pinus albicaulis. The sequence continues at coordinate 2,390 of JAXQQM020064605.1, forward strand.
GCTCACTTGATCTATTGTCGAATCTTGTACATGACCACCATTTTCCCCCCTGTCATGGACAAGGTGAGATGATGGCGAAAACTCAACTACAAGTTTGCTCAATATTCATGAACATGTTCTGACATGCAACTTAAACATCTTTTTGGCTACTAATGCCCATTGCCAAGAAGCGATCCATCCAAGATGAATCTTGGTTCTTGTAGGAGGCTGAGGCTTGTTTCTGAAACATCTGTCTAAAGAATGGGTGTGCCGACCATAGTGCTTGCATGGGTGAAGATCAAAACAGTAATCTTTCATGTGGCCAACTCGATCACAGTGTTGGCGTTTCTCAATCTGTTGTTGTTGTGGAACAAGATCTGGAACAGATACAGGTGAACTGTCATACAGGAATCCGGCACTCATAAATATGATGGGCTTGGCTTGGAGTAGTTCCGGAATATGAAAGGACACATCCTCGTCATATCCAAGCACCGCCCGGTTGTCAGGACAAGCTCTTCCTAAGGTCTCGATGATGGGCTTGAGAAGTGCAAAGTTGAACCGTTGCATCTGCATGTACATCCGCTCTAGTACAAGGAACCGAATGGGAATCGCCTGCAACTTTATGTTCTTTCCTCCGATGAGTCCTTCACAATGTTCGAACGAAACAAAGTTCGGTACGGTTCTTTTGTCGAAGTTCGTCTTCGTTGAAGCCGAGTTTCCAACCGCAAAAACTCAATATTTTCGTGCATCTTGCAAACAACTGTGAATTTTACAAAGAGCATCCTTGCTCATTTTTATCATATCATGAACATTTGAATGAATGAGGTCATTCAACAACACTAATACCTCATTGATTTTAGCCATTTCAACAACTTAGGCTCAAAAATGAAAGGGTGTCGGCTACAACCGAAAATGCACCCGTTTACAATGTGATGCAACAACAAATACAAATGACTCCAAGGAATTCTTGAAGTACAAAATGTGCTCCTCAAATGATGGAGGGAAATCAAAAATCTTTCAACAACTCAAGTACTGATTGCAACTATGAAGAAGATGTAAATTCCACTCACAATACAATGTCAATGTCTCTGCAAAAATATTTGTTTGAATGTGCAGCTGAAAACAGTTGTGCAAAAGGCCTTTAAGGCAACTGAATTTTCCTTCAAAGAGTTGTTTAAAAAATGATGGCAAACTTGTCTTCAAATGTCAATTTCTTCAAAAAATCACTGTTATATTAATGCCACAAATCATATAATGTCAAATATGCAATATGTATATACCATTTCCTCATGTGCCATTTCTTCTTTTACTGTTGTTCATGTCTTCTTCTTTCCTCTCTCTCTGTTTTTTTTTTTTAATTAAAAAAAAAATTAATTAAAAATGGGAATAATTTAAAAGGAAAGGAAAAATTATGGTAATGGGATTAATTAAAGGAGAAGGAATTTTAAAATGGGGAGGAATTTATAGGGGTGGGGGATTATATTAAAATAGGAATTAATAAAAAGGGGATTATTAAAAAGATATTATGGGTATTAAAAAGGGAGATTAATTAAAAGGGATGGGGGTTATTTAATAAAAAAGGAGTTATTAAAAAAGGGAATGGGGGTTATTTAATTAAAAAGGAAGGGGGAATTAATTTATTGAAATGAGAGGGGAGGGAATTTAATAATGGAGGAAGGGACTTATTAAATTAAAATTAACGTGGGGGGGTCATATTATATGGGAGGAATTTTAATTTAAAAAGGAGGGGAAGGAAAATAATTAAAAACGAAGTTAAAAAAAAGGGTCGAATGTATGGGGAGGGGTGTATGTGATAAGGAGGAATCGGAGATAATGTGAAGTCGGGGGTTTGGAGGGGCGACAAAGCGCCGACGGGTGAGGAGAGGTGTAAGGAGGGAGAGCTCACGGTAAGGGGAGGTGGAGTGAGACGAGTGTAGTGTGCAGGGGCATGTGAGATTGTAGAGAGCCGTGTGATAGCCGCGAGGGGGAGAGCAATGTATGTGAGTGCAGAATGCTCAGAGGTATGGGTAAGTTAGGGGGGAGAGGTGTTGGGTAAGACGAGTTGAGTGGAGGCCGTGATGGCCAAGAGCGTAGATTTCAGAGCGTATAGCGAATGGGTAATGGGGATGTGTGAGCGTAGATGAGTGCTGCGTTAGGTGGAGTGATAAGGGTTGAGATATTTGCAGGAGGAGCGGTGTGAAGCGTATGGAGGATAAGTGAGGTCGTGTTGCAGGCATGGGTTTAAGGAGTAAAGGGTAGCGCGTTGGTTGAATGATGGAGAGAGGGCCGACTGTGTGGAGTGGCGTTGAGAGTTGCAGGTGGAATGGGGAAGGCCGAAAGGCCAGGTGCTGAGTAGGCGGTTGTTGCAGAATTATTATTTTTTTTTATTTTTTATTTTATTTATTTTTTATTTTTTAAATATAACAGCAGAGAGTAGGAAATTATCATTAAAACAACAGCAAAATTTCTAGATATTGCAGAGAAGACTCAGAAACTTTTCCAGTAGTCCAGCAACAGAAAATATGTAGTCCAGAACCTCAAAAATTTTTACAAAAATCTCAAGACTTTTCAGAATATTATAGCAGTAGAAAATCCAATAGAAACTCAGAATTATTTTGCAGTAAAACCAAAAACTTCTTCAAAACCCCACTTTGAACAGTATTCCAGCAGCTCTTCCAAATTAAAATTAAAGGCAAAAAATGCAGAGAAAAGATCAGAATTTAGAAAACCTTCAGATGTGCTTCTTCAACACCACTGCTGCTCTAAGAAAAATTCTAAATGCTACCAATTTATGAATGCTGGGATTTTGAATGCTGCTCTTCTTCAAAACACTTCTGAATGGCAGCAAAAACACTGGTGCAGAAACTCTGAGTGCTGCAAAAATGTCAAGAATTTTGCAGAAATGCACAAGCCATAAACACAAATGGCTCACTCAAATTGGAGCAGGGCCAGCAATCGCCCACTTTGATACCATGTTAAACATCATGTTAGAAGCACACACATGGTGTATAAGGAAGATGAACACACACACACAAACGACTCAACACACAATGAAGGATAAGCGTGAGGCTTTCTTATTTTCCATTATACAAAGATGTACATTTATAATACAATGGTGTGACTCTTGGTTTCACATTCCGAGGTCACTTGGACTCCATTGTGACTTTTCGCATTCCACACCTACCCATGTAGGATTAGGTGTTCCAACAATGTTAAACACTATTTTGTATAAATATTTTACATATGATATTCACCATATTTTTCAATAATTTTCCAAGATGACATGGTTTGAAATTTGGTAGAAAATGGCATCATGGATTGTTGGTCTTGACTGGTTAAATTTTTTTTATGATGCCTCAAAAATACATACCATTGATGAAAAAACATACAGTAGAGTTTTAAAGAAAATGTGTGCCAGTTATTTACAATCATTTTCAATCTTAGGGATAGCATTGGTGACAACCATAGACTGATCAAAATGTGATCAATTAAGTGCTAAGGTAGTTTGATTAGTTTGTCATTAAGATTGATTGTTAATTGAAGAGAGCTTTAAAGTGAAGGACGACATAAACCAAGAACAAATAAATGATTAAAATACAACAAAAAACTGGGAGAGGAAGAATAAATAAAACAATAAATGATTACGAATTTTGTCCCTCGTGAACTACATCTCCAGGTATGCTTTCAAGTGGGAGTCCACTTTATTAGGATTGAGCCAAGGAATTCTTTACACAACAAAAAAACTAGACCGACTATGCTCACAAGCACTTCTAGTCTGCGAAAATAGGAAGACATCTCTCTTAGATTTCCAACGCGTGTCTCTACACTCAATTCCGACTCCCGACGGTCAAGCAATGCTGAAACAAAACTGCATCTATCCTACTGAAATTGCACTCCAATTCTCTCAAAGCCTTCAATCATCGATGATCTTCATGAAGAAATGCCATGGTTTAAATAATAATTGGTCGAACCCCCATTTCCCCATTTAGCATTTGGTTTAGCAAATAAAGGGATAATGGCTTGAATTTCTTCATTGTATAAGAACCTTGGATAAAAATCCCTTAACCTTTGGTGCAGAATTAAATATAAAAACCCAAAATTGGCCTTACATTAAATTTCTTAACCATTCGTGCTAACTAACCAGGTGGAAGATTTAATACAAAGCACATGACAGGTTTACTTTCCGACAGGTTACGGTCTATCCTAACAGTTAGTTAGCACGATATGACAATTGTTTTATCATGAGTTATAGCATGCATTTAGACATCATAGTACAATTTGGATTTATAGCATGCATGTAGACATCATTACATAATTCAATGTATTCTTAGGTATACTAAAATGGAGAGGTTGTTGCAATAAATATTTTTACTCAACTAAACAAAATTCGTAATTCTAGTGAACATGCTATTTATGCTATAAGTGATCATTGACCTAAGTTATCATTAACCACCATGGCCTAGATAACAATAACACATGTGAGCCACTATGAATAAAAATATTTAATCCATTTATTATTTACCAACTAATATTAACAATTAGCTTAATCAACCACATGACTAATGAGACTAGTATTAGTATTAATTAATATGAAACCGAACTCCAAACATAATAAATGTACGAGAAGTTGACAAGAACACAGACTAGTAAGTATTACTTGATATGAAACTCCAATTACACTGAATCTAAGAGACGTATCATAAACTAATTTTTCTTGTGATATCGATTACGGATCATAAAGTACGTGAACACCCATTGAGTTATATGGAGCAATTGGATGTGCTGTCAACAATATTAACACCCTGTTCACATGGCTTAACAATATTAAGACAATTTTAACAAACACGACTTAACAACTGTAATTAGCAGTGGTCTCTACTGCAGTCTAATTAATGCCTCTTACATGGCATTAACAACTCCGACACGTTTTAGCATAGTTAGGAATGTGGTGGATTTATAAACTTTAATATAAATTTTATAGTAATGTTTTAGGAATGATTGAATGTTTTATTATTAAATCATTGAAACTTGCCACAAAATCTATATTTAGATTATCCATTCAAATTTAAAATGAATCATATATATTGAAATGATGAAACATTCGAATAACATAGTCTATTAATTCTACATATATGGTAATTTTAGTAATGGACTCATCTTGCAAGTATAATCCATTATATAATCCATGATAAATAAATAAAATTTCATAAAATTTCCTAATTCCTAACTCTACTAAGAAAAGATGCTCTTCACACACGAGTTGAAAATATAGATAGATTCAGCATATAAAGTCTAGTAATAAGGATCTATGCATCAAGATAACAGAAGGATTTCCAAATCTCAAACATGTCAAATCACTGGCATCATCAACTTGGAATGGAAAGATCATTCTCAAGAAGTAATAGTATGAAACTAGGAGATGGAGTACTAGTAGCCAAAAAAAATTTAGTTATTTATGGCAAAAATGCAGATGCCTACTTCTTTTTATTGGAACTTGAAAGGAGTACACCCAAACTTCATAACATGACAACCAGGTTTAATGGATATCTCCTTGACATAAAACAAGTTGGTGATGCTACCATAGATTGAACTACTCTATTGGTTTGTATACATAAAAATGTTGATGTAGACTGAGCTCACATATGTAAATTGTTGTATAATAGATGGATTCATAGTGAATTCAATGAAATTAGTAACCAACAAGGTGAGGCACTAATCTGTATCATTTTTGCAGGACCTTCTCCTTCCTCCCCAAATAATTGTTTATAATATAATTTTAAAAGTGAATGAGGCTACAAATTAATCTCAATCACTAAGCATGAATGAACAGAGGTATAAATAGAATTAACATGCTATAGTAAGACTTTTTACAAATAGTATAAAGATGAATAAGCTCCCTTAAGTAGTAAATTGATGGCTTTCCTTTTCTTGATAAAGGAAAAATTTGTGTATGGTATTTTGTTAATATTGAGATATTCCTTATATGTACATGATGAGACTTTGAGGCTATCATGCCCTCCCAAAAGAGCTCATGTCCCGAAGTAGGATCCCGATGTTAAACACTATTTTGTATAAATATCTTGCATATGATATTCACCATATTTTTCAAGAATTTTCTAAGATGACATGGTTAGAAATTTGGTAGAAAATGGCATCATGGATTGTCGGTCTTGACTGGCTAAATTTTTTTTCTGATGCCTCAAAAATACATACCATTGATGAAAAACATATAATAGAGTTTTAAAGAAAATGTGTGCCAATTATTTACAATCATTTTCAATCTTAGGGATAGCATTGGTGATAACTATAGACTGATCAGAATGTGATCGATTATGTGCTAAGGTAGTTTGATTAGTTTTCCATTAAGATTGATTGTTAATTGAAGAGAGCTTTAAAGTGAAAGACGACATAAACCAACAACAAATAAATGATTAAAATACAACAAAAAACTGAGAGAAGAAGAGGAAAACAGTTGATTATGGAGTTCGTCCCTGGTGGAATACATCTCTGGGTATGTTTTCAAGTGGGCATCAACTTTATTAGGATTGAACCAAGGAATTATTTACACAGAAAAAAAACTAGATTGATTATGCTCGCAGGCACTTTTGGTCTCTGAAAACAGGAAGACATCTCTCTCAGCTTTCCAACGCGTGTCTCTACACTCTATTCCGACTCCCGACAGTCGAGCAATACTGAAACTGCACTCCAATTCTCTCAAAGCCTTCAATCATCGATGATCTTCATGAAGAAATTCCATGGTTTAAATAAGAATTGGTCGAACCTCCATTTCACCATTTAGCATTTGGTTTAGAAAATAAAGGGATAAGGGGTCGAATTTCTTCATTGTACAAGAACCTTGGATAAAAATCCCTCAACCTTTGGTGCAGAATTAAATATAAAAACCCAAAATTGACCTTACATTAAATTTCTTAACCATTCCTGCTAACTAACAAGGCGGAAGATTTAATACAGAGCACATGACAGGTTTACGTTCCAGTGGTTAGGGTCTATCCTGACAGTTAGTTAGCACGATATGATCATTGTTTTCTTATAACTGAGTATCATGAGTTATAGCATGCATTTAGACATCATAGTACAATATGGATTTATAGCATGCATGTAGACATCATTACATAATTCAATGTATTCTTAGGTATACAAAATACTTAGATGGAGAAGTTGCAATAAATATTTTTACTCAACTAAAAAAAATTCGTAATTCTAGTGAACATGCTAAGTGATCATTAACCTAAGTTATCATTAACCACCATGGCCTTGATTACAATAACACATGTGAGCCACTATGGTTAATTGATACCTTAAATATTAAAGAAACCATTGTGGCCATAACTCAAATAAAACCAACCTTTGACTCCTCTATCTCCATGTCAACCGACGAATATGGAGATATGAAATAGAATAGTATGAGAAAATGTGAAATTGAAAACACTAATTAGGGTTAGGGTTAGATAATTGGAGTCTAGAAAATAGCAGGTTGTAGAGTTATTCTAGGGTTGGATAATTGGAGTCTAGAAAATAGAAGGTTGATTTGCTTTTGAATTCAAGTTGAAATGCTACTAGATTTTGAAAATGTTTGTACTCGTAGGGTTAGGATGCCATTTTACTCTAGCATTAGAGTCATTTGAATTAGAACATTTGTATCAAAATTTAGTAATGAGAAAGCAATGAAAATTATGAAAAAGAAGAGAACTTTACACATAGAATAGCTTAATAGTCATTTTATTATTCAATCATTCAAACTTGCCACAAAATCTATATTGAAATTATCCATTCAAATTTAAAATGAATCATATATATTGAAATGATGAAACATTCCAATAAAATAGTCTATTAATTCTACATATATATGGTAATTTTAGTAATGGACTTATCTTACAAGTATAATCCATTATATAATCCATGATAAATAAATAAAATTGCATAAAATTTTGCCTTTTATATTTTATGCTACTATTTCCCACTCTCTTGCTTTACATGTGGTGCAATTGCTAATTTATTTATGTAATGTAATTACTAATTTATATTATAGAGAACACCTCCAGAATTATAAAAATCTTATTCCAAAGTGAATAAAAATATTTAATCCATTTATTAATTACCAACTAATATTAACAATTAGCTTAATCTCAACCACATGACTAATGAGACTAGTTTTAGTATAAGTTAATATGAAATCCTAAACTCATCAAACATAATGAATGTACGAGAAGTTGACAAGAACACAGACTAGTAAGTATTACTTGATATGAAACTCCAAATACAATGAATGTAAGAGACGTAGAATAAACTAATTTTTCAGGAATATCGATTACGTATCATAAAGTACGTGCACACCCTTGAGTTATATAGAGCGATTGGATGTGCTGTCAACCGAAGGTTATGGACCAAATCGTTTTCGATATACTCATACATTCTTCGATGCATTGTATCCACCATGCCACTAATATCAACCAATTTCCTTTAGTTGGCCATAACACTCTATTGATCAGAAGGCCCCTCAATAATATTTGAAAGCCTTTCTATGGTTCCCTCTAGCTACTATCGTTGATCTTCAAAAATATTCTATTTCAATTATTTTTCTGTGGGTGCGCGGACATATCTCTATATGTCACCACCAAACAGTGAAATGCAAAAGCATATGAATACAAGGGAACGCCCTCGGATCTTAAACAGTTTTTGCAGTGCATTGAAAATCTCCTGCTTTGAAAATCTAAAATATTTTTCTAATAATTCCCTTTGCTTTGTTTTCAAGCTCGAGTGAATCCCTATGAGCTTTCCATTCGGAATAATGTGTACCTTTTCGGAAGTCACGTTGTGCGTTCTCAATATCCTTTTCCTGATAAATCCTTCTCCTGATCTTCTTTATATCGACCACAACTATCTGCATCAATGCTTGCTACATTTTTTGCACTTCGAGTGGCACCACCACACAACCAACAAAAGTTTTGTCCACATACGTAGCTCACCAAGTTGTAGCACCATATTTATTCATGTTATTCCCACAATTGGGGCAAGAATTTGTATTAACTGAAATCCAATTTAAATTCTCAGACTCGTCCTCACATTTCTTATCCCAAAGCTTCCAAATTGAACAGGAGCAAGGAGACTGTAGTTGAGCCAAACAATTAAAGAAAAATTTATGTCCACAACTACATTGGATCTCACAGTGAACATCTCCTTCAACTCGAACTGCATTTCCACAATGGGGAACACTAGGGCACCACTTCACTTTTTCGTTATCGTCAATATAGGACTCAAATAGGAAGTGATCAAATCATCAAGCTGCTTCAGGATCTTCTGCAGTCACTAACTTTTTTATGATGTCTTCATCACAGATGATATTACTTTTGGAATCCATGCACTTAATCCGCTCACTTTGTTCATCGTCTATCCTAATAAGAAAGTGCTTCGTCCAGCACACATTGCAGAAAGTGTGACCAAAATTCATCATTGTGGTGTCCTCTTCACTCAAATCTTCATCTCCACAGACAATGCAGTCGGTAACACCCGCTTGGGAATTCGTGGATTTGGGCCATGTAATAGCAACACCTACTTGGGAAAACAACCAGTCATTCCCTCTTTCTATAAATGCATCAACTAATATTGAAAAATCCCAGTGATAATGAATCAAGAGTGTGCGAGAAAGATGTTGTTTTACAACAAGGAGATCCATCACCTTAAGTAACTCCTCTCTTTGTGGAGGCAGTAAAGTTTGTTGAGAGATGAGCCTGATGTTGATGTTTTGTGCTGCGGTAAAAACATCTTCTACAACGTAGGGGTAGTAGACTTCATTTTATTCTTTGCTGCTCATCAAATCATCCTCCTCCTCACTGCTCATCATCCACTCCACAAATCCTTAATCTCGATGTTTATCAGATTATGTGATGAATGAAATCCTTCTCAATATTTATGCGATTATGGTGTTACTTTCTAGAAGAAAAAGGATGGTATCACACGGGGGCGATGATAATTGAGAAAGACGATGATAGGGTACGATCATAAATCGCCACAATGTTGCCTTATTTATAAACATGAATAGAACGGATACTCTTTGGGGTGCACTCGATTGTGGGCCGACTTACACGGCTTTGCTTTGCACATAAGAAAAATCTCTTGGTTAATAAAAACTGGACCATTTTATTTAATTTCATAGAGCTCCTCCTTCTCAATCTCATCACCATACGATTTATGGTCACCCGAAAATTCATAAGCCTCACATCTCCCTCCGACTTATGGTCAATGAAAATTGGACCACTTTATTTAATTTAATTTCATAAAGCTCTTTCTTCTTCTCAATCCTATCACCCCATGATTTATGGTCACTCCGAAAACTCATAAGTCTCACATCCTCTCAAACTTATTCTCAGTGCTATAGGATGCCCCACTCATGTCTTTTCCAAATTCATTGTCAAAAAACTTCGACTCCATTCTCGCCACTCCTCCTCCTTCATTAAAGATTTCGCAAACTTTATCCATCAAATTAAAACCCTTAAGCTTGATAAGAATGACAATATTGTTAGCTTTGATGTCGTTTCTTTATTTACCAAAATTATGGTCCCGCAAGCCCTAGACCTTATCTCTAAGTTGTGGACTTTGATACTCTTGATCCTATTAACCTTTGCCTCACCACTACTTTTTCTTCTTTAAGGGTGTTTGTTACGAGAAAACTAAGGGCACAACCATGAACTGCTCCCTCTCTCCTATTGTAGCCAAGATTTTGAAGGTCTTATTGATCACCTTTCGAGAATTCTCTCTAAAATGAACATCAAAACCTTCTTTAAACCCCCTCGAACCCTCAACCATCTCTTCGGGTGTGCCAAAGACAAAAATGACCCCTTGTCAGGTCTTGGTGTATATGAGATCCCCTTCTCTTGTGTTAAGTCCTACATAGGACAAACTGACAGATCCTTTAAAACCCGATTGAGTGAACACATGGTAGACACCTACTATAATCGTGTCGCCAAATCGCAACTAACATTTCACCGACTAGTTGTTTTTTTTATATATATCCAAAATACTTTCTCCTCGCCCCTACTCGTCCTCGTCGGATCATCAAGGAAGACCTCAAAATTGAGAAGCATCCCAATAACTTTAATCCCGATGACGAGTATCATTTAAGCCAATCATGGGAGCCCACCATCCATTTTTTGTCCTCTAAATACCATATCGCTAATTGTAACCTATCCTAAATTCCTTCCCCATCCCCCCCCCTATTTTCGTGTCTTTTCCTCTCCTTTCATGTCCCCTTTCACGTCTCTTCAATTCCATCATTTCCATTAATTCATTTCATTCTTAGGTCTTCTTATTGGCCTTTTCTCCTCCATAATTTTAAATTTTATTAGTGTTAATAATTTTACTAAACTTATTAACCTTATTAGGCTTTTCTCCCTTTAATTTATGACTTATCCAATAATGTAACCATTAATCATTGATCAGTGTGTCCCATCTTCAGCCCTCATCTCTTCAATTAAATAAATTTATGTATAAACTTTCTTTAATTCAAAATCCCTCACTTTATTATTAATTTAATAGCCTATTCTTCTTCTATATTAATTCATTGGATAACCTAGAACCCTTATTCTTTATTCATTTATTACATTATATTTCTAATAATAAGATATTATGCAAATAATTTTAATTTTAATTTTTTAATTTTAATCTGAAAAAATTAATTTTAATTTTAATTTAAATAAATATTTCAAAGTCAATAATTGATTTCCCTAAGAGTAAATTATCATTTATTAATTTATAAATTTGATTTTTAAGAGTATAACTAATATTAAATTTCTAATTTTTATTTCTAATTTTGTTTCAATATTTTGATTCATTTAATGCTCATAGACCCTCTTAACCCCCTTTATTTTAATGGCTAATTTCTTGTTCTCTATAAAATCTTGGTCGAACACTCTTCTCATTTTATGCTCTAGCTTTCTGTCGTTGAAGATGAGTGAAGTGTTCACTCAAAATGTCAAGCTCAACTAGCAAAATACACATTTCTCCAAAACTCTGAACATTAAGTTTCAAATACCATATATTTAATTTAATTTTTTTATTTTAGGTTAAAAGTTAAAAATAATTTACCTATATATAACATTTAATGGTTAAAAGAGTAAGTTAACTTCGTATAGTCTGGTATGAGGTTATGATGCCTTTTGGTAAGTTATCAAATAGTTTAATTGCATAAATAAATACCACTTAAATATGAATGGATTACTCAAACTTGTGCAGTTAATTATATTTTAATATTAATATTAATGGTAGCTTTGAGATATGAAAATATTTTTATTCTAATTTTAAATCACATTAATCTAATAAAATAGTTTTATTTATTTATAGATTACATTTAATATAATCAAATAGTTTTATTTATTTTTATAAATAAGGAAATGTATTAATAGAATTTTACATTAAAATATGGAATAAAATAATTTTATAATAATTATTCATTAGTATATTGATATAAATTTTTAGCCATTGATCCATTATACACATCATAACAATTATCAATTTTTTTATTTTTTATTTTATTTTATTTTTAGTTTTAGTTTTATGTAATTTATGGAAGTCAACATGTTTTATTGATAATTATCACTATTAATTTTTTCTTTATTTTATTTTTAAATTTAAATTTTATTTTAATTTATTTTGTCCAAGTTAAAATATTTACAACATATTAACCATACCTATGTCCTGAAGGCTACCTCAATTGGTCATGTTCCCTCTCTCACCCCCCACCATCTATATCTATATATATCACCATCTCTTATTCTTTATCTATTTTTCTCACCTCCCCAAACACACATAGGCACTCTCTCCATATATATCTATATTCCTCCCTCTATCTCTATCTTATTCCCTCCCCCCCTCCAACTATATATCCATATTTCTCTTTCTCTCATTCTTTGTCTCTCTATCTCACCCCCAAAACATACACACTCTCTCTCCATATCTATCTTTCTCTTTCTTTCCCTCTCCCTCTCTCTCTCTCTTCCCCTTCTCTCCCCCCTCTCTCTCTCTCCTTCTCTATCTCTTGCCTCCCACTCTCCTCTCTCCTTCACTCTCTCTCCATATCTCCCTTTTCATACCATCTCTCTCTCCAACCTTCTCCCTCTATTTCTTTCTTCTTCCCTCCCTCTCGCCCCCTCATAGAACTCCATCTATCTCCCTCTCTATTGAGTCTTATCTCTCTTCCTTTCTCTCTCTCATGTTCTCTCCCATCCCCATCTCTCTTCCCCCCTCTCATCACTCTCTCTCTCTCTATCCTCTCTCTATCTCTGTCACTACCTCCCTCCCTCTCTCCTTCTATCTCTCCCCTCCATCTTTGTGTTTCGCACACTCTTTCTTCCCCTTATCTCCTTATCTCTCTCCTCTCCTATTCTCTCTTCCCTCATCTCCTCTCTTCCTCACTCTCTCCCTTTTCACTTCCTATCCCTCTATGTATTGGTTCTTTCCTACATATATCCCCCCCTCTAGCTCCAGATCTCCCCTCCTATCTCTCTTTATTCCCTCCACTCTCTCATTCTCTCTCCTACCTCCTTCCCTCTTTGTCACGCCCCTATGATAGTGGTGTCTTCCAACCTTCCAACCAACACATAGGTAGGTGTTGCACCACCTAAATTTTTCGTTTCAACACTACTTGAGTTTATGGAATATGCCTACTCAACACTTAGCCAATTTTCCACTAAGTGTTACCATCTAGCGGAAATAATTTCATTTATCTTTCATGATTTAATATTCATATACAATGGAAATAAATATCATTCAACAATGTACACACATATCATAAATGAGAGGGGAAACTCACGAATTAGTGGAGCCTCTAAGCGACATGCAAAATTATTCTTCAATCTCGTACACCAGTTATACAACAGTCGTGCACTTCACAAATACTACCATGTAGCCCCTATCGCTAATTCTAACCTATCCTAAATTCCTTCCCCTTCCCCCCCTTACTGTCATGTCTTTTCCTCTCCTTTAATATCCTCTTTCATGTCTCTTCAATTCCATTGTTTCCATTAATTCATTTCATTCTTAGGCCCCCTTTTCGTATTTTCTTATTGGCCTTTTCTCCTCCATAATTTTAAATTTTATTAATGTCGAGAATTTTATTAATATTATTAATATTATTGGGATTTTCCCCCTTTAATTTATGGTTTATCCAGTAATGTAACACTTCATTATTGGTCAGCCTATCCCATCTTCAACCCTCATCTCTTAAATTAAAAAAAATTATGTATAAATTTTCTTTAATTCAAAATTCCTCACTTTATTATTAATTTAATACCCTATTATTATTCTATATTAATTCGTTGAATACCCTAACCTTTATTCTTTATTCATTTATTATATTATATTTATAATAATAATATATTATCCAAATAATTTTAATTTTAATTTTCAATTTAGTTTTAATTTTAAATTTAATTTAATTTTAATTTAAAATAAATATTTTAAATTCAATAATTGATTTCCATCATGGTGAATTATCATTTATTAATTTATAATTTTTTTTTTAATTAGTATGATCTCATATTCAATTTATAATTTCTATTTCTAATTTTGTTTCAATACTTTGACTCATTTAGCGCTCATAGCCCCTCTTAACCCCGGATGGGTGAAGTGTTCACTTGAAACGTGAGGCTCAACTAACCCCTGATTGGTGAAGTGTTCACTTGAAATGTGAGACTCAACTAACAATATACGGATTGGTGAAGTGTTCACTCGAAACGTAGGCTCAACTAGCAATATACACATTTTAGAAGCTCTCAACATTAAGTTTCAAACACCATATATTTAATTTAATTTTTTTTTATTTTAGGTTAAAGATTAAAAAAACATTACCCATTTATAACATTTAATGCTTAAAACAATAAGTTACCTTGAGTTCCATATGAGAATGTGATGCCTTTTGGTAAATTATCAAATAATTATCAAATAGTTTAACCGCATAAAGGAATACTAGTTAAATATGAATGGATTACTCAAACTTGTGAAGTTAATTATATTTGAATATTAATATCAATGGTGGCATTGACATATGAAAATATTTTTATTCCATTTTTAGATTAAATTAATCTAATCTAATAGTTTTATTTATTTTTAGATTACATTCATGTAATAAAATAATTTTTTATTTTATTTTTATAAATAATGAAATGTATTAATGAAATTTTACATTAAAATATAGAATAAAAGATTTTTATAATAATTATTCATTTGTATATTGATATAAATTTAATGTTTAAACAATATTGATAGCTATTGATCCATTATACACATCAAAACATTTATTTCAAGGTACATCTCATGTTGAAAAGATTAAAATATTCATAAAAATTTTCAGGAAAATCACATTATCATAAAAAGGGACCACATGTTGAAAAGATTAAAATATTCATAAAAATTTTCAGGAAAATCACATTATCATAAAAAGGGACCACATGTTAAAGATTAAAATATTCATAAAATCTTTCAGGAAAATCACATTATCATAAAAAGGGAACATGGGTTTCGAACTAACCAGTGTAGTTCATCATCAAGAAATTGCCGATGACAAACTACACTCGTTAGCTTCAAACGTGTGGACCCCTTTTTATGATAATGCAATTTTCATGAAGAGTTTTATGAATAATTATGGATCAGTGATGTTTGCACTTGAAAATAAGATTAAACTACTACTACTACTAATAATAATAATTAGTTGAACTATAAATTTATTTTAAGTTATAATGATTTTCATTACACTTTATTTTAAGTTATAATTATTGTAATTACATTTGCACCAGTTCATATTCATCTTAATTATCGATCTACCAAGAGTTTAAAGGGATCAAATCTCTTTTCACTTTAAAAGTGGTTTGCATCTCAAGAAATTTGATCCCTCTTTTTTTTTACCAAGTTAAAATATTTACAACCAATTACAACATCTTTACCCCAAGTATGTTCTGAAGGCTACCTCAATTTTTCGAGTTCCCATCCCTAAAGCACCTCGCTAATGGGAGGTCACGGGGTCAATTCTCCTTGATGCCCTCCCTCAAGATAACACTCTACTAATAATCTCGCAAGAATTGATGCCCTTGAGTTAGGCTCTGCTAACAAGTTCGTAAGATGGCGAGATGTGATTCCATCGGTTTAGGCTTTACTAACAAGTTGGCGGCATGGCACCTCTTAATGCTTAAAAAGTTATAATTACACTTGCATTTTACACTTTATTTTAAGTTATAATTATTGTCACTACATTTAGATCATTCTAGATTCATCTTAATTCTTCATGTGCCAAGAGACTAGAGGGATCAAATCTCTTTTCACTTTAAAAGAGTTTTTCATCTTAGGAAATTTAATCCCTCTTAGAATTTAAGATGACTCTAGAATCACTTTATTATTAATTATAATTAATTATAAATATAATTATAATTCCTTTTATTTTTTATTTAATTTCATTTTTATTTTTGGTTTTATGTAATATATCAAATTCAAAATGTTTTATTGATAACTATCATTATTATTTTTTTCTTTATTTTATTTTTAAATTTAAATTTTATTTTATTTTATTTTGACCCAGTTAAAATATTTACAACATTTTTACCATACCTATATCATGAAGGTTACCTCAATTGGTCAAGTTCCCTCTCTCTCCCCCACCACCTATATCTATATATATCACCATCTCTTCTTCTTTATCTATTTATCTCACCTCCCCAAACACACATAGACACTCTCTCAATATATATCTCTATTCCTCCCTCTATCTCTACCTTCTTCCCTCTCCCCCCTCCAACTATATATCTATATATCTCTTTCTCTCATTCTTTGTCTCTCTATATCACCCCAAACAAATACACACTCTCTCTCCATATCTATATATTTCTTTCTCTCTCCCTCTCTCTTTCTTCCCCTTCTCTCACCCCCCTCTCTCTCCCCCCTTCTCTATCTCTTCCCTCCCACTTTCCTCTCTCCCTCACCATCTCTCCATCTCTCCCTTTTCACACCATCTCTCTCTCACACTTTCTCCCTCTATTTATTTCTTCTTCTCGCCCCTTTCTAAAACTCCATCTCCCCCCCTGTCTCTCTCTCTCTCGAGTCTTATATCTCTTCCTTCCTCTCTCTTCTTTAATCTCCCACCTACCTCTCTCTCTCCCCCTCCCATCACTCTCTCTCTCTCTGCCCTCCTGCTCTATCACTATCTCCCTCCCTCTCTCAATCTATCTCCTCCATCTTTGTGTTTCACACTCTCTCTGCTCCTTATCGCTTTATCTCTCCCTTCTCCCTCTCTCTCTTCCCTCTTCTTCCTTCTGGGTAGCATAACATTTAAAACTTCGGGTCATACAATAGTGTGTATATAAATATATTTAGAAGTACAAATTATAAAAAAAAGGAGGTTCATAATGAAAAAAGAGAAGGAAGGAAGAGCATATCAAGTGTCGTCGATGAAGAAAAATGATTGACAAAAAAAAATGGGATCAATCATTAAAAAAATTAATGGAAATAATGGAGCTCAAGTCTAAAATGACAAGGAAGAATGGTTCTCCTATAAAGGTTTTTTAATCATGCCTCACAAGATAATCACATTAACAAGGACTATCTAAGGGAAAAAAGTTAACATCACTATTGGTACAAGCAATGATGAAAAATACGTAAATATTAATTTGGTGAATCGATTTCTAATTTTAGATGCCAATGTAGGTGAAAGAACAAATATTTTTGGAAAGGAATATTAAATTAAGGATTTACAAATAAAAATAGATCATTATGAGTACATATCCTAATTTAGTGTTGTAACCATGTATGACTCTGAGGTTGACATAATTATTGGTCAACCTTGGTTTAGAGAGTTCGGTGGGTTCAGGTTAGACATGGAGAAAAAAATCTTGATGTTTCCTTATAAGGGAAAGATGATCACATTTTGAGACATGACAATGGAGTAAAAATCGATAATGTCTACATAAAAATACTTTAAGGATATCTCAGACTTTGAAACAGATTCTCCATTCCAGTGGATTCGTTGGTAGGCCTTTGGCCATAATAAAAATTTGAAAAAAAAAGGTGAAAGAAATATATTAAAAAAAATACTAGTAAAAAAATTAATAGACTGAGAAAAAAAATTATTTAATAAAAATCAATTAAAAAAAAATCAAAAAAGCATAACTTGGAAAATTATGAAGAAAGTAAGAAGAAAAGAAAGAAATAAGCAACATTTTGTATTACGATAGTATTATTGTTGATTAAAAGTAATATAGTACAAAATTAGGTAGCAACTAACATAATCAGTCAAGACGCATATTTGTTGGAACTTGCATCAAACACTAGAATTAGGGCATAGTAATATATGTATTGGTGGTCATAAATAACCACGAACCCATGTTACCCTTCCGATGTTATATCCTAAAATATGCAATAGAATATTTCCGACTGGGGCATCATGTACATTTTAGTTGCATCTGGAATTTATACCAATTATCGTAATCGATTCCATTTGATTCCAAGGTAGGTGATTGGAAGAATTTTATGGTCCTTGATGCTACTAAACAAAATTTGTTGGTTTTTTAATCCACTTCGTCGTTTCATGGTAAGAAAAAATCCACACATAGTCCTGTAGAACCTTGTAGACACTCGTATCCCTGTCATCGTCGTCATCACAATTAGGTGTATCCTCTGCCGCAAATGACCTGCTACAACCCATTTTTTTCTTGCCGCCTTTTTTATTGCTTCCTCCAACTCTCGACTGCCACATCCATCATCGACCGACCTCGCGTATGTAAATTGTTGTTTAATAGATGGATTCATAGTGAATTCAATGAAATTAGTAACCAACGAGGTGAGGCACTAAGCTGTATCATTTTTGCAG
Source organism: Pinus albicaulis (assembly GCA_034641835.2). Lineage (NCBI taxonomy): Eukaryota > Viridiplantae > Streptophyta > Pinopsida > Pinales > Pinaceae > Pinus > Pinus albicaulis. The sequence goes on from JAXQQM020064605.1 coordinate 21,234, forward strand.
GACCTTCTCCTTGCTCCCCAAATAATTGTTTATAATATAATTTTAAAAGTGAATGAGGCTACAAAGTAATCTCAAGCACTAAGCATGAATTAACATGCTATAGTAAGATTTTTTTACCAATAGTATAAAGATGAATAAGCTCCCATAAGTAGTAAATTGATGGCTTTCCTTTTCTTGATAAAGGAAAAATTTGTGTATGGTATTTTTTTAATATGGAGATATTCCTTATATGTACATGATGAGACTTTGAGGCTATCATGCCCTCCCAAGAAGAGCTCATGTCCCCAAGTAGGATCCTGATGTTAAACACTATTTTTTATAGATATTTTACATATGATATTCACCATATTTTTCAAGAATTTTCCATGACATGGTTTGAAATTTGGTAGAAAATGGCATGATGGATTGTTGGTCTTGACTGGTTAAATTTTTTTTTTGATGCCTAAAAAATACATACCATTGATGAAAAAACATACAATAGAGTCTTAAAGAAAATGTGTGCCAGTTATTTACAATGATTTTCAATCTTAGGGATAGCATTGGTGATAACTGTAGACTGATCATAATGTGATCGATTAAGTGCTAAGGTAGTTTGATTAGTTCGTCATTAAGATTGATTTTTAATTGAAGAGAGCTTTAAAGTGAAAGACGACATAAACCAACAACAAATAAATGATTAAAATAGAACAGAAAATTGAGAGAAGAAGATGCAAGCAGTTGTTATGGAGTTCATCCCTGGTGGAATACATCTCCGGGTATGTTTTCAAGTGATCGTCCTCTTTATTAGGATTGAACCAAGGAAGTCTTTACACAGAAAAAAAACCAAATTGACTATGCTTGTAGGCACTTCTGGTCTCTAAAAACAAGAATATATCTCTCTCATCTTTCCAACGCGTATCTCTACACTCAATTCTGACTCTCGACAGTCGAGTAATGCTGAAAACAAAACTACATCTATCCTACTGAAACTGCACTCCAATTCTCTCAAAGCCTTCAATCATCGATGATCTTCATGAAGAAATGCCATGGTTTAAATAAGAATTGGTCGAACCTCCATTTCCCCATTTAGCATTTGGTTTAGTAGATAAAGGGATAAGGGGTCGAATTTCTTCATTGTACATGAACCTTGCATAAAAATCCGTTAGCCTTTGGCACATAATTAAATACAAAAAGCCAAAATTGACCTTACATTAAATTTCTTAACCATTCGTGGTAACTAACCAGGCAAAAGATTTAATACAGAGCACATGACAGGTTTACTTTCCAGCAGTTACGGTCTATCCCGACGGTTCTGGCTTATCCACTGCGTTTGAGCCTGTTCACATGGCTTAACTACATAAACATAGTTTTAACAAACACGACTTAACAATTGTCATTAGCATTGGTCTCTGCTGCAGTCTAATTAACGCCTGTCACATGGCATTAACAACTTCGACACGTTTTAGCATAGTTAGGACTGTGGTGGATTTATAAACTTTAATATAAATTTTATAGTAATGTTTTAGGAATGATTGAATGTTTTATTATTCAATCATTCAAACTTGCCACAAAATCTATATTGAGATTATTCATTCAAATTTAAAATGAATCATATATATTGAAATGATGAAACATTCGAATAAAATAGTCTATTAATTCTACATATATGGTAATTTTAGTAATGGACTCATCTTGCAAGTATAATCCATTATATAATCCATGATAAATAAATAAAATTGCATAAAATTTCCTAATTCCTAATTCTACTGAGAAAATATGCTCTTCACACACGAGTTGAAAATATGGATATATTCAACATATAAAGTCTAGTAATAAGGATCTATACATCAAGATAACAGAAGGATTTGCAAACCTCAAACATGTGAAATCACTGGACGTCATCAACTTGGACTGGGAAGATCAATCTCAAGAAGTAATAGTATGAAACTAGGAGATGGAGTACTAGTAGCCAAAAAATTTTAGTTATTTATGGAAAATGAAGATGCCTACTTCTTTTTATTGGAACTTGGGAAAGGAGTACACTCCAAACTTCATAACATGACAACCAGGTTTAATGGATATCTCCTTGACATAAAACAAGTTGGTGATGCTACCATAGATTGAACTACTCTATTGGTTTCTATATATAAAAATGTTGATGTAGACCAACCTCGTGTATGTAAATTGTTGTATAATAGATGGATTCATAGTGAATTCAATGAAATTAGTAACCAATGAGGTGAGGCACTAATCAGTATCATTTTTGCAGGACCTTCTCCTTGCTCCCCAAATAATTGTTTATAATATAATTTTAAAAGTGAATGAGGCTACAAATTAATCTCAATCACTAACCATTAATGAACAAAGATATAAATAGAATTAACATGCTATAGTAAGACTTTTTACCAATAGTATAAAGATGAATAAGCTGCCTTAAGTAGTAAATTAATGGCTTTCCTTTTCTTGATAAAGGAAAAATTTGTGTATGGTATTTTTTTAATATGGAGATATTCCTTATATGTACCTGATGAGACTTTGAGGCTATCATGCCCTCCCAAGAAGAGCTCATGTCCCCAAGTAGGATCCTGATGTTTGTTAAACACAATGTTAGAAGCACACACATGGTGTATGAGGAAGATGAACACACACACACAAAAGACTCAACACACAATGAAGGATAAGTGTGAGGCTTTCTTATTTTCCATTATACAAAGATGTACATTTAGAATACAATGGTGTGACTCTTGGTTTCACATTCCAAGGTCACTTGGACTCCATTGTGACTTTTCGCATTCCACACCTACCCATGTAGGATTAGGTGTTCCAACATCACCCCTTAATCCGAAGGGGTATGTGTGAGTCCAAGAAAAGAGTTGTAATACAAATCTGCAAAGTATACATGGCAGCACTTGGGCTGAATCAACTCTCTGAAATGTTGGAAAAAAGAGATGGTTTAAGGATGACCACCAACACTGGAACGCAATACTTGTTGCAGTTCCCGGAACTCTTCCAAAACTGGCAAGAAGCTGAAAGCTTCTGCTAGAGGAATTGTCCCTCATAAAAAAGGGAGACCTTCAACCTAAAGAAGGGAGGTCTACTACCTGTGATGGTTTTAGGATTACCAACAACTCTGGAATGCTTGAAGCATTTCCTGGAACTCAACCAAAGCTGGCAAGAAGCTGAAGGCTTCTGCTAGAGGAAGTGTTCCTCATATGAAAGGGAGACCTTCGACCTAAAAGAAGGGAGGTCTACTACCTATGATGGTTTTAGGTTATCCACCAACCAAAGATGATGGTTTAAGGTTGTCCACCAACCGAAGGCATGCTCATGGGCATCCGTGTCTCTGGCTATATCTCTGAATCTGGAATGGTGAATTGTGGCTCGGGCTCGCTTGAACTGCTGGCTACAAATCTAAACATGGAATGAGAGATTGTGGCTCAGGCTCGCTTGATCTGACGTCGAAGCTTGTACATGACCACCATTTCCCCCCCCTGTCAGGGACAAGGTGAGATGATGGTGAAAACTCAACTGCAAGTTTGCTCAATATCTGTGAACATGTTTTGACATGTGACTTGAACATCTTCTTGGTTGTTGATGCCCATTGCCAAGAAGCGATCCATCGAAGATGAATCTTTGTTCTTGCAGGAGGCTTGTTTCTGAAGCATCTGTCTGAAGAATGGGTATGCCGACCACAGTGCTTGCATGGATGAAAATCAAAATAGTGATCTTTCATATGACCAACTCGATCATAGTGTTGGAATTTTACAATCTGTTGTTGTTGTGGAACAGGATCTGGAACAGCCGCAGGTGAACTGTTATATAGGAATCCGGCACTCTGAAATATGATGGTCTTTGTGTAGTCTGGAATATGAAAGCACACATCCTTGTCATATCCAAGACCAGTTCTTTGCTTGTTGTGGACAAGCTCTTCCCAAGGTTTGATGATGGGCTTGAGAAGTGCAGGTTGAACTGTTGCATCTGCATGTACATCTGCTCTAGTACAAGGAACTGAATGGGAATCATTTGCAACTTTATCTTCTTTCTTCTGATGAGAGTCCTTCACAATGTTCTGAACAGAAACAGGTTCAGAATGGTGACTCTTTTGCTGAAGTTCGTCTTGTTGAAGCTAAGTTTCCAACTGCAAAAACTCAATATTTTCTTGTGCATCTAGCAAAAAATTTCGAATGTTACAAAGAGCATGCTTGCTCATTTTTATCATATCATCAACATTGGAATGAATGAGGTTATTCAACAACACTAATGCCTCATTGATTTTAGCCATTTCAACAACTTAGGCTCAAAAATGAAAGGGTGTCGGCTACAACTGAAAATGCACCCATTTACAATGTGATGCAACAACAAATACAAATGACTCCAAGGAATTCTTAAAGTACAAAATGTGCTCCTCAAATGATGGAGGGCAATCAACAATCTTTCAACAACTCAAGTACTGATTGCAACTATGAAGAAGATGCAAATTCCACTCACAATACAATGTCAATGTCTCTACAAAAATATTTTTTTGAATGTGCAGCTGAAAACAAATGTGCAGAAGGCCTTTAAGGCAGCTGAATTTTCCTTCAAAGAGCTGTTTAAAAACTGATGGAAAAATTGTCTTCAAATGTCAATTTCTTCAAAAAATCACCGTTATATTAATGCCACAAATCATATAATGTCAAATCTACAATATGTATATACCATTTCCTCATGTGCCATTTCTTCTTTTACTGCTGTTCATGTCTTCTTCTTTCCTCTCTCTCTTTTTTTTTTTTTTTTTTTAATTAAAAAATAATTTAAAAAATTGAATTAAAAATGGGAATAATTTAAAAGGAAAGGAAAAATTATGGGAATGGGATTAATTAAAGGAGAAGGAATTTTAAAATGGGGAGGAATTTATGGGGGTGGGGGGTTATATTAAAATAGGAATTAATAAAAAAGGGATTATTAAAAAGAGATTATGGGTATTAAAAAGGGAGATTAATTAAAAGGGATGGGGGTTATTTAATAAAAAAGGAGTTATTAAAAAAGGGAATGGGGGTTATTTAATTAAAAAGGAAGGGGGTATTAATTTATTGAAATGAGAGGGGAGGGAATTTAGTAATGGAGGAAGGGATTTATTAAATTAAAATTAACGTGGGGGGGGTCGTATTATATGGGAGGAATTTTAATTTAAAAAGGAGGGGAAGGAAAATAATTAAAAACGAAGTTAAAAAAAAGGGCCGAATGTATGGGGAGGGGTGTATGTGATAAGGAGGAATCGGAGATAATTTGAAGTCGGGGGTTTGGAGGGGCGGCAAAGAGCCGACAGGTGAGGAGAGGCGTAAGGAGGGAGAGCTCACGGTAAGGGGAGGTGGAGTGGGACGAGTGTAGTGTGCAGGGGCGTGTGAGATTGCAGAGAGCCGTTTGATAGTCGCGATGGGGAGAGCAACGTATGTGAGTGCAGAATGCTTGGAGGTATGGGTAAGTGAGGGGGGAGAGGTGTTGGGTAAGACGAGTTGAGTGGAGGTCGTGATGGCCAAGAGCGTAGATTGCAGAGCGTATAACGAATGGGTAATGGGGATGTGTGAGCGTAGATGAGTGCTGCATTAGGTGGAGTGATAAGGGTTGAGATATTTGCAGGAGGAGCGATGTGAAGTGTATGGAGGGATAAGTGAGGTCGTGTTGCAGGCGTGGGTTTAAGGAGTAAATGGTAGCACATTGGTTGAATGATGGAGAGAGGGCCGGCTGTCTGGAACGCCGTTGAGAGTTGCAGGTGGAATGGGGAAGGCCGAAAGGCCAAGGGCTGAGTAGGCGGTTGTTGCAGAATTTTAATTTATTTATTTATTTTATTTTTAAATATAACAACAGAGAGTAGGAAATTATCATTAAAACAACAGCAGAATCTCCAGATATTGCAGAGAAGACTCAGAAACTTTTCCAGTAGTCCAGCAGCAAAAAATATGTAGTCCAGAAGCTCAGAAATTTTTACAAAAATCTCAAGACTTTTCAGAATATTTTAGCAGCAGAAAATCCAATAGAAAATCAGAATTATTTTGCAGTAAAACCAAAAACTTCTTCAAAACCCCACTTTGAACAGTATTCCAGCAGCTCTTCCAAAGTAGAATTAAAGGCAAAAAATGCAGAGAAAAGATCAGAATTTAAGTAGCCAGATGCGCTAACCTTCAACACACCCTTTCTTGCTCTAAAACAAATTTTGAATGCTTCAATTTCTGAATGCGCAGGATTTTTAATATTGCTCTTCTTAAGAAAACAATTCTAAATGGCGGAAAAAACCACTGTGCAGAAACTGCGAGTGGTTAAAAATGTCAAAATTTTACTGATATGCACAGGCCATAAACAAAAATGGCTCACTCAATTTGGAGCAGGGCCAGCAATCGTCCGCTCTGATACCATGTTAAACACCATGTTAAGCACACACATGGTGTATGAGGAAGATGAGCACACACACAAGAGACTCAACACAATGAAGGATAAGTGTGAGGCTTTCTTATTTTCCATTATACAAAGATGTACATTTATAATACAATGGTGTGACTCTTGGTTTCACATTCCAAGGTCACTTGGACTCCATTGTGACTTTTCGCATTCCACACCTACCCATGTAGGATTAGGTGTTCCAACAATGTTAAACACTATTTTGTATAAAAATTTTACATATGATATTCACCATATTTTTCAATAATTTTCCAAGATGACATGGTTTGAAATTTGGTAGAAAATGGCATCGTGGATTGTTGGTCTTAACTCGTTAAATTTTTTTCTGATGCCTCAAAAATACATACCATTGATGAAAAAACATACAATAGAGTTTTAAAGAAAATGTGTGCCAGTTATTTACAATCATTTTCAATCTTAGGGATAGCATTGGTGACAACCATAGACTGATCAGAATGTGATCGATTAAGTGCTAAGGTAGTTTGATTATTTTGTCATTAAGATTGATTGTTAATTGAAGAGAGCTTTAAAGTAAAAGACGACATAAACCAACAACAAATAAATGATTAAAATACAACAAAAAAATGGGAGAGGAAGAAGAAAACAGTTGATTACGAAGTTTGTCCCTCGTGAACTACATCTCTAGGTATGCTTTCAAGTGGGCATCCACTTTATTAGGATTGAGCCAAGGAATTCTTTACACAACAAAAAAACTAGATCGACTATGCTCGCAGACACATCTCTCTTAGATTTCCAACGCGTGTCTCTACACTCAATTCTGACTCCCGACGGTCAAGCAATGCTGAAAACAAAACTGCATCTATCCTATTGAAACTGCGCTCCAATTATCTCAAAGCCTTCAATCATCGATGATCTTCATGAAGAAATGCCATGGTTTAAATAATAATTGGTCGAACCTCCATTTCCCCATTTAGCATTTGGTTTAGCAAATAAAGGGATAAGGGGTCGAATTTCTTCATTGTATAAGAACGTTGGATAAAAATCCCTTAACCTTTGGTGCAGAATTAAATTTAAAAACCCAAAATTGGCCTTACATTAAATTTCTTAACCATTCATGCTAACTAACCAGGTGGAAGATTTAATACAGAGCACATGACAGGTTTACTTTCGGACGGTTACGGTCTATCCTGACGGTTAGTTAGCACGATATGATAATTGTTTTCTTCTAACTGAGTATCATGAGTTATAGCATGCATTTAGACATCATAGTACAATTTGGATTTATAGCATGCATGTAGACATCATTACATAATTCAATGTATTCTTAGGTATACTAAAATGGAGAGGTTGTTGCAGTAAATATTTTTACTCAACTAAACAAAATTCGTAATTCTAGTGAACGTGCTAAGTGATCATTAACCTAAGTTATCATTAACCACCATGGCCTTTATTACAATAACACATGTGAGCCACTATGAATAAAAATATTTAATCCATTTATTATTTACCAACTAATATTAAAAATTAGCTTAATCTCAACCACATGACTAATGAGACTAGTATTAGTATTAATTAATATGAAATCGAACTCCAAACATAATAAATGTACGAGAAGTTGACAAGAACAAAGACTACTAAGTATTACTTGATATGAAACTCCAATTACACTGAATCTGAGAGACGTATCATAAACTAATTTTTCTTGTGATATCAATTACAGATCATAAAGTACGTGCACACCCATTGAGTTATATGGAGCAATTGGATGTGCTGTCAACAATATTAACACCCTGTTCACATGGCTTAACAATATTAACACAATTTTAACAAACACGACTTAACAACTGTCATTAGCATTGGTCTCTGCTGCAGTCTAATTAATGCCTCTTACATGGCATTAACAACTCCGACACGTTTTAGCATAGTTAAGACTGTGGTGGATTTATAAACTTTAATATAAATTTTATAGTAATGTTTTAGGAATGATTGAATGTTTTATTATTCAATCATTGAAACTTGCCACAAAATCTATATTGAGATTATCCATTCAAATTTAAAATGAATCATATATATTGAAATGATGAAACATTCGAATAAAATAGTCTATTAATTCTACATATATGGTAATTTTAGTAATGGACTCATCTTGCAAGTATAATCCATTATATAGTCCATGATAAATAAATAAAATTGCATAAAATTTACTAATTCCTAACTCTACTAAGAAAAGATGCTCTTCACACATGAGTTGAAAATATAGATAGATTCAGCATATAAAGTCTAGCAATAAGGATCTATACATCAAGATAACAAAAGGATTTTCAAATCTCAAACATGTCAAATCACTGGCATCATCAACTTGGAATGGAAAGATCATTCTCAAGAAGTAATAGTATGAAACTAGAATATGGAGTACTAGTAGCCAAAAAAATTTAGTTATTTATGGTAAACAGAGATGCCTACTTCTTTTTATTGGAACTTGGAAAGGAGTACACTCTAAACTTCATAACATGACAACCAGGTTTAATGGATATCTCCTTGACATAAAACAAGTTGGTGATGCTACCATAGATTGAACTACTCTATTGGTTTGTATACATAAAAATGTTGATGTAGACTGACCTCACATATGTAAATTGTTGTATAATAGATGGATTCATAGTGAATTCAATGAAATTAGTAACCAATGAGGTGAGGCACTAATCTGTATCATTTTTGGAGGACCTTCTCCTTCCTCCCCAAATAATTGTTTATAATATAATTTTAAAAGTGAATGAGGCTACAAATTAATCTCAATCACTAAGCATGAATGAACAGAGGTATACATAGAATTAACATGCTATAGTAAGACTTTTTACCAATAGTATAAAGATGAATAAGCTCCCTTAAGTAGTAAATTGATGGCTTTCCTTTTCTTGATAAAGGAAAAATTTGTATATGGTATTTTGTTAATATGGAGATATTCCTTATATGTGCATGATGAGACTTTGAGGCTATCATGCCCTCCCAAAAGAGCTCATGTCCCCAAGTAGGATCCCGATGTTAAACACTATTTTGTATAAATATCTTGCATATGATATTCACCATATTTTTCAAGAATTTTCCAAGATCACATGGTTAGAAATTTGGTAGAAAATGGCATCATGGATTGTCGGTCTTGACTGACTAATTTTTTTTTTTTTTTCCGATGCCTCAAAAATACATACCATTGATGAAAAACATACAATAGAGTTTTAAAGAAAATGTGTGCCAGTTATTTACAATCATTTTCAATCTTAGGGATAGCATTGGTGATAACTATAGACTGATCAGAATGTGATCGATTAAGTGCTAAGGTAGTTTGATTAGTTTTTCATTAAGATTGATTGTTAATTGAAGAGAGCTTTAAAGTGAAAGACGACATAAACCAACAACAAATAAATGATTAAAATACAACAAAAAACTGAGAGAAGAAGAAGAAAACAGTTGATTACCGAGTTCGTCGTTGGTGGAATACATCTCCGGGTATGTTTTCAAGTGGGCATCCACTTTATTAGGATTGAACCAAGGAATTCTTTACACAGAAAAAAACTAGATTGACTATGCTCGCAGGCACTTTTGGTCTCTGAAAACAGGAAGACATCTCTCTCAGCTTTCCAACGCGTGTCTCTACACTCTATTCCGACTCCCGACAGTCGAGCAATACTGAAACTGCACTCCAATTCTCTCAAAGCCTTCAATCATCGATGATCTTCATGAAGAAATGCCATGGTTTAAATAAGAATTGGTCGAACCTCCATTTCCCCATTTAGCATTTGGTTTAGAAAATAAAGGGATAAGGGGTCGAATTTCTTCGTTGTACAAGAACCTTGGATAAAAATCCCTCAACCTTTGGTGCATAATTAAATATAAAAACCAAAAATTGACCTTACATTAAATTTCTTAACCATTCGTGCTAACTAACCAGGCGGAAGATTTAATACAGAGCACATGACAGGTTTACGTTCCAGTGGTTACGGTCTATCCCGACAGTTAGTTAGCTAGATATGATAATTTCTTTCTTATAACTGAGTATCATGAGTTATAGCATGCATTTAGACATCATAGTACAATATGGATTTATAGCATGCATGTAGACATCATTACATAATTCAATGTATTCTTAGGTATACAAAATACTTGGATAGAGAGGTTGTTGCAATAAATATTTTTACTCAACTAAAAAAAATTCGTAATTCTAGTGAACATGCTAAGTGATCATTAACCTAAGTTATCATTAACCACCATGGCCTTGATTACAATAACACATGTGAGCCACTATGGTTAATTGATACCTTAAATATTAAACAAACCATTGTGGCCATAACTCAAATAAAACCAACCTTTGATTCCTCTATCTCCATGTCAACCAACGAATATGGAGATATGAAATAGAATAGTATGAGAAAATGTGAAATTGAAAACACTAATTAGGGTTAGGGTTAGATAATTGGAGTCTAGAAAATAGTAGGTTGTAGAGTTATTCTAGGGTTGGATAATTGGAGTCTAGAAAATAGAAGGTTGATTTGCTTTTGAATTCAAGTTGAAATGCTACTAGATTTTGAAAATGTTTGTACTTGTAGGGTTAGGATGCCATTTTACTCTAGCATTAGAGTCATTTGAATTAGAACATTTGTATCAAAATTTAGTAAAGAGAAAGCAATGAAAATTATGAAAAAGAAGAGAACTTTACACATAGAATAGCTTAATAGTCATTTTATTATTCAATCATTCAAACTTGCCACAAAATCTATATTGAAATTATCCATTCAAATTTAAAATGAATCATATATATTGAAATGATGAAACATTCGAATAAAATAGTCTATTAATTCTACATATATATGGTAATTTTAGTAATGGACTTATCTTACAAGTATAATCCATTATATAATCCATGATAAATAAATAAAATTGCATAAAATTTTGCCTTTTATAGTTTATGCTACTATTTCCCACTCTCTTGCTTTACATGTGGTGCAATTGCTAATTTATTTATGTAATGTAATTACTAATTTATATTATAGAGAACACCTCCTTATACCAGAATTATAAAAACCTTATTCCAAAGTGAATAAAAATATTTAATCCATTTATTAATTACCAACCAATATTAACAATTAGCTTAATCTCAACCACATGACTAATGAGACTAGTTTTAGTATTAGTTAATATGAAACCGAACTCCAAACATAATGAATGTACGAGAAGTTGACAAGAACACAGACTAGTAAGTATTACTTGATATGAAACTCCAAATACAATGAATGTAAGAGACGTAGCATAAACTAATTTTTCTTGTGATATCGATTACGTATCATAAAGTACGTGCACACCCTTTGAGTTATATGGAGCAATTGGATGTGCTGTCAACCCAAGGTTACGGACCAAATCATTTTCGATATACTCGTACATTCTTCGACACATTCTGTCCACCACGCCACTAATATCAACCGCTTGCCTTCGGTTGGCCCTAACACTCTGTTGATCAGAAGGCCCCTCAATAATCTTTGAAAGCCTTTCTACGGTTCCCTCTAGCTGCTGCTGTTGATCTTCAAAAAGATTCTGTTTCAATTCTTTTTCTGTGGGTGTTAGTATATCTCTGAGTATGTCATCACCAAACATGTGAAATGCAAAAGCATATGAATAAGCAAGGGCACGCCTTGATCTAAACAGCTTTTGCAGTGCATTGAAAATCTCCTCCTTGCTTTGAAAATCTAAAATATTTTTCTCTAATAATTCCCTTTGCTTTGTTTCAAGCTCGAGTGAATCCTTATGAGCTTTCCATCTGGAATAATAATGTGTGTACCTTTTCAAGTCACGTTGTGCCTTCTCAATATCCTTCTCCTGATCTTCTTTATATCGACCACAACTGTGTGCATCAATGCTTTCTGCGTTATGTGCACTTCCAGTGGCACCACCACACAACCAGCAGAAGTGTTTGCCACATACGCAGCTCACCAAGTTGCAGCCACCATCTTTATTCACGTTCTTCCCACAGTGAGGGCAAGACTTGGTATTAACTGCAATCCAATTTAATGTCTCAGACTCGCCCTTATCCCAAAGCTTCCAAATCGAACAGGAGCAAGGAGAGTGTGGTTGAGCCAAACAATTAAAGCAAAATTGATGTCCACAACTGCACTGGATCTCACAGTGAACATCTCCTTCAACTCGAACTGCATTTCCACAATGGGGAACACTAGGGCACCACTTCACTTTGTCGTTATCGTCAATATAGGACTCAAATAGGAAGCGATCGAAGCGTCGGGCTTCTTCAGGATCTTCTGTAGTCACTAACTTTCTTATGATGTCTTCATCACAGATGATATTACATTCGGAATCCATGCACTTAATCCGCTTACTTTGTCCATCGTTTATCTTAATAAGAAAGTGCTTCGTCCAGCACACATTGCAGAAAGTGTGACCACAATTCATCATTGTGGTGTCCTCTTCGCTCAAATCTTCATCTCCACAGACAATGCAGTCGGTAACACCCGCTTGGGAATTTGTGGATTTGGGCCGTGTAATAGCAACACCCGTTTGGGAAAACAACCAGTCATTCCCTCTTTCTACAAATGCATCTAATAATCTCGCAAAATCCCAGCGATAATGAATCAAGAGTGTGCGAGCAAGCTGTTCTTTTACAGCAAGGAGATCCATCACCTTACTTAACTCCTCTCTCTGTGCAGGCAATAAAGTTTCTTGACAGATGAGCCTGATGTTGATGTTCTGTGCTGCGGTAAAAACATCTTCTACTGCGGTAAAAACGTAGGGGTAGTAGACTTCATTTTCTTCATCGCTGCTCATCAAATCCTCCTCCCCATCAACGCTCATCAAATCAACCTCCTCCTCCTCGCTGCCCGTCATCAACTCCGCCGCCATGACAATAACAAAACCTTAATCTCGATATTTATCAGATTATGCGATGAATGAAATCCTTGTCAATATTTATGCGATTATGGTGTTACTTTCTAGTAGAAAAAGGCTGGTATCACACGGGGGCGATGATAATTGAGAAAGACGATGATAGGGTACGATCATAAATCGCCACAATGTTGCCTTATTTATAAACATGAATAGAACGGATACTCTTTGGGGTGCACTCGATTGTGGGCCGACTTACACGGCTTTGCTTTGCACATAAGAAAAATCTCTTGGTTAATAAAAACTGGACCATTTTATTTAATTTCATAGAGCTCCTCCTTCTCAATCTCATCACCATACGATTTATGGTCACCCGAAAATTTATAAGCCTCACATCTCCCTCCGACTTATGGTCAATGAAAATTGGACGACTTTATTTAATTTAATTTCATAAAGCTCTTTCTTCTTCTCAATCCTATCACCCCATGATTTATGGTCACTCCGAAAACTCATAAGTCTCACATCCTCTCAAACTTATTCTCAGTGCTATAGGATGCCCCACTCATGTCTTTTCCAAATTCATTGTCAAAAAATTTCGACTCCATTCTCGCCACTCCTCCTTCTTCATTAAAGATTTCGCAAACTTTATCCATCAAATTAAAACCCTTAAGCTTGATAAGAATGACAATATTGTTAGCTTTGATGTTATTTCTTTATTTACCAAAATTATGGTCCCGCAAGCCCTAGACCTTATCTCTAAGTTGTGGACTCTGATACTCTTGATCCTATTAACCTTTGCCTCACCACTACTTTTTCTTCTCTAAGGGTGTTTGTTACGAGAAAACTAAGGGCACAACCATGAACTGCTCCCTCTCTCCTATTGTAGCCAAGATTTTGAAGGTCTTATTGATCACCTTTCGAGAATTCTCTCTAAAATGAACATCAAAACCTTCTTTAAACCCCCTTGAACTCTCAACCATCTCTTCGGGTGTGCCAAAGACAAAAATGACCCCTTGTCAAGTCTTGGTGTATATGAGATCCCCTTCTCTTGTGTTAAGTCCTACATAGGACAAACTGACAGATATTTTAAAACCCGATTGAGTGAACACATGGTAGACACCTACCATAATCGTGTCGCCAAATCGGCCATAGCTCAACATTCTCACTCGACTAGCCATTTTTTTTTATATAGCCAAAATACTTTCTCCTGCCCCTTCCCATTCCAGCCGGATCATTAGGGAAGCCTTCGAAATTGAGAAGCATCCCGATAACTTTAGTCGTGATGACGAGTATCATTTAAGCCAATCATGGATGCCCACCATCCATTTTTTTCCTTTAAATACCCTATCGCTAAATCTAACCTACCCCAAATCCCCCCTCCCCCTTGTTGTCACCTCTTTTCCTCTCCTTTCATCTCCCCTTTCATGTCTCTTCAATTTCCATAGTTTCAATTAATTCATTTCATTCTTAGGCCCCCTTTTGATATTTTCTTACTGGCCTTTTATCCTCTTTAATTTTAAATTTTATTAATGTTAAAAATTTTATTAATCTTATTGGGCTTCCCCCCCTTAATTTAGGGCTTATCCAATAATGTAACACTTAATCATTGATCAACATCCCATCTTCAACCCTCATCTCTCAAATGAAATAAATTTATATATATACTTTCCACATTCCATTTACTTTATTATTAATTTAATACCATATTCTTCTCCTATATTAATTCATTGAATACCCTAACTCTTATTATTTATTCATTTAATACATTATATTTCTAATAATAAGATATTATCCAAATCATTTAATTTTAATTTTTTAATTTTAATCTGAAAAAATTAATTTTAATTTTAATTTAAATAAATATTTCAAAGTCAATAATTGATTTCCCTAAGAGTAAATTATCATTTATTAATTTATAAATTTGATTTTTAAGAGTATAACTAATATTAAATTTCTAATTTTTATTTCTAATTTTGTTTCAATATTTTGATTCATTTAATGCTCATAGACCCTCTTAACCCCCTTTATTTTAATGGCTAATTTCTTGTTCTCTATAAAATCTTGGTCGAACACTCTTCTCATTTTATGCTCTAGCTTTCTGTCGTTGAAGATGAGTGAAGTGTTCACTCAA
This sequence comes from Pinus albicaulis, assembly GCA_034641835.2. Lineage (NCBI taxonomy): Eukaryota > Viridiplantae > Streptophyta > Pinopsida > Pinales > Pinaceae > Pinus > Pinus albicaulis. The sequence goes on from JAXQQM020064605.1 coordinate 36,622, forward strand.
AATGTCAAGCTCAACTAGCAAAATACACATTTCTCCAAAACTCTGAACATTAAGTTTCAAATACCATATATTTAATTTAATTTTTTTATTTTAGGTTAAAAGTTAAAAATAATTTACCTATATATAACATTTAATGGTTAAAAGAGTAAGTTAACTTCGTATAGTCTGGTATGAGGTTATGATGCCTTTTGGTAAGTTATCAAATAGTTTAATTGCATAAATAAATACCACTTAAATATGAATGGATTACTCAAACTTGTGCAGTTAATTATATTTTAATATTAATATTAATGGTAGCTTTGAGATATGAAAATATTTTTATTCTAATTTTAAATCACATTAATCTAATAAAATAGTTTTATTTATTTATAGATTACATTTAATATAATCAAATAGTTTTATTTATTTTTATAAATAAGGAAATGTATTAATAGAATTTTACATTAAAATATGGAATAAAATAATTTTATAATAATTATTCATTAGTATATTGATATAAATTTTTAGCCATTGATCCATTATACACATCATAACAATTATCAATTTTTTTATTTTTTATTTTATTTTATTTTTAGTTTTAGTTTTATGTAATTTATGGAAGTCAACATGTTTTATTGATAATTATCACTATTATTTTTTTCTTTATTTTATTTTTAAATTTAAATTTTATTTTAATTTCTTTTGTCCAAGTTAAAATATTTACAACATATTAACCATACCTATGTCCTGAAGGCTACCTCAATTGGTCATGTTCCCTCTCTCACCCCCCACCATCTATATGTATATATATCACCATCTCTTATTCTTTATCTATTTTTCTCACCTCCCCAAACACACATAGGCACTCTCTCCATATATATCTCTATTCCTCCCTCTATCTGTGTCTTATTCCCTCCCCCCATCCAACTATATATCCATATTTCTCTTTCTCTCATTCTTTGTCTCTCTATCTCACCCCCAAAACATACACACTCTCTCTCCATATCTATATTTCTCTTTCTGTCCCTCTCCCTCTCTCTCTCTCTTCCTCTTCTCTCCCCCCTCTCTCTCTCTCCTTCTCTATCTCTTGCCTCCCACTCTCCTCTCTCCTTCACTCTCTTTCCATATCTCCCTTTTCATAGCATCTCTCTCTCCAACCTTCTCCCTCTATTTCTTTCTTCTTCCCTCCCTCTCGCCCCCTCATACAACTCCATCTATCTCCCTCTCTATTGAGTCTTATCTCTCTTCCTTTCTCTCTCTCATGTTATCTCCCATCCCCATCTCTCTTCCCCCCTCTCATCACTCTCTCTCTCTCTATCTTCTCTCTAGCTCTATCACTACCTCCCTCCCTCTCTCCTTCTATCTCTCCCCTCCATCTTTGTGTTTCGCACACTCTCTCTTCCCCTTATCTCCTTATATATCTCCTCTCCTACTCTCTCTTCCCTCATCTCCTCTCTTCCTCACTCTCTCCCTTTTCACTTCCTATCCCTCTATGTATTGGTTCTTTCCTACATATATCCTCCCCTCTAGCTCCAGATCTCTCCCCTCCTATCTCTCTTTATTCCCTCCACTCTCTCATTCTCTCTCCTAGCTCCTTCCCTCTTTATCATGCCCCTATGATAGTGGTGTCTTCCAACCTTCCAACCAACACATAGGTAGGTGTTGCACCACATAAAGTTTTCGTTTCAACACTACTTGAGTTCATGGACTATGCCTACTCAACACTTAACCAATTTTCCACTAAGTGTTACCATCTAGCGGAAATAATTTCATTTATCTTTCATGAATATCATTCAAAAATGTACACACATATCATAAATGAGAGGGAAACTCACGAATTAGTGGAGCCTCTAAGCGACATGCAAAATTATTCTTCAGTCTCGTACACCGGTTGTGCACGGTCGTGCACTTCACAAATACTACGAAGAGACACCTATGCCGCTAATTCTAACCTATCCTAAATTCCTTCCCTTCCCCCTTCTTGTCATGTCTTTTCCTCTCCTTTAATATCCCCTTTCATGTCCTCTTCAATTCCATTGTTTCCATTAATTCATTTCATTCTTAGGCCCCCTTTTCGTATTTTCTTATTGGCCTTTTCTCCTCCATAATTTTAAATTTTATTAATGTCGAGAATTTTATTAATATTATTAATATTATTGGGATTTTTCCCCTTTAATTTATGGTTTATCCAGTAATGTAACACTTCATTATTGGTCAGCCTATCCCATCTTCAACCCTCATCTCTTAAATTAAAAAAAATTATGTATAAATTTTCTTTAATTCAAAATTCCTCACTTTATTATTAATTTAATACCCTATTATTATTCTATATTAATTCGTTGAATACCCTAACCTTTATTCTTTATTCATTTATTATATTATATTTATAATAATAATATATTATCCAAATAATTTTAATTTTAATTTTCAATTTAGTTTTAATTTTAAATTTAATTTAATTTTAATTTAAAATAAATATTTTAAATTCAATAATTGATTTCCATCATGGTGAATTATCATTTATTAATTTATAATTTTTTTTTTTATTAGTATGATCTCATATTCAATTTATAATTTCTATTTCTAATTTTGTTTCAATACTTTGACTCATTTAGTGCTCATAGCCCCTCTTAACCCGGATGGGTGAAGTGTTCACTTGAAACGTGAGGCTCAACTAACCCCTGATTGGTGAAGTGTTCACTTGAAATGTGAGACTCAACTAACAATATACGGATTGGTGAAGTGTTCACTCGAAACGTAGGCTCAACTAGCAATATACACATTTTAGAAGCTCTCAACATTAAGTTTCAAACACCATATATTTAATTTAATTTTTTTTTATTTTAGGTTAAAGATTAAAAAAACATTACCCATTTATAACATTTAATGCTTAAAACAATAAGTTACCTTGAGTTCCATATGAGAATGTGATGCCTTTTGGTAAATTATCAAATAATTATCAAATAGTTTAACCGCATAAAGGAATACTAGTTAAATATGAATGGATTACTCAAACTTGTGAAGTTAATTATATTTGAATATTAATATCAATGGTGGCATTGACATATGAAAATATTTTTATTCCATTTTTAGATTAAATTAATCTAATCTAATAGTTTTATTTATTTTTAGATTACATTCATGTAATAAAATAATTTTTTATTTTATTTTTATAAATAATGAAATGTATTAATGAAATTTTACATTAAAATATAGAATAAAAGATTTTTATAATAATTATTCATTTGTATATTGATATAAATTTAATGTTTAAACAATATTGATAGCTATTGATCCATTATACACATCAAAACATTTATTTCAAGGTACATCTCATGTTGAAAAGATTAAAATATTCATAAAAATTTTCAGGAAAATCACATTATCATAAAAAGGGACCACATGTTAAAGATTAAAATATTCATAAAATCTTTCGAGAGAAAATCACATTATCATAAAAAGGGACCACATGTTAAAGATTAAAATATTCATAAAATCTTTCAGGAAAATCACATTATCATAAAAAGGGAACATGGGTTTCGAACTAACCAGTGTAGTTCATCATCAAGAAATTGCCGATGACAAACTACACTCGTTAGCTTCAAACGTGTGGACCCCTTTTTATGATAATGCAATTTTCATGAAGAGTTTTATGAATAATTATGGATCAGTGATGTTTGCACTTGAAAATAAGATTAAACTACTACTACTACTAATAATAATAATTAGTTGAACTATAAATTTATTTTAAGTTATAATGATTTTCATTACACTTTATTTTAAGTTATAATTATTGTAATTACATTTGCACCAGTTCATATTCATCTTAATTATCGATCTACCAAGAGTTTAAAGGGATCAAATCTCTTTTCACTTTAAAAGTGGTTTGCATCTCAAGAAATTTGATCCCTCTTTTTTTTTACCAAGTTAAAATATTTACAACCAATTACAACATCTTTACCCCAAGTATGTTCTGAAGGCTACCTCAATTTTTCGAGTTCCCATCCCTAAAGCACCTCACTAATGGGAGGTCACGGGGTCAATTCTCCTTGATGCCCTCCCTCAAGATAACACTCTACTAATAATCTCGCAAGAATTGATGCCCTTGAGTTAGGCTCTGCTAACAAGTTCGTAAGATGGCGAGATGTGATTCCATCGGTTTAGGCTTTACTAACAAGTTGGCGGCATGGCACCTCTTAATGCTTAAAAAGTTATAATTACACTTGCATTTTACACTTTATTTTAAGTTATAATTATTTCACTACATTTAGATCGAGACTAGAGGGATCAAATCTCTTTTCACTTTAAAAGAGGTTTTCATCTCAGGAAATTTAATCCCTCTTAGAATTTCAGATGACTCTAGAATCACTTTATTATTAATTATAATTAATTATAAATATAATTATAATTCTTTTTATTTTTTATTTAATTTTATTTTTATTTTTGGTTTTATGTAATATATCAAATTCAAAATGTTTTATTGATAACTATCATTATTATTTTTTCTTTATTTTATTTTTAAATTTAAATTTTATTTTATTTTATTTTGACCCAGTTAAAATATTTACAACATTTTTACCATACCTATATCATGAAGGTTACCTCAATTGGTCAAGTTCCCTCTCTCTCCCCCACCATCTATATCTATATATATCACCATCTCTTCTTCTTTATCTATTTATCTCACCTCCCCAAACAAACATAGACACTCTCTCAATATATATCTCTATTCCTCCCTCTATCTCTACCTTCTTCCCTCTCCCCCATCCAACTATATATCTATATATCTCTTTCTCTCATTCTTTGTCTCTCTATATCACCACAAAAAAATACACACTCTCTCTCCATATCTATATATTTCTTTCTCTCTCCCTCTCTCTTTCTTCCCCTTCTCTCACCCCCTTCTCTCTCCCCCCTTCTCTATCTCTTCCCTCCCACTCTCCTCTCTCCCTCACCATCTCTCCATCTCTCCCTTTTCACACCATCTCTCTCTCACACTTTCTCCCTCTATTTATTTCTTCTTCCCTCTCTCTCGCCCCTTTCCACAACTCCATATCCCCCCCCCTCTCTCTCTCTCAAGTCTTATATCTCTTCCTTCCTCTCTCTTCTTTACTCTCCCACCTACCTCTCTCTCTCCCCCTCCCATCATTCTCTTTCTATCTTCCCTCCAGCTCTATCACTATCTCCCTCCCTCTCTCATTCTATCTCTCCCCTCCATATTTGTGTTTCACACTCTCTCTGTTCCCCTTATCACCTTATCTCTCTCTTCTCCTCTTCTCTCTTCCCTCCACAGCTCTCTCCCTCACTCTCTCCCTTTTCACTTCCTCTCTCTCTCTCTTTCCACCTTTATCTATCTATGTATTTTCTCTTTCCTACCTCTCTCCCAACCTCCAGCTCCATATCTCTCCCCTCCTCTCTCTCTCTCTCTTCCTTCCACTCTCTCATTCCCTCTCATACCTCCCTCCCTCTATGTCATGCCCCTATGTTAGTGGTGTCTTCCAACCAAGACATAGGCTGGTGTGGCACATCTGAAATTTTTAGTTTCAACACTACCTGAGTTCAGGGACTATCATGTACTCGAAATTATTTCATTTATCTTTCATCAGTTAATATTAATATGTAGTGGAGATAAATATCATTCAAAAATGTACACACATATTCTAAATGAGAGGGGAAACTGAAAAATTAGTGGAGCCTCTAAAGGACATGCACAATTGTTGTTCAATCTCGTGCACGAGTCGTGCAATTCACAATTACTACCATACAACCCCTGCATGTTTCTTCCTCAATGTGATCATCATTGTGTAGCTCCTGCATGCCATTTTTGACTCATTATCTCTTCATGAAGCCCTCGGCCTGCACTACCGTGTTAACCCATCGTGCTGCAAACTAACTCTCAGTTCACCCTGCTGACAATGTCATGTCACCATGACACATGTTCCTCGCTAGGTCTTCAATCTTGTGATGCTGCACTATGCCATCGCGGTCCACAGTAATGTAACTCTGCCTGAACAGTATGTGCAACAACCCTATGTTGTGTTCTGCATGAACTATCGATGTTGCATTTGTGTGTCATGCTATCATTAGGTATACTACTACCTTGTGACTTGTCCCCTTGGAGTTTGGCTCTTCACCTGACCTGTCGAAACCCAAAAACTCCCCTTCAGTAATACTTCAATTCCGTAGCTCTGCCACATCTATGCCCATATTCCTTAGCCTCCTTCACACTTCATTCAACTCTAACTTTACGCTTTATGGTTCGATGATTCGATGCCTCCTTCCATTGAATGAATCTGCCATATATATCTACCCTCCACCGATGGAAATTATTCATGAATCGACGCATCCTTTGGTTGCAAAATGGGATAACCCACCTATGTCCCCCCAAACAACCTATGCACATGCTAAACACACAACCCTTCAATATCGTTTGGTCATGGGTTGGCATATTCGTGCTACCCACGACTTTCCCATCACATGGTTTCCTCACCTGCAACCTAAAAGAGAAAATATCCCATCATATTAGACTTTATATAGGCCCCCAAATGCAAATGAACAATGCCGTCCTAAACTGATAGTTCTGGAGAAAAGACCAAAAGGCTTGGGGTTAGGAGATGATCCTAATGCTCCCATCACTAAAAGGAAGAATTTGTATTCTAACGGGATTATATTTTGGTTTGAAATGAGTAAATACATACTTGTAATAATTAGTGTCATGGATAACTGGAAACCTAGGTTATTGTGTGTATTTAAGGGGTGTCAATTTGTGGTTATAGAATGGACTTGCTACTGAGATTGATATTTTACATAAACTACCACCAAGGTTTTATTCCATACTATACCATTGTTGTATTTTGATGCCTGTACTACTTCACATGTTATTATTTTATTTTATGGAAATCACATTGTTTTCTTACAGATACAACAACTTCTTCAATGGATCCCCCTTGATCTGAACATGATTGGGTCACTAACATCACACAAATTGGTGATTTTCCAAGTTTTTTGTTAAGTATTTTCTCTTAGATTTGTGCACTGGTTGTTGTTCATGTTGTTAATGTAGCGTGTGAATGTATGGAGGGATTCAACATCAAAATATTTTGATTTCACTTGAATAACATAGACCGACCTGCCATCGCTCTACTTATCACATCATTCAAGGTGCATTTGAAAGGACTCGTAATTGATGTAGTTCGTATTCTAATTCATGTAATACTTCACCTGTTATTATTTTCCTAATGGAAATTTCAATTTTATCTTACAGATACATCAAATTCTTTAATGGATAACCTTTGATCTGAACATGATTAGGTCACCGACATCACACAAATTGGTAATTTTCCAATTTTGTTGCTATGTATTTTCTCTTAACTTCGTGCACTAGTTTTTTTTGATGTTTTTTATGTTGTTAACGTAGTGTGTGAATGGTTGTAGGGCTAAAACATCCCAATATTGTGCTTTCTGAAGAATTTGTATAGTGATGCATGTATTACTTGACATGTTATTATTTACTCATTTGAAAATTTTATTGTTATCTTATAGATACAAAAACTTCTCCCCCACAGTATGAACATGATTAGGTCATTGACATCACAGGAATTGGAGACAACACGTAAATTGGCTTCTCAAACAAAATATCAGAGAAATCACAACTTCTTCTTCTTTAATCTCCCACATACCAACATTCATGCCATGAACGTTATTCTAGTTTATGATGTTAGGTTGTTGAGGATTCTTGATGGAGTGACCAACTTTGGTTAGGTGAGATTCCTAGCCAAGGGTATCTTGTTGTTAGGGTTTTATTAGCTTCCATAGCTAGGGTTAGGAGAGCTTGTAATTGTCACAGCTTCTGATAAGCTACGAGTATGTACATATAATTCATATTTTCTATATAAATAAAGTGTTTTAGCAGTCCAATAATTGAGTACTTGAAGATTTGATTCCAATAATTGAGTACTTTGCTAATGATATTTCCAACATTTTCTTATAATCCCAGTTTTACATAACAGAAGGTTGAAATTATTAGTGTTTTAGCATATATATGTGCCCCAAAAATGTACCTACTTTATTTTGTATAAATATTTAATTTAAAACCTGATTTGTTCATGTGCATGATAACTGAAACCATTTTCCAAAAGATACAATGCCTCTTGCATAAGATTAAAGGTAAGAGCATTAATTTCATTTCAATTATTATGAAATGCAACACTAACAGAATGAAGGCACATTATCAAATCTCTTCAATACTAGTATGCAACTAGTAATACAAATATGGATATAGCATATAACAAAAAGGAAAATTTTTGAAACCTTTGGTTTATTTCTTATACCTTTATCAGTGTGGGCACAATAAAAAAATGTTGGGAGTTTCTTAAAGATAGTGAATAGATGGTGAAATAATTCCTATTATACAAGTCTTTGACCTCCAACCCAATGAATAATGTAGAAGACTTGTATGGTTACTATTTCTATACACTGCTATGAATATAGTTTTTAATATAATAATAATAAATGTAAATGTAAATGTAATAATAAATAATAATTCATTAACTAATCATTATTTAGTAAGTGATGAAGAGGCATGCCTTAGAGACATAGCTAGTCGTGAAAGGGAACTTGCCTAGGGTTTATAAGAAAACCCTCATTGTCATTTGTAATAATGCTATCATCAATTCATTATATAATATAGAACTTACAATTTCTATCCTACAATAGATATATTTTTCTATGAAGTATTTTAATATTTCCGCTATGTATATGACTGTTGGTCGCTACATTGATATCCAAGCTATGCCTGATCCGGCCTTTGGCCATCAAACCATCCTTTTTGTTGTCATAATCAAAGTGTTTCGCTACACCAGTGTTGGAGATTCTCCATTCCAGTGGATTCGTTGGTAGGCCTTTGGCCATAATAAAAATTTGAAAAAAAAAAGTGAAAGAAATATATTAAAAAAAATACTAGTAAAAAAATTAATAGACTGAGAAAAAAAAATTATTTAATAAAAATCAATTAAAAAAATAAATCAAAAAAGCATAACTTGGAAAATGATGAAGAAAGTAATAAGAAAAGAAAGAAATAAGCAACATTTTGTATTACGATAGTATTATTGTTGATTAAAAGTAATATAGTACAAAATTAGGTAGCAACTAACATAATCAGTCAAGACGCATATTTGTTGGAACTTGCATCAAACACTAGAATTAGGGCATAGTAATATATGTATTGGTGGTCATAAATAACCACGAACCCATGTTACCCTTCCGATGTTATATCCTAAAATATGCAATAGAATATTTCCGACTGGGGCATCATGTACATTTTAGTTGCATCTGGAATTTATACCAATTATCGTAATCGATTCCATTTGATTCCAAGGTAGGTGATTGGAAGAATTTTATGGTCCTTGATGCTACTAAACAACATTTGTTGGTTTTTTAATCCACTTCATCATTTCATGGTAAGAAAAAATCCACACATAGTCCTGTAGAACCTTGTAGACACTCGTATCCCTGTCATCGTCATCATCACAATTAGGTGTATCCTCTGCCAAAAATGACCGTCTACAACCTATTTTTTTCTTGCCGCCTTTTTTATTGCTTCCTCCAACTCTCGATTGCCACATCCGTCATCGAGCCATTAAATTGATAGGGTAGTAGCTTTTTACACTCCCTCAACCGTCATCGAAAGGCCTCACCATCATTCTATCTGACCCGCTACCGATTTTTTCCTCCACTGTTCCAAGCATTCGCATACATCTTGAAGGCATGGTTATGCTGTCGGGAAAACTCTGATTGTCATCTTAAAAGCAGAAAATGACCGTTGAAATAGACGTATCGGTTGGGTTGCATAACATTTAAAACTTCGGCTCATATAATAGTGTGTATATAAATATATTTAGAAGTAAAAATTCTAAAAAAAAGGAGGTTCATAATGAAAAAAGAGAAGGAAGGAAGAGCATATCAAGTGTCGTCGATGAAGAAAAATGATTGACAAAAAAAAATGGGATCAATCATTAAAAAAATTAATGGAAATAATGGAGCTCAAGTCTAAAATGACAAGGAAGAATGGTTCTCCTATAAAGGTTTTTTAATCATGCCTCACAAGATAATCACATTAACAAGGACTATCTAAGTTAAAAAAGTTAACATCACTATTGGTACAAGCAACGATGAAAAATACGTAAATATTAATTTGGTGAATCGATTGCTAATTTTAGATGCCAATGTAGGTGAGAGAACAAATATTTTTGGAAAGGAATATTAAATTAAGGATTTACAAATAAAAATAGATCATTATGAGTACATATCCTAATTTAGTGTTGTAACCATGTATGACTCTGAGGTTGACATAATTATTGGTCAACCTTGGTTTAGAGAGTTCGGTGGGTTCAGGTTAGACATGGAGAAAAAAATCTTGATGTTTCCTTATAAGGGAAAGATGATCACATTTTGGGACATGAAAATGGAGTCAAAATCGATAACGTCTACATAAAAATACTTTAAGGATATCTCAGACTTGATGTTCAAAGATAACAGAAAAAATATATCAAGGAAGAAAAGAGAGCTTAAAGAACTCATCTCCAGCAAAGAGAAAGAAGTTTCCCACCTCATAGATCACCAAGAAAAACTACTTGAACAAGTCAAGAAATTTAAAGCATCAAAGAAGGAACTCAAGAAGTGTTTATTAGAACGAGAAGAAGAAAATGCACGTTTTAAGAGCCTTAATCAAACATTATTAGACCAAATCAAAATTTTAAAAGATGATGGAGCTACTAAGAATAGAGTCAACAATTTAGAAAAGGATGAACTCGTATGTTTAAGGAATCATAACCAAACCTTATGAAAATGAAGAAACTTAAAAATGACAATAAATAGTTGAATGACAAGCTAGAACAACTTCAAAGAGAAGTATTTAAGTCATCATTTGTTTCAGGTGAAGTTGAAGATAGAGGGATTAATACTGATTCAGTCAATATCACAAGTAAAGAAGAAGAAAAATATAGAGAAGCTAAAACATATGCAGATGTTGCAGTTCAAACGTTGGACATCCCAACTAATGATTCAGTCGCCCACTCAACAACAACAACACTTGAAGGAAATGAATAATCAACCAATAACATGATAAGGGAAGGCCAAACCAAATGAGCTATGTATTGACATATAAATCACAAGAGCATACATTCAAATCTATCTACTTTCCCGTATTGCTAAGAACATTAATGACAAATTTATGTTCCCAGAAATACTAAAGTTTAGAGAATCTAATCCTGTGATAACCATCCATCACAAAATTCGATTCCATAGAAGATCAATCTAGGACGGTATGATTCGTTCTCAGTGCAACATATTTGTATATTGCTCAGAGTATCACATCAACTCGTATCGACGAAGATGAAAATACAAAGACGAGAACATGTTGTTAAGTAAGCTTCGAGGACAAAGCTTATTGAAGGGAGAGGCTATATCGTGAATATAATTCATAATAAAATAATAATAAATATAAATGTAAATGTAATAATAAATTATAAGTCATTAATTGATGATTAGTTCATTAGCGATGAAGAGGCATGTCTTAGAGACATAGCTACTCATGAAAGGGCACCTACCTAGTGTATATAAGCAGACCCTCATTCTCATTTTTAATCATCCTATCATAAAATATTTATATAGTATACAACTTACAACTTCTATCCTACAATGGATGTCTTTGTCTATGAAGTATTTCAATATTTCCACTGCTTGTAATATTGTTGGTCATTACACACACTTTTTAAAGTTAGATACAAAATTGTATTCTAGTTTCATTCTAAATTAGAATAAGGTTAAGAGTTTTCCTTGTAGGAAGAGTTTTAGTGGTAACAATTTGCAACACAATACCACTAGAGGAAGTATCTTTGATCATAATGGTCCATGATTCAAACATATGCTTTTCTGACACGAGATGAAAATATGGATAGTTTCAACTTATAAAGTCTAGTAATAAGCATCTATACATTAAGATAACAGAACGATATGCAAACCTCAAACATTTGAAATAACTGAACATCATCAACTTGGAATGGAAAGATAAATCTTAGGAAGTAATAGTATGAAACTAGGAAATCGAGTACTAGTAGCCAACAATTTTTAGTTATTTATGGAAAATGGAGACGTGTACTTCTTTTTATTGGAACTTGGGAAATGAGTACACTCTAAACTTCAAAAAATGACAATCGGGTTTAATGGATATCTCCTTAACATAAAATAAGTTGGCAATGCTACCATATATTGAACTACTCTATTGGTTTGTATATATAAAAACGTTGATGTAGACCGACCTCATGTGTGTAAATTGTTGTATAATAGATGGATTCATAGTGAATTCAATGAAATTAGTAACCAACAAGGTGAGGCACTAATCTGTATCATTTTTGTAGGACCTTCTCCTTGCTCCCCAAATAATTGTTTATAATAGAATTTAAAAAGTGAATGAGGCTAAAAATTAATCTCAATCACCAAGCATGAATTAAAAGAGGTATAAATATAATTAACATGCTATAGTAATATTTTTTAGCAATAGTATAAAGATGAATAAGCTCCCTTAAGTAGTAAATTGATGGCTTTCCTTTTCTTGATAAAGGAAAATTTTGTGTATGGTATTTTGATAATATCAAGATATTCCTTATATGTACATGATGAGACTTTGAAGCCATCATGCCCTACCAAGAAGAGCTCATGTCCCCAAGTAGGATCCTGATGTTAAACACTATTTTGTAGAAATATTTTACATATGATATTCACCATATTTTTCAAGAATTTTCCAAGACGACATGGTTTGAAATTTGGTAGAAAATGGCATCATGGATTGTTTGTCTTGAGTGGTTAAATTTTTTTTTCGATTCTTAAAGAATACATACCATTGATGAAAAATCATACAATATAGTTTTAAAGAGAATGGGTGCTAGTTATTTACAATCATTTTCAATCTTAGGGATAACGTTGGTGGAAATTGTAGATTGATTTGAATGTGATCGATTAAGTGCGGAGCTAGTTTGATTAGTTTGTCATTAATATTGATTGTTAATTGAGGAGATCTTTAAAGTGAAATACGACATAAACCAACAACAAATAAATGATTAAAATATAGCATAAAACAGAGAAGAAGAAACAAACAGTTGATTGCGGAGTTTGTCCCTGGTGGACTACATCTCTGGGTTAGTTCTTTCAAGTGGGCATCCTCTTTATTAGGATTGAACCAAGCAAGTATTTACATAGAAAAAAAAAATAGACTGAATATGCTTGTAGGCACTTCTGGTCTCCGAAAACAATAGTCTCTCTCTCTAAGCTTTCGAACATCTATCTTTGTGCTTAATTCCGACTCCAAATGGTCGAGAAATGCTGAAAACAAAACCACCTCTATCCTATTGAAATTGCACACAAATTCTTTGAAATCCTTCAATCATTGATGATCTTCATGAATAAATGCCATGGTTTAAATAAGAACTCATCAAACCTCCATTTTCCTCATTTAGAATTTGGTTTAGCAAATAAAGGGATAAGGTGTCAAATTTCTTCATTGTACAAAAACCTTGGATAAAAATTCCTTAACCTTTGGTGCAGAATTAAATACAAAAACAAAAATTGACCTTAGATTAAATTTTTTAACCATTTGTGCTAGCTAACCGAGTGGAAGATTTAATACAGAGCATGTCACTAGTTTACTTTCCCGTGGTTACGGTCTTGACTAGCGGTCACGGTCTATCCTGGCAGTTCTAGCTTATCTGCTGCATTTAAGCCTATTCACATGGCTTAACTATATCAACATGGTTTTAACAAACGCAGCCAAACAACTGTCATTAACATTGGTCTCCGCTACAGTCTAATTAAGGCCTGTCGCATGGCATTAACAACTCCGACACTTTTTAGCATGGTTAGGACTCTGCTGGAATTATAAACGTTAACATAAAGTTTTATACTAATGTTTTAATACCCAACACTCGAACCTTTTGTTTTAAAGGTTTTTGGTATATATTTTCACCATAGCCCGAACCTTAGAATTAAATGTTTTTTTTTTTTTTTTTAATAATATGGTTTGATTTTGCACTCATAGTTTTTTTTAGGCTTTTACATCATAGTCTTGTATGTATAATTTTTATACCATAGCGCTTAGATCATATGTTTAGGTTTTAGGTTTTAGGTTTGTATGTTTAGGTTTTAGGCTTAGTTATTAGGGTTCTAGTCTAGGCATTAGGTTTCTAACTTAGACCTCTTACAATATGAAGGTATTACACCTTTTTAAACCCCCAATTTAACCATTACATGCCATTAACCATTTTTACATGCCATTTCTTCAACGTTCCAAGAGAAACTGGCAGATTGGAGACTAAAATGGAATTCGAACTCTTGGAGTTGATAGAGCTTCTTTGCTGAACTGTAATGAATAGGATCCTCCTAGATAAATCCTCTCCACTTGAAATCTTTTGGACCACAAAAGCTTGTTTTTAAGCATACAATAAGTGAGGATACAACTCCCTCACTTTTTCCAATCTCTATCCTCTTCGCCTTACTTGGATTTATGCCCTTGAGTCCCACTCAAAAATATTCCACATCTCGTTGCGTGGAATTAGAAACTCTTCTGTCCAAGATGGTTTCTTCATGCAACTATGTCATGTAATGAGTTGATAAATCGTCAATAGAAGGGATCTATATATCATCCTCGGAATCAACAATCATCGGAGCTTCATACAACTTTAGACTTTTAGCATTCACAACTGAGTAAATATGCATATAATGTGGTAAATCTAATTGGAATGCATTATTTCCAATCTTCTCAACAATTTTGAAGGGACCATACCTGATAGATTTCAATGTCTAACCTTCCCCTTTTAACTTGACTTCACTGATATATAACCATATATATTCGCCGAACTCAAAATGATGATCGAATCGATGCTTGTCGTGGAAAAATTTGAACTTGGCCTGACTCTCTTTCAACTGATTCCATACTACCCTATGTATATATTGTATCCGAGAAGAGTGACCTTTCTGAATAACTTGCACTTTTACTTTCTGTGGTATATACAACTTACCCAAATAATATAACAACTTGTCATAAATATGATAATTGTTTTCTTCTATCTGAGAACCATGAGTTAGCAATTCATAAATTTCTTTGAAATGATCATCAGTATTATATTGTTCTACATAGCTTTCATATTTCAATGAACTATTCTGCAGTACTACTGAAGCATTCAAAGATGGTCTAGATAGCATATAAACTATTTCATTTGTTACACCTTTCTTGTCCTTAATTACTAAGTGAATTTCCTGAATAAATCTCATCTACAAATCAAAGAAGATATATATATATATATATATATATATATATATATATATATATGAATTATTAGTTTTGTTGTTATGTATTTTATTTTAATTTTATGTGTTGGTTGTTGTTGATGTTTTTAATGTATTTTGTGAATGTTTGTAGGGATGCAACATACCAATATTGTGTTTTCACTTGAAGCACATACACAGGCCCACCATCACTCTACATATAACATCAGTCAAGGTGCATTTGATGTGACTCCTGATTGATGTACTTTGTATTTTGATGCACGTATTACTTCACATGTTATTATTTTCTCTCATGGAAATTGCATTGTTTTCTTATGGATACAACAACTTCTTCAATGGATCCCCCTCGATCCGAAAATGTTGAGAGTTTTTTCAAGATAGTGGATATATGGTGAAATAATTCCTATTATACAAGTCTTTGACCTCCCACCCAATGAATAATGTCGCAAACTTGTATGTTTACTATCTCTACACACTGTTATTAACATAATTTGTAATATAATAATAATAAATGTAAATGTAAATATCATAATAAATAATAATTCATTAACTAATGATTAGTTAGTTAGTGATGAAGAAGCATGTCTTAGAGACATAGGTAGTCGTGAAAGGGCACGTGCATAGTGTATATAAATAGACCCTCATTCTCATTTGTAATAATCCTATCATCAATTCTTTATATAATATAAACTTACAATTTCTATTTCTAATTTTTTATTTTAATATTTCATATGTGTAAATGACTGTTGGTCACTACATTGTTATCTGAGCTATGTCTGTTCTGGCCTTTGGCCATCAACCTGTTGTCAATATTGTTGTCGTCATAATTGAATCGTTTCACTACACCAGTGTTGGAGATTCTCCATTCTGCTAGATTCACCGATAGAACTTTGGCTATATTAAAAATTTGAAAAAAAACGGGGAAGAAATATTTTTTTTTTTGTAAGCTTAATAGTTACTTTCATTTTTTTTCACTTTTTTTTTTCAACTCTATTTTCATCAACATGTTCAGATACATCACCCCGATTGGGAAATGGAATTGAACCTGTAATGAGTGCTATAACAACTCGCTTCATCACCATTTAACCAAAACCCCATGGACGGGTAAGAAATATATTTTAAAAAATAGAAAAAAAAATAAAGTGAGAAAAAAAATTTATTAAAAAAAAATCAATTAAGAAAAAAAAAAAACATAACTTGGGAAATAAAGAAGAAAGTAATAAGAAAAGGAAGTAATAAGCAAACACTGTTATTGTTGCTATAAAAGTAATATAGTACAAAATTAGGTAGCAACTAAGAATCTTTGCTGGAACTTACATCTAACACCAAAATTAGGGCATAATAATAATATATGTATTGATGGTCATAAATAACCACGAACCCGTGACACCCTTCCGAAGTTATATCCTGACAATTGTAATCGAATACTTCCGATTGGGGCATCGAGTACGCTTTAGCTGCATATGAAATTTAATCAATTGACATAATCGATTCCATTTTATTTCAAGGTAGGCGATCAGAAGAAGTTTCTGCCCTTTTTTGTTAAACATCATGTGTATCTTTTAATCTACATTTCAGGGTAAGCCCAAATCCACTTATAGTTCAGTACGACCTTGCATACACTGTTTAATATGAGATAGATATGTCATTTGTTCACTACTTAATATGGAATATGGAGTTGACAGAAAATAATACTATAAATATTAAATTATGTGTACAATTCAAGTGTAAATTTTCTTTTATATTCAGTTTATATGTAATGTTTAAAACAAAAATATTTTTCTACCATAAGTAAAATATTTCAACATACATATTATTCCCTACTACTCAAATTAGAACGTTATTTGCAAAATATTGCATAAAAAATTATAACCTACATTGGCCAATGCTAAATTACTGACAATTTGTAGGAAAATAAAACATTTAGGCAATTGATTTGGCAATAAAAAATAAATTAAGAAGTGAAGTCCAAAAATTAATTGCTTGGTCACAAAGCATGACATAGGAGGTAGGTAGTAATCAGTAGTAGCACTACACATTAAAATATATTAAGAAATAAATTCCACAAATGTGTGTCTTGAGAAACACATATATAATGATGGAAATAACATGTCTTAATTATATTTATTTATATCTTATTCATGTCCATATTTTGGTTTTCCTTCAAAGCTTAAGAATAAAATATCAATACAAATACATCTAAAAATCATGCATGGATATTTCATATATATATATATAGAGAGAGAGAGAGAGAATTCTTATAATTAAAATATTTTATTATTTTGTTGCACAAAAATAACATTAGCATAGATACATCTAAATCTAGATTTACCGACAACAGAGAGGAATAAAATCTCTCCAAGTGCAAACATTTTCTCAATTTTGGCACTCAAAAAGAGATTTTCATCTTAAGAGATTTGACCCCTCTAGAAGCTCGGTAGAGTCTAAATTAGATGGATCTATATTGGTCCCAACCAATGTTTACACTGATTAAGAGGAGAATATATATATATATATATATATATATATATATTGGAAAATAATAATAATCAAATAACTACCAAATTAACATGAATTAACATAAACAATCTATAAAAGAGCTCTAGAAATATCATTGAGCATTAGGTTTCCCATAACTTTTATCCCAACCAATGTTTACTATAGATTTTATTGCAATTAGTCTTAACTAAATCTAGGGTTAATAAAGAAGTTTTAATTTAAATGGGAATCCGACAACAAAAAGATAGAAAAATTAACTTTGGACTAAAATTAATGTTTTTTTACTTTCAATAAGGTGTTTTTTTACTTTATATTTCAATAAGATGTTTTTTTATTTTCAATTAATGTTAAAAAAATGACTAATTTTATTAAATATTATATTTTAAAATGAAAATTTATATTTTAAAATATTTTGGGCAAAATCTAGAGTATAAAAATTGCCAACTATAAATTAAGGTTGTTACTATTGAAGATAATGGAGAATCTCCTATTTTAGTGAGTTGATTCACAAGACCTTAGGATAGGAAATTGGTTTCTATTTCTTAACGTGCAGTTCTAACTTCCTTAGATCTTGTGTGCTATATAATAGCTGAATTGTATGGAGATTGTAGAGCACTCTGCAGAAGGCAGACTCTCCTAGTTCAGACTCTCTTTCATTGAGCTAACCAGAGGGACTGTTAATTAATCCATTCAAACATTGCTTCTTTTATATTGGTATCAGAACTTTGTTATATAGTTGCACGAGGAGTGCTACCTACCTCCGGTGTTGTCTCAACCCTTAGACAGGAGGAGCGTGAAGAGGAATTGGCTTTCATAAGCCTCATAGCAACAATTCGATCTGAATGAAGACCATCTCTTTGATGCTTTTATCTATGCATTCGATAGAGTAACAGTGTGTGCCGTACTTCTAGACCCTGTCATGTGGTGTGGATGTTGTGGTGTGACATAGTCATTATGCTCCAAACTCACTTTTTTAAATTACTGAACGATGCCATCCTTAGAGGAGCATTGCCTCCTTGAACTGACAGAAAAGAACGCTGCCATTGGAGACAGAGATGGGATGTCTCCTGTGTGGTTGCACCCTCTAATCATGGCTGCTGAGCTGCCTGAAGGTGCTGCTGCTGCCACTGCTTGAACGCACCAAGGCTAGAACAAGAGCTAGGCAGAGAGAGGATGGAGGAGCACGGTCAGCTGGAACGCTGCCATCAAGAGGAGCCATGCTATGGAGGGGGAGAACTCCCATGATGTGTGGAGTCCACAGCTCTAGAGTGCCTAACTCACTCCTGCGTTGGTGAAGGGACGCCGTTCGTAGAAGAACCGTGCTGGGTGGGAGCCCATCCTCACCTCCTAATCACCTCCTAATGAGCGCTACCACCATTTTCCTATTTTCCAAAGCCTGCGTGGAGGAGGCTGCCATCCTGAGCACTGTCTCCATCATACACTATCTGCTGTAGTGGAAAGTTGCTGCACAGGTATGCGTGAAAGCAATGACTTAGATTTGAATTTGACCAATTGAAGAGATCTCTCATTGATTTGGTGGGTGAGCATGTTATTTTCAAAAATGCACTTTGCTCTAAAATTTATGTCAAGCTCCTATCTCCTAATTTCAATAGTGGAAAGTGCACAGATTTCAAAGCACTTTGAATTACTTTAAAGTGGAATTTTTTAATGGTTTTTTTTATGAGTGTATTTTTTTTAAATATTCCTTTATGATTAGAGCTTGGTAATAAGGTTCTTGAAAAGTAACTTTTAAAGTTTGTTTTAAAGGAATTATTGTTGATCCACTTCAGAAGAGAGGAATTTTTAAAAAAGTATCGAAGATACCTGAGAGAAATCTCAGCTAGTGTCATCAAGATGAGCAATCAATTAATCAAATCATACTTGAATGAGAGTAACAAAATTGATGGATCCAATTACTCAAATTGGAAATTTAAGATGAAGACAGTGTTAGAAGTACATAATGCCTGAAAGATTGCAAATGGGGATAAGTTGAATCCAGCAGCAGGAACAACATTCGTCCTAGATTGGGAGAAGCAAGAAGGTAAATCAAAGATAGTGCTGAAGTTGTCAATGAAAGAATGAATCATACCTCATATCAGATGATGTAAATTATCAAATGAAATCTGGACCATATTGAAGGATTTGTATGAGATAAGGAATACAAATCACCTCTTGTTCTTGAAGAGAAAGATCCTGTCCATAAATATGGAGGATAATGAAATAGTTTCTTCCTTCATATCGCAGATCAAAGACCAGAAAAACAAACTATCAGATATCGGTGAGGTAGTTTCAGATGCAGATTTTCTCACCATTACCATGAATGGTATGAATGATGACTACCAAATTTTTATCACTGCGATAAGTACGAGAGAGAAAATCCCAAAGTTTGAAGAACTTACAGGGATATTAATGCAGGAAGAAGAAAGAAGATAGACTTTGAAACCACAGAGTGAAGATCTGGCACTAATGGAAAAGAATAAAATTTTGAAAGGAAAAGGAAATCCATCACAGGAAAATGGAGGAAACACACAAAAAAGACCAAGTCAAAATCAAGGTATGCATCCAAATAAAAACAACTCTCTAGTTAAATTTTTTTATTACAGAAAACTCGGTCATATTTATAAGGAGTGCAGGAAAAAGAAATTTCATGAAGATCAGCGGAAGCAGAAAAGACATTTAGGTCATTTTGCAAATGATGACTATGTTGAGAAATTCAGATTGTTCATGGCAGACTTAGGTGATAAGGTCAATGTAGACACCTGACATGTAGATTCGGGAGCATCCACACATATGACGGGGAATAGACAATGGTTCGGAGATTTTAAAGAAATCAGCGACGGAGCACAAATATATCTTGGCAATGATAGATGTCATCAGATCAAAGGGTGTGGGAAAATTTCTGTTATCTTACCCAATGGTGATGTCAGATATATTCATAATGTAATTTATCTGCCCAGATTGATAAACAATCTAATTTCTGTATCCATGATTACAGATCAAGATTTCAAAGTTGAATTTTTAAATCTAACTGTTATATTAAAGATGGCATGAAGACTATTGCTTCAGGAATTCGAACAGGAGGTCGGTACAAATTGGATGTGAAGACAACACTAGATCAAGCTTTAACAACATCGAGTTTAACTACAGAAGAGTTGTGGCATCAAAGACTTGGTCATATAAACTACAACGACTTGATGTTTCTTCAGAAAAAGGAAATGGTAAGAGATCTTCCTATATTTAAACAAGTGCATAATGATTGTGATTATTTTGAATTAGGAAAGATGCATACATAAGAATTCGCTTTTTGAGTAGAAATGAAGAAGAGAGACATACTTGAATTAATTCACACA
>JAXQQM020058785.1:0-43408 GCA_034641835.2 Pinus albicaulis
GAGACAGATAGTGGAGTTGTGTTCTGTTTATTTTAGTTGAACTGATTGAGATTAGTTTAACTAGCTAATCAATTAGTTATGAGTGGAATGAATTAAATATTATTTAATTCATTAATTAGTAACTCATTATTCAACTCAAGAACACATCAGTTCACTACAGTGCATGATCAGTTCAGTGGAGACCAGTGAAAGAGGTAGATGAAAGGGTGGAGTTAGCTATCAGTGGCGACATTAGTTGTGCATGAGTTTTGCACCACACTTGGAGGATTTGTCCATGAAAATTGCGCAGTCAATTCAATGAGATTCAAACCTTGGATCTCTATATAGACAGGCCTGGATTGCACAATAGAGGCAAGGAAATTGGCGGTGAGTTTTGAACCAGTAACCTGTTCAAAACTGAGCTAGATTGTGAGTAACTGTATGAGAAAGTACTGAGTACTTGTGAGGAGTATTGTATTGAGTTTGTTACTTGATTTCTCCATTATAATATATACAATAGATGCGGGTTTTTTAGCTATAAGCTTTCCCCATACATACTGTGTTAATGTGTATGATGATTTTATGTGTTATCGCTTGATTTTATTTCCGCATGTTTGATGATCTGAGTGGAAGAGATTATGTGTTTCATATAAATTCGAATTGTATGTGATCAGGATAGTCTCAGTGAATAATTAATCATTATTCAGAAAATTTCTACAGTATAAACAGATGCAATCAATTAAAAAACCATTTGTACACGGCCAGATTTTCAAATCATTGGCCCCTTTTTACCGTCCGTAGACTTACAGGAAAAAAAACCTTTCTCCTACCTCTCTCCCTATTCTATTTTCTGATCACTTTGGCCTTTGAGGCTCATTAATTTATACAATTTTAAAATGATCTAATTTGAGTTGAATCCCCTTAATCACTCAACAAAATCCCCAAATATCTCAACACCCCTAAAAGATAGATCTTTATCCCTAAAACCTTGCAAATAAATCTATCTTAGGCTTCCTAATTATCTCTTAGATATATCTCATCTAATATCTCTCATTTTTTCCAGTTGTTTGGAAACATTTACAAATTCTCACAAATAATTAATTAAAAATATAATTAATCACTCAAAATAATATTAATATTTACATGAAATTAATAAATTCTCAAAAAAATGAGACCCCTAGGTTCAATAAAAATACAAGGTATTTTTCCGAGCTAATGCTCCTGCATCAGACTCCCAAGGTTGAAAATGATCATGATCTCCAGATCATGCATTTTAAGTCCTTGTCCGCCTGGATCCCACACTTTGTTCTGCAAGTCATCATCTATATATGCTGTCGTATGTTGCTTTTCTCCAGGTCTCCATATCTTATGTTTCCTTGCTCCACTCACTGCAATTTCACAATCTGTCACTGTATTTATTTTGCTGTTGCTGCTTCTTCTTTTCCTCTTTCCTAGTGATATATTCCTCTGAGATACTTTCATTATGATTCTTCTGATTAATTCAATTTCTCGGTCCAATAAATATCCAAACTGTTGATTTCTTGCTGCCTGCTGAGCTAAGACGACTTTCTCAGTTTTTGCTTCTATGCTTGTTTCCGTTCTTACTTTCTCATTTCTTACTTCTATGTTTTCTTCTGTTCTTACTACCGCCCAATCATCCATACCCTCTTGTCTTCTACAACGAAAAAATTCTCCTCTGCCTCCTTCTATCAACAACTTACTGGACTGGTACATTGTGTATTTCTTTCTGCTATCTTCATCACTCTGCATCTGCAATTCCCATCTCTGAAATTGAGATTCTTCCTGCACTGAATTCTGATCATTCAGCATCCTTTCCAGAAACATAACTTTTTCATCCCATGGATTTGAAATTTCCACAGAATTCTCGTCTTCCTTCTTTCGACTGCTCAACTGAGTCAAACGTTCTCCAGTACCTGCAATAACACCTACATTCACAAAGCACTTGTTAAAACAAAAATCATAAGGCATCAGTGCCTTTTCCTCCTTTTATAGCACTTCAATATGTTGTTCTAAATTTTCCATCTCAATCAGCACATCAGTATGTTGATTCTCTTTGCCCAAAGAATTCTCTGAAGAACTCTCAAGACTATCAACCAGTCTTTCTCGTACATCATCTGCCTCCATGATATTTTTCTACTCTAGCTCGCTATACTGAACTCTACCTTCTGCTGAAATCTCTTTGTCATACTCTAAATTTACCAACAAATATTCCAACAAAGAAATTTCTCTGTGGCATTGCTGAAGCATATCATCATCATGTATCATCCCTGCATTCACACACAAGCTTTCAGTTTCAAAATCACAAAGTTCAACAGTCTCAACTATTGGTTCATATACCAACTCTTCAAGCTGATCTTCTTCTTCATTCACATGAACTTCCTCTTGTACTGTAACAGCTTCAAGTATAAACACATCACTACTTTCTTCTTCAGAGTATTTATCTCCTGAAAGATTCTTTTCCATACTTTTGACAACTTCACAAGATTGCGCATCCTCTTCAGTAAAACCTGTAATCACATTACAATTGTCAGCTATAAAAATACACGGTTCTACATTATCCACCTTATCTGGATCTACCCAATAACTCAAGAAATCATCAATGATCTCCTCCTTTGTTTCATCAATGGAAACCTCCACTTTCAACTCATCTGCTCTGAGTTCTTCATGTCTCAACTGTATACTCATCATCTGCTCGAGCTTCCTCAACTCTTTTGTTAACTGCATGTTTATCTTTCGATCTCTTTTCTATTGTAGCCTCTACCACTTCACTCTCTTCCTCATCAGCCAACCATGTCTTTGGTCTCTCATATTTTCTCGTAACAACTCCATCAATAACTCAATATGAACTGCTATGTTAGCTTTCTCTTTCTCATACTCTTCATTAGTCAACTACAGTCTTCTGCCATTTTCCTTGGCATCTTTCTCCCTCTTTCTATTGTGGCCTCTTTCTGAATCTGTGCTCTCTTGTTTATGACTTTCAGTAGTCATCTTCTTCGCCATGAGCTTCTCACTCATGAGTTGCACCAAGCCTCTGCAACAGTAAACTCTTCTGCTGCCACTTACCTCACCAATCCCTTTCTCCGGATCTAGTATTTTGGTAATCACTGGTCCTCTGCTGGAACATTTCGAGCATTTCTCCACTGCTCCTTCAGGCTTCACTCATCTGTAACTTCATTCAACCTCTTTTGAATCTTCAGGTTCTACCACTTTCTTAGAATCCCTTGCTGAACTCCTTCATCACTGTTCTTCCAGCTGTGATCTGCTTCTTCCTGATGAGATTTATTCACCATGCTTGTAAATCAAATTATCCAAGCATAACCTTTCAACCAGAGATAAATATACCTGTCAGCTCACCTTTCAAGATCCTGTTGACCTCGCTTCACTTTTTCAACTACACTACATCTCTGTGTTGCAACATTCATTAGCTTCAAAATCAGATATTCATTCATCCCATGCAATTAACTCAATTAAAAAAAAAATTGAATCTTCACACAGAGCTATTCCAACTCTGATACCAAAATGATGCAGGCTAACCCTGCAAACCCAAGAATCTCTTACATTCTCATGCATATAAATGCATCTCAAAAAACTGACCAAATAAAACTTCAATGTCCGGGAAATTTCATATTACTTTTACATGCGGAAGCTTCATCTTATTAATCATTTCATTATGATTATAATATCACACAACCAACTCTCATAAGTAGAGGCTAATAACATCTGGTTCATCATTTTATGGTTTATGAAAACCATACTTCAATACGCAAGGTTCTTTTATGAAACCCAAATTTCAATTTAAAACTCATGCAGAACTTTATCAAAACATAGGATTTAAAACCCCTCAATCCATAACCCAATTCAATACCTCTCAATTTCCATTTAATCCCAACATTCACATATGGCTTTTAAATACCGGATTTTTCTACAATCAAAATTCAATAAAACAAATGTTCCCATGCTTTAAAACTCAACTTGACATTGTTTTAATCAAACCAACCTTTCACGGCAAACATCACCAATAACATTTGGCCTGCATAAAATTACGTGTCTTTGATTCTTCATTTCAGTCGAACCAAGGTACCAAATATATATATGTGCCTTTTCCCTTTCAGTTTACTAAGCTGTATCAACGCATCATGCATCCCTGTTGGCTATGGCAATTCAATTCATATTCGGTCAACCCAAGTAATGTATGGTCTTTCATTAAATGTTACTAGAACATTTGGAACAAACCTTTGATTTGGTTTAAAATTCGATCTTCCAACCCAACCTACATGCGCCCTTTTTAAACTTCTAAGTTTGGTATTGGCCAGCAAACTCAATGCATTCACCCATTTATTGTTAGCTATGAAAAATTCATAAACTCAGTGTTGATCAAATATCAATAACGATTAATCCAAGCATTAACTTACCTTTGTTATTCCTCGCGTCCTTCAAGACTTCTATTTCTGATTGCGTTAACACTGCAATCGATTCATTACTGCATTTCATTATTGTGTTTCATTACTTTGTATTAACACTGCAAATGCCAACAATTTTCCATGCCTTAATTCACCTTCTCCACTAATCGATTCACTGTTTGATCTATATAAAAGAGACAGAGCTTAAAACAAATCTGCGCCCTTTTAATTCCATCATTCCGGCAAACAGAAGTTTAAATCAACGATTTATCCACGCGTTCTGGTCTTGACTTTAACTCGGCTTCAAACCCTCATTACACAGTCAGCTTGTGCAGATTTTAATCTGCAGCATGTAATACATCAACAGAACTTAACCGTATTTTTTTTCGAACTTCAATTATGTGTCGATCAATTCAATCGACTTGTTGTTGTTCTCATGGTTCAGGCGCGGAATTTTGATCAATTCCTTTGGAAAACAATACCTTCGACCACTTCCACGAAGCCTCATACAGCAATCCATGTCAACGCTTATGTTTTTTGGGAGGGAATGCCACTAAACTTCATCGTAATGGACCTCCGCTTCCATCTTTAATAACTGCATTTCAAACATTAATTCTGCACTCTTACACAATGATTCGTTCAGATCTTTCTTTAAAACAATTGCTCCATACATAACAATGCAAATTTAATTCAATTAGATGCATAGATCAAATTAAATTGTGTCTTCCATAAAAATACAAATTTTTAATTCAATTCAATGCCTAGATCGATTTTCACTGAAATCGACTTTCTCCTCATACACTTATTTCACAGAAATCCAAACGTTTTTTTAACCCGAATTTAACCAAAACAAAACCATATATAATACACACAAAAATTCCAGAACAAACTCCTTATCGTATAAACAGACACAATCAATTACAAAACCCTTTGTACACAGCCATATTTTCAAATCATTGGCCCCTTTTTACCATCCGTAGACTTACAGGAAAAAAAACCTTTCTCCTACCTCTCTCCCTATTCTATTTTCTGATCACTTTGGCCTTTGAGGCTCATTAATTTATACAATTTTAAAATGATCTAATTTAAGTTCAATCCCCTTAATCACTCAACAAAATCCCCAAATATCTCAACACCCCTAAAATATAGATCTTTATCCCTAAAACCTTGCAACTAAATCTGTCATAGGCTTCCTAATTATCTCTTAGATATCTCTCATCTAGTTTCTCCCATGTTTTCTAGTTGTTTGGAAACATTTACAAATTCTCACAAATAATTAATTAAAAATATGATTAATCACGCAAAATAATATTAATATTTACATGAAATTAATAAATTTTTAAAAACATGAGAACCCTGGGTTCAATAAAAATACAAGGTATTTTTCCGAGCTAATGCTCCTGCATCAGACTCCCAAGGTTGAAAATGATCATGATCTCCAGATCATGCATTTTAAGTCCTTTTCCGCTTGGATCCCACACTTTGTTCTGCAAGTCATCATCTATATATGTTGTCGTATGCTGCTTTTCTCCAGGTCTCCATATCTTATGCTGCCTTGCTCCACTCACTGCACTTTCACAATCTGTCTCTGTCTTTATTTTTTTGCTGCCGCTTCTTCTTTTCCTCTTTCCTGCTGATATCTTCCTCTGAGATACATTCATCATGATTCTTTCGATTAATTCAATTTATTAGTCCAATAAATCTCCAAACTATTGATTTCTTGCTACCTGCTGAGCTAAGACGACTTGCTCAGTTTTTACTTCTATGCTTGTTTCTGTTATTAGTTTCTCATTTCTTACTTCTATGTTTTCTTCTGTTCTTACTGCCGCCCAATCATCCATACCATCTTTTCTTCTACAACGGAAAACTTCTCCTCTACCTCCTTCTATCAGCAACTTACTGGACTGGTACATTTTGTACTTCTTTCTGCTATCTTCATCACTCTACATCTGCAATTCCCATCTCTGAAATTGAGATTCTTCCTGCACTGAATTCTGATCATTCAGCATCCTTTCCAGCAACATAACTTCTTCATCCCATGGATTTGAATTTCCACAGAACTCTCGTCTTCCTTCTTTCGACTGCTCAACTGAGTCAAACGTTCTCCAATACCTGCAATAACACCTGCATTCACAAAGCACTTGTTAAAACAAAAATCATAAGGCATCAGTGCCTTTTCCTCCTTTGCCAGCACTTTAGTATGTTGTTCTAAATTTTCCATCTCAATCAGCACATCAGCATGCTGATTCTCTCTGCCCAAAGAATTCTCTGAAGAACTCTCAAGACTATCAACCAGTCTTTCTCGTACATCATCTGCCTCCATGATATTTTTCTGCTCTTGTTCGCTATACTGAACTCTGCCTTCTGCTACAATCTCTCTGTCATACTCTGAATTTACCAACAAATATTCCAACAATGCAATTTCTCCATGGAATTGTTGAAGCATATCATCATCGTGTATCATCCCTGCATTCGCACACAAGCTTTCAGTTTGAAAATCACAAAGTTCAATAGTCTCAACTATTGGTTCATATACCAGCTCTTCAAGCTGATCTTCTTCTTCATTCACATGAAGTTCCTCTTGTACTGTAACAGCTTCAAGTATAAACACATCACTACTTTGTTCTTCAAAGTATTTATCTAGTGAAAGATTCCTTTCCATACTTGTGATAGCTTCACAAGATTGTGCATCCTCTTCAGTAAAACCTGTAATCACATTACAATTGTCGGCTATAAAAATACACGGTTCTACATTATCCAAATTATCTGGATCTACCTAGTAACTCAAGAAATCATCAATGATCTCCTCCTCTGTTTCATCAATGGAAACCTCCACTTTCAACTCAGCTGCTCTGAGTTCTTCACGTCTCAACTGTATACTCATCATCTGCTCGAGCTTCCTCAACTCTTCTATTAACTGCATGTTTATCTCTCGATCTCTTTTCTGTTCTAGCCTCTACCACTTCACTCTCTTCCTCATCATCCAACCATGTCTCTGGTCTCTCATATTTTCTCATAACAACTCCATCAATAACCCAAGATGAACTGTTATCTCAGCTTTCTCTTTCTCATACTCTTCATCAGTCAATTGTTGTCTTATGCCATTTGACTTGGCATCTTTCTCACTCTTTATACTGTGGCCTCTTTCTGAACCTATGCTCTCTCATTTATGACTTTCATTAGTCATCTTCTTCGCCATGAGTTTCTCACTCATGAGTTGCACCAAGCCTCTGCAAAAGTAAACTCTTCTGCTGCCACTTACCTCACCAATCCCTTTCTCCGGATCTGGTCTCTTGGTAATCACTGCTCCTCTGCTGGAACATTTCGAGCATTGCTCCACTGCTCCTTCAGGCTTCACTCATCTATAACTTCATTCATCCTCTCTTGAATCTTCAAGTTCTACCACTTTCTTAGAATCCCTTGTTGGACTCCTTCATCACTGCTCTTCCAGCTGTGATCTGCTTCTTCTCGCTGAGATTTATTCACCATGCTTGTAAATCAAATTATCCAAGCATAACCTTTCAACCAGAGATAAATATACCTCTCAGCTCACCTTTCAAGATCCTGTTTATCTCGCTTCACTTTTTCAACTGCACTGCATCTATGTGCTGCAATCTTCATTAGCTTCAAAATCAGATATTCATTCATCGCATGCAATTAACTCAATTAAACAAAAACTCGAATCTTCACACAGAGCTATTCCAGCTCTGATACCAAAATGATGCAGGCTAACCCTGCAAACCCCAGAATCTCTTGCATTCTTGTGCATATAAATGCATCTAAAAAAACTGACCAAGTAAAACTTCAATGTCAGGGCAATTGCATATTACTTTTACATGTGGAAGCTTCATCTTAACAATAATTTCATTATGATTATAAGATCACACAACAAACTCTCATAAGTAGAGGCTAATAACATCTGGTTCATCATTTTAGTCGAACCAAGGTACCAAATATATATATGCGCGTTTTCCCTTTCAGTGTATTAAGCTGGATCAACGCATCATGCATCCCTGTTGGCTATGGCAATTCAATTCACATTCGGTCAACCCAAGTAATGTATGGTCCTTCATTAAATTTTACTAGAACATTTGGAACAAACCTTTGATTTGGTTTAAAATTTGATCTTCCAACCCAATCTACATGCGCCCTTATTAAACTTCTAAGTTTGGTATTGGCCAGCAAACTCAACGCATTCACCCATTTATTGTCATCTATGCAAAATTCTTAAACTCAAGCTTGATCAAATATCAATAACGATTAATCCACACATTAACTTACCTTTGTTATTCCTCGCGTCCTTCAAGACTTTTATTTTTTATTGCGTTAACACTACAATCGATTCATTATTGCCTTTCATTACTTTGTATTAACACTGCAAATGCCAACAATTTTCGATGCCTTATTTCACCTTCTCCACCAATTGGTTCACTGTTTGATCTATATTAAATAGACAGAGGTTAAAACAACTTTGCGCCCTTTTAATTCCATCATTCCGTCAAACAGAAGTTTAAATCAACGATTTATCCATGCGTTCTGGTCTTGACTTTAACTCAACTTCAAACCCTCATTACACAGTCAGCTTGTGCGGATTTTACTCTGTAGCATGTAATACATCAACAGAACTTAACCGTTTTTTGTTTTGAACTTCAATTATGTGTTGATCAATTCAATCGACTTGCTGTTGTTCTCATGATTCAGGCAGGGAATTTTGATCAATTCCTTTCGAAAACAATATCTTCGACCACTTCCACGAAGGCTCATACAGAAATCAACTTCAACGCTTATGTTTTCCGGGAGGGAATGCCACTAAACTTCATCGTAATGGACCTATGCTTCCATCTTTAATAACTTCATTTCAAACATTAATTCTGCACTCTTACACAATGATTCGTTCATATCTTTCTTTAAAAAAATTGCTCCATCCATAACAATGCAAATTTAATTCAATTAGATGCATATATCGAATTTAACTGTGTCTTCCATAAAAATACTGTATTTTTATTCAATTCAATGCCTAGATCGATTTTAACTGAAATCAAATTTCTCCTCATACACTTATTTCACAGAAATCCAAACGTTTTTTTAACCTGAATTTAACCAAAACAAAACCATACATAATACACACAGAAATTCCAGAACAAACTCCTTATCGTATAAACAGATGCAATCAATTACAAAACCCTTTGTACACGGCCATATTTTCAAATCATTGGCCCCTTTTTACCATCCGTAGACTTACAGGAAAAAAAACCTTTCTCCTACCTCTCTCCCTATTCTATTTTTTGATCACTTTGGCCTTTGAGGCTCGTTAATTTATACAATTTTAAAATGATCTAATTTGAGTTCAATCCCCTTAATCACTCAAAAAAATCCCCAAATATCTCAACACCCCTAAAATATATATCTTTATCCCTAAAACCTTGCAACTAAATCCATATTAGGCTTCCTAATTATCTCTTAGATATCTATCATCTAATTTCTCTCATGTTTTCCAGTTGTTTGGAAACATTTACAAATTCTCACAAATAATTAATTAAAAATATAATTAATCACTCAAAATAATATTAATATTTACATGAAATTAATAAATTCTCAAAAAAATGAGACCCCTAGGTTCAATAAAAATTCAAGGTATTTTTCCGAGCTAATGCTCCTGCATCAGACTCCCAAGGTTGAAAATGATCATGATCTCCAGATCATGCGTTTTAAGTCCTTGTCCGCCTGGATCCCACACTTTGTTCTGCAAGTCATCATCTATATCTGTTGTCGTATGTTGCTTCTCTGTAGGTCTCCATATCTTATGTTGCCTTGCTCCACTCACTACACTTTCACAATCTGTCTCTGTCTTTATTTTGCTGTTGCTGCTTCTTCTTTTCCTCTTTCATGTTTCCGTTCTTACTTTCTCATTTCTTACTTCTATGTTTTCTTCTATTCTTACTACCGCCCAATCATCCATACCCTCTTTTCTTCTACAATGGAAAACTTCTCCTCTGCCTCCTTCTATCAGCAACTTATTGGACTGGTACATTGTGTACTTCTTTCTGCTATCTTCATCACTCTGCATCTGTAATTCCCATCTCTAAAATTGAGATTCTTCCTGCACTGAATTCTGATCATTCAGCATCCTTTCCAGCAACATAACTTCTTCATCCCATGGATTTGAAATTTCCACAGAATTCGTGTCTTCCTTATTTCGACTGCTCAACTGAGTCAAACGTTCTCCAGTACCTTCAATAACACCTGCATTCACAAAGCACTTGTTAAAACAAAAATCATAAGGCATCAGTGCCTTTTCCTCCTTTGCCAGCACTTCAGTATGCTGTTCTAAATTTTCCATCTCAATCAGCACATCAGTATGTTGATTCTCTCTGCCCAAAGAATTCTCTGAAGAACTCTCAAGACTATCAACCAGTCTTTCTCGTACATCATCTGCCTCCATGATATTTTTCTGCTCTCGTTCGCTATATTGTTCTCTGCCTTCTGCTGCAATCTCTCTGTCATACTCTTAATTTACCAACAAATATTCCAACAATGCAATTTATCTGTGGCATTGCTGAAGCATATCATCATCATGTATCATCCCTGCATTCACACACAAGCTTTCATTTTGAAAATCACAAATTTCAACAGTCTCAACTATTGGTTCATATACCAGCTCTTCAAGCTGATATTCTACTTCATTCACATGAACTTACTCTTGTACTGTAACAACTTCAAGTATAAACACATCACTACTTTCTTCTTCAGAGTATTTATCTCCTAAAAGATTCTTTTCCATACTTGTGACAGCTTCACAAGATTGCGCATCCTCTTCAGTAAAACTTGTAATCACATTACAATTGTCAGCTATAAAAATACACAGTTCCAGCTGATCTGGATCTACCCAGTAACTCAAGAAATCATCAATGATCTCTGTAGTGTCCCTTATTAGTGAGATAGCTTTGATGACACTTAGAGATGGTGATTTTGATATAATATTATGTATCAAAGACTTATGTACATGCTTATATGCTATGACCTGGTTTGGGTCACTTGGTTGTTGTGTGCTTATGATAATATCTATGGTTGCGTGCACAAGGATTGATTTTGGTTAAGAGAATATTAGCGATGTTTTCTCTTTTGGTATCCTATTTTGGACATAGGTGTATGACGTGAATGGTGGTTTAGAATTGAGACACAGATCCATGGACGATCATGGTTATGTGGAACATATGGTTAATTATGATTTATGGATGATACATGATTTGTATGATTATATGTGCATAATCTCGTACTAAGCATGATGTGGCAGGGGACTTGGTCATTGCCAACAGGGATGCTCAAGTTATAAATGATTGCGGAAGTCATTTCTCCAAAACCAAAATGACTGTGGAAGTCATGCAGAATATTTGGTAAAATTTGAATAAGTTAATTATGAAATTCATTTGATTGATTTGATCATTGAGATTGTGATGTGTGCAAGTCTTGGAAGAAGACCTTACCAACGAACCATCAGATGGGTATAAGCTCACAATCAGTACCTTAAGGTGAAACGTGGAGTTTCAAAGCAGAATAGATGAGAAGCCGTGGAAATTAGGGCGCGGAGTCCTAAATCCATGAAATATAAAGACATGGAGTCTTGGATATATGATAAAAGGATTAGGATGCGGAGTCCTAAATCCATGAAATATAAAGATGTGGAGTCTTGAATCTATAATGAAATGTTTGGGGCACGGAGTCCTGAATATTTAAAAAAAAAAGATCAAGGTGCGGAATCTTGGATCTTTAGAGTAGATCAGGGCGCGGAGTCCTCAATCTACTAAGGCACAAAGATGCATACAATAGGGGTGCGGAATCCCTATTATCCGGAAGAAAAATACCACTCATGGGCAACTCATAGATGAATTTTCTTAATAATCTCATTCCTAACAATTTTGGAGTGACTTTCTAAAAATAGAAAGTCATGTCTACCATTTCAAGTATGACTTTCCAAAAATAGTAAATCACCTCCAATCAATGGGTAAACAAGTATACTTGAAGGAAAATCACTTAACTTATGATTAATAAGTTTTAATACTTCAATCTCGACTTAATCCTAAATATTATTAATATTATTAATATTATTCTTATCTTTTATGAGACTATGATATTATTATTAAAAAGGAAATTATATCTCCTCAATCACTTCACACCTCTCTCCTTCATGACTCTCATGGCTCTATGTAACTCTCTCTATTTTAAATATTACATTACACTCTCTTTTATGCACTCATCAAGGAATGGCATATTCCTCTTACGCTCATTAAATATATGTCATAAAATATTCCTACACTCATTAAATATGTGTCATAAAATATTCCTCTTACACTCACTTTAATGCATATGTTACACTCTCCTTAAATAAGGCATGCATACCTCTCCTTAATGGCATAAGTTACACTCCTCTAAAAGGAACACAATGCATGCATATTAATCCTCCTCTATGACATGAATTTGTTGCTCCTCCTATATATGAGTCTCATGTATTCTCATTTGGGAGGGGAGGGGGTAATGCCAAGAGTGGAAGAGACTTGAGGAATATTTTGAAAGGGAGAGATATGGAGAGTATCCAATTACTTCCAAAAAAAAAAATCTGAATTTCTTACTAATCTACTAAGTATCTATTGAGGTTGAACATGAGTGGTATTTAGAGGAAGTGAAAACTATCTTCATTAGTTTTCCTTGCATCTCTCTCTCTATTGCTGTATTTTGGTACTGGTTGTGAGCTTTTACAGCTCGGGGGTTCCAGGGGGAGGAGTTCTCCCCGGATATGGTTGGGTGGAAAACCGGATGGTTCAAATGAGTTGGTTAAGGGATCGAAGGTGGATCATATTCTCAACGATTGGAGCTGAATATCTCTTCAGGTATAATTTCCATTGTCCTAAAATTATAGTATAGATTTAGCATAAAATAAAAGGTAGACATTTAAATTGTTGTAAGCATCTAATTTTTGTTTAGGCTTATGTTATCTAAAATATTATTGATTAGTTAAAAATGAAGACTAGATCAATCTATATGTATGGACGTTTAGATCTCAATATTGGAGTTATTATTGGTATAGTTTATGGTACTAATCTTGGTATTGTAGCATTTGAGAAAAGAAAGCCAAATATTGTTGAAGGTAATTTCAATAAATAAATTCCAAAGGACTTGGGTAAGCATTTCATGATTTATGGTTCTGTTTCAAGTGATTAATAGATGCATGTTTTATAAATGGTTTAGGATAGTTTGCAAAGTGTTTGACAAAATATGTGAATGAGTAATGTTATAAATTTATTTATGCACGAATAAGTGCTAACTTGCAGAAGTAAGAAAATGGACATATACCCAAAATATGCTTGGAGGAATTACAGAATCAACCCTTAAAAGAAAATGCAAAAATAATGGCAACTAAAGTATAGTTTGGAAGATCAAATGCTTGAGGTAAGTTGGAGATAAATTTTAGTTATGGCTTATGTTTCATATTATTCAATGTTTTTTTATTCAAGTTGTTGTAATAGTACTATCAGAATTTTGATAGAAAGCCTTAATGGCTGTAGCATTCAGGGCTTCCATGTGTTTTTTTTAAATTGTAGCAATTGGTGCAAAAAGTTTGTCACTCATGTCAAATGAATTAGCTTCTGGGTGGTAAAATGTTTCAAGAACTCATATGGTGGATTTAGAAATGTGTGATTTCAATGAGCATATATTAGTAGCATAACTCTGGGTTTTTTTTCCTCATGTAGAGGTGTAGCTGTAAGTTTTCATTCCATATGTTTGACAAAAGTCATAAATGAAACATTTAGGCTATAAATTTTGTTGTTTTAAAGAATCGCATTTCTGGGCGTCCCTGTTGCGATTCAGCTCCACTTCAGGGGGCATCCATACCAATAGACCATTTCACCCCAAGTTTGATTCCAAAAATCAAGGTTTCGGACATCAATTCCCAAATCTGCTCTGTTTTGCAGATTTGCTGTTGCATGTAGAACCGCCTGTTGTTTTGTCTTGCTGTTTGGTTCTTTTTATATTGGAACTGCCTGATAATTTAGAGTGATGAATCTGATTTAGGCTAACCACTTGGAAATTTTTTTTAAAGTATAAATGGTTAATAATTTGAAAATTTAAATAACCATATGGCAACTTGTTTTATGACTGCCAACTATTTGTCAAAATTCCTCAATGGTTGTACCTTACAACATTGTGAGCTATGTTTGAAATTTCTAAATATTTATATTCATTGGTATAGATTCAACAATGAATATGGCTGATAGTCTACTAATATCTTAAGTTCAATTATTGGCATTACTTACAAAAAAAAAGAGAAGTCATGCAACTTTGGATTCATGTTAGCTAATTATTGTGAAAACACCTTAAAGAGATAATGGTTGTAAGTGTTTGAAGAAATGCCTCAATGGCTATACATTTCATGCTTGTAAATTGGTTTTCATAACGTTCAAGGGTTGCATCTAATTATGTTTATGAACCGTCCATAAAACAAAAGGCTTAAGTTAATTTAAGATTTGCAATCAAGGTATTTCTAGTATAATAACTCATCGAGTTAAAGGGTCTTGCTGAAAATTCAAAATTGCAGTAAGTAATTTGTTGCAATATCAGCTCACATATGAATTCCTAAATTATGAGATGCCAACTCTATATAATTTAAATTATCCTTTTAAGAAAATAACTCATCAGCATGTTATTAGTCACTCTTGAACACATTTAATTACAACGGAATTAACAATTAGTTTATTGTAAATTTTGGTTCATAAAGGTTGACATTTATTCATCCCACTAAATAATTTATATTTTAAACGTGATTTTAGTCTTGAGAAGCAAGTATTATGGTTGTACTTTTTTGGATCTTGATAAACCTTGAACTCTGTAGCTTTGAAGATAAGTTGGTAGAATTTAGGGTGTAGTGTAAAGGACACCAATAACTTCTATATAATAATAATAAAAAATTTAAAAAATATATATATATATATATATCACATTTTGATTTAATATAATATTTCTATATAATAATTATGGTAGGTAAGGTGGGACCTTACAATCTCCT
Organism: Pinus albicaulis; assembly: GCA_034641835.2. Taxonomy (NCBI): domain Eukaryota; kingdom Viridiplantae; phylum Streptophyta; class Pinopsida; order Pinales; family Pinaceae; genus Pinus; species Pinus albicaulis. Next base: position 15,460 of record JAXQQM020058785.1, read on the forward strand.
CCTCTGTTTCATCAATGGAAACCTCCACTTTCAACTCAACTGCTCTGAGTTCTTCACGTCTCAACTGTATACTCATCATCTGCTCGAGCTTCCTCAGCTCTTCTATTAACTGCATGTTTATCTGTCGTTCTCTTTTCTGTTGTAGCCTCTACCACTTCACACTCTTCCTCATCAGCCAACCATGTCTCTGGTCTCTCATATTTTCTCGTAACAACTCCATCAATAACTCAAGATGAACTTCTATCTCAGCTTTCTCTTTCTCATACTCTTCATCATTCAACTGCTGTCTTATGCCATTTGCCTTGGCATCTTTCTCCCTCTTTCTACTGCGGCCTCTTTCTGAACCTATGCTCTCTAATTTATGATTCTCAGTATTCATCTTATTCACCATGAGTTTCTCACTCATGAGTTGCACCAAGCCTCTGCAACAGTAAACTCTTCTGCTGCAACTTACCTCACCAATACCTTTCTCCGGATCTGGTCTTTTGGTAATCACTGGTCCTCTGCTGTAACATTTCGAGCATTTCTCCACTGCTCCTTCAGGCTTCACTCATCTGTAACTTCATTCAACCTCTGTTGAATATTCAGGTTCTACCACTTTCTTAGAATCCCTTGCTGGACTCCTTCATCATTGTTCTTCCAGTTGTGATCTGCTTCCTCCCGCTGAGATTTATTCACCATGATTTTAAATCAAATTATCCAAGCATAACCTTTCAACCAGAGATAAATATACCTATTAGCTCACCTTTCAATATCCTGTTGATCTCGCTTCACTTTTTCAACTGCACTGCATCTCTGTGCTGCAATCTTCATTAGCTTCAAAATCAGATATTCATTCATCGCATGCAATTAACTCAATTAAAAAAAAACTTGAATCTTCACATAGAGCTATTCCAGCTCTGATACCAAAATGATGGAGGATAACCCTGCAAACCCCAGAATCTCTTACATTTTCGTGCATATAAATGCATCTCAAAAAACTGACCAAATAAAACTTCAATGTCCGGGAAATTTCATATTACTTTTACATGTGGAAGCTTCATCTTAACAATCATTTCATTATGATTATAATATCACACAACCAACTCTCATAAGTAGAGGCTAATAACATCTGGTTCATCATTTTCTAGTTTATGAAAACCATACTTCAATACACAAGGTTCTTTTATGAAACCCAAATTTCAATTTAAAACTCATACAGAAGCTTATCAAAACATAGGATTTAAAACCCCTCAATCCATAACCCAATTCAATACCTCTCAATTTCCATTTAATCCCAACATTCACATATGGCTTTTAAATACCGGATTTTTCTACAATAAAAAGTCAATAAAACAAATGTGCCCATGCTTTAAAACTCAACTTGACATTGTTTTAATCAAACCAACCTTTCACGGCAAACATCACCAATAACATTTGGCCTACATAAAATTATGTGTCTTCGATTCTTTTTTTCAGTCGAACCAAGGTACCAAATATATATATGCGCCTTTTCCCTTTCAGCGTACTAAGCTGGATCAACGCATCATGCATCCCTGTTGGCTATGGAAATTCAATTCATATTCGGTCAACCCAAGTAATGTATGGTCTTTGATTAAATGTTACTAGAACATTTGGAACAAACCTTTTATTTGGTTTAAAATTCGATCTTCTAACCCAATCTACATGCGCCTTTTTTAAACTTCTAAGTTTGGTATTGGCCAGAAAACTCAATGCATTCACCTATTTATTGTTAGCTATGCAAAATTCATAAACTCAGGCTTGATCAAATATTAATAACGATTAATCCATGCATTAACTTACCTTTGTTATTCCTCGCTTCCTTCAAGACTTCTATTTCTGAATGCGTTAACACTGCAATCGATTCATTACTGCATTTCATTACTGTGTTTCATTACTTTATATTAACACTGCAAATGCAGACAATTTTCCACGCCTTAATTCACCTTCTCCACCAATCGGTTCACTGTTTGATCTATATAAAATAGATAGAGCTTAAAACAACTCTGCGCCCTTTTAATTCCATAATTTCGGCAAACAGAAGTTTAAATCAACGATTTATCCATGCGTTCTGGTCTTCACTTTAACTCAGCTTCAAACCCTCATTACACAGTCATCTTGTGCGGATTTTAATCTGAAACATGTAATACATCAACAGAACTTAACCGTATTTTTTTTCGAACTTCAATTATGTGTCGATCAATTCAATCGACTTGTTGTTGTTCTCATGGTTCAGGCGCGGAATTTTGATCAATTCCTTTGGAAAAAAATACCTTCGACCACTTCCACGAAGCCTCATACAGCAATCCACTTCAACGCTTATGTTTTCCGGGAGGGAATGCCACTAATCTTCATCGTAATGGACCTCTACTTCCATCTTTAATAACTACATTCCAAACATTAATATTGCACTCTTACACAACGATTCGTTCAGATCTTTCTTTAAAATAATTTCTCCATCCATAACAATGAAAATTTAATTCAATTAGATGCATAGATCGAATTTAACTGCGTCTTCCATAACAATACAGAATTTTAATTCAATTCAATGCCTAGATCGATTTTAACTGAAATCGACTTTCTCCTCATACACTTATTTCACAGAAATCCAAACGTTTTTTTAACCCGAATTTAACCAAAAAAAAACCATATATAATACACACAGAAATTCCAGAACAAACTCCTTATCATATAAATAGACACAATCAATGACAAAACCCTTTGTACAGGGCCAAATTTTCAAATCATTGGCCCCTTTTTACCGTCCATAGACTTACAGGAAAAAAAACCTTTCTCCTACCTCTCTCCCTATTCTATTTTCTGATCACTTTGGCCTTTGAGGCTCATTAATTTATACAATTTTAAAATGATCTAATTTGAGTTCAATCCCCTTAATCACTCAACAAAATCCCCAAATATCTCAAAACCCCTAAAAGATAGATCTTTATCCCTAAAACCTTGCAACTAAATCTATCTTAGGCTTCCTAATTATCTCTTATATATCTCTCATCTAATTTCTCTCACGTTTTCCAGTTGTTTGGAAACATTTACAAATTCTCACAAATAATTAATTAAAAATATAATTAATCACTCAAAATAATATTAATATTTATATGAAATTAATAAATTCTCAAAAATATGAGACCCCTAGGTTCAATAAAAATACAAGGTATTTTTCCAAGCTAATGCTCCTGCATCAGACTCCCAAGGTTGAAAATGATCATGATCTCCTGATCATGTGTTTTAAGTCCTTTTCCACACGTATCCCACACTTTGTTCTCCAAGTCATCATTTATATCTGCTGTCGTATGCTGCTTTTATCCAAGTCTCCATATCTTATGTTGCCTTTCTCCACTAACTGCACTTTCACAATCTGTCTTTGTCTTTGTTTTGTTGTTGCTGCTTCTTCTTTTCCTGTTTCCTGCTGATATATTCCTCTAAGATACTTTCATCATGATTCTTATGATTAATTCAATTTCACGGTCCAATAAATCTGCAAACTGCTGATTTCTTGTTTCCTGCTGAGCTAAGACAACTTGCTCAGTTTTTACTTCTATGCTTGTTTCCGTTCTTACTTTCTCATTTCTTACTTCTATGTTTTATTCTGTTCTTACTGCCGCACAATCATCCATACCCTCTTGTCTTCTACAACAGAAAACTTCTCCTCTGCCTCCTTCTATCATCAACTTACTGGACTGGTACATTGTGTACTTTTTTCTGCTATCTTCATCTCTCTGCATCTGCAATTCCCATCTCTGAAATTGAGATTCTTCCTGCACTGAATTCTGATCATTCAGCATCCTTTCCAGCAACATAACTTCTTCATCCCATGGATTTGAAATTTCCACAGAATTCTCGTCTTCCTTCTTTCGACTACTCAACTGAGTCAAACGTTCTCCAATACCTGCAATTGTTGGCAATATGATGCAGAGTGTTGTCCTTGATGGCAACCCAATTTATGAAGATGATGGAAACCTACTTAATGAAGTTGTTCTTGATGTTTGATGAGTTTATTAATGATGCAAATCTGATGTTCTACAAGTAGCTCAGAAGTACCAGAGAAAGAAATATCAGAAAGGGCTAGAAAAATGATGAAAAGTGTGTGACACAAAGCATACGTGGGTTTGTTTAAGAGAAGTAGCGTATGCACACGGAAAAGTACGTGCCAAGTTGCGTATGCCAAATTGCGCTCTAAAAGAATAAAACCAGGGGTTACTACCATGGTATTGACCCATTGTATTGAGCGCTGGATTGTCTATGTGATCCCGTCCAGGAATACCATCGGAAGTTGTGTGGTTTTGGCTCATGGTATTGTCAAAGGCTAGATCTATTTAAGGAGAATAAATTCTTTGTGCAATGTGTGTGCATGAGTCTGGGTTTGAATGAATACTTCCCTCTAAAGTATATCTGAATGAAAGGGTAACCGTTCATCAATAGATCTAAATCTATGATGCACCTATGAATATGATGAAGGTTCAAGATCACTAAATTCAGAAATGATGAATCTCTAGGAAGATCTGAAAAGAAGTATTGAAGACCTGGTGCAAATCTGATAAAGAAATTGAAGAAACCTGGGTAAGTTCATAGATCTGGTCTGTTCTGCAAAGTTTATCTTTTATAGATCTATACACAGGTTAATCTCATGAAAAGCGCATGTATACGTGGATCCGATGAAATAAAGGAGCGTATGCGCAGTTAGGGCTTTCTTAAAAATGCACAGATGTATACGCAGGTTCGTCTCATAAAAAGCGCGTATATACGCGGGTCTGATTAATAAAAAGCACGTATGGTATCTAAACTTATGGTTTCTCAGGGTTGAATGTGTTTCTGGATATCTATTCTGAAGTCTGGGTTATCTCTGATATTCTGGTTACAATGATCTCACTGTTTAGTTTGAAGTATTGAACAAAGTATGTTTGTTGATAAGTGAAGGGTTATATTGAAGCTGTCTAATCCAGTTTGAAAATTGATGAAACGTGGTCTGCAGTGGTGCTGAAGGTTGAAGTCTTCATTCAGGGGGTTGTAGCTCCCTTCCAGGTGAGGCTGGTAAACGAGAGCAGGGCGTCGTAGCTCCCTTCCAGGTGAGGCTGGTAAACGAGAGCAGGGGGTCGTAGCTCCCTTCTAGGAGAGGCTGGTAAACAAGAGAAGGTTGTAGCCTTCTGCAGGTGGGTTCCTGCGTACTGGTATGAGTCTGCGCCAGTACATTATTGTAAGATGTTTTCTCTATAATAAAATATTGAAGGCTGAGACAACGACAGTGGTGGTTTTCTCCCAACTTGGGTTTCCACCTAAAATCCTGGTGTTCAGGTGTGTTGCTTATGTGTGATGGTTTATTTTGTTATTACTACACATGCTTACTCTTAACTAAACATCTGATGAATGAATGATGCATAGACCTAAGTAAAGAAATAAATGCATAATAATATCTCTGTGTATACCCGAGTTTTATGAAGGATATCTGCGTGTATACGCGAGTTGGCTTCAACAAAGTAGTGTATGGGTTTTAGTGAATGGAAAAGTAAAATTGTTGAGTAATTCCTAAATACTGATTCACCCCCCCCCCCCTCTAAGTATTTTATCCAACAATTGGTATCAGAGAAGGTCCTTTTGAAAAATCTTAGCCGCTAGAAGGAAGATCAAGCAAGATGAGCAATCAAGATGGAACAGCATCAATCAAGCCTCCACTCTTTAATGGAAGAAATTTAATATTTTTGAAAATAAGGATGAGATCCTATCTTCAGTCTATGGGAGCAGATGTGTGGGCCATTGTTGAACAAGGATATCGATATCTTGCTGCAATACCAACAGATCCGACTGAAAAGAAGAATTATGAAATAAATGCAAAGGCAGTCAATGCTCTAACAGGAAGTCTAACTGAATCTGAATTTGTCAAAGTTATGCAGCTGAATACAACAAAGGAGATATGGGACAAAATCATTCTAAGTTATGAAGGTGATGCAAAGGTAAAAAGTGCAAAACTTCAAACTCTTAAAATTGAATATGAAAACTTAAGAATGCATTGTGATGAGAATATTTCCAGTTTATTTTTACATCTTGATGATGTTGTAAATCTCATGAGAAATCTGGGAGAAACAATATCTGAATCTACTTTGGTTGAGAAAATTTTAAGATCTCTAACAGCAAAATTTGAGTCAAAAGTTTCTGCTCTTGAAGAAAAACAGGATCTTCAAAATCTTACTGTGGTACAACTTCATGGCATACTGACTGCATATGAAATGAGAAGAGGAGGACCATCTGAAGTCAAAGAGGCTATCTTTAGAGCTTATACAAAAGGGAAATAAGTACAAGAAGCAGAAGAATCAGGATATATCTCAGAAGAAGATGAGGTAAATTTTGTAAAGAAACTCAAACTTGGCACTGGACGATTCAGAGGTAAGATTCCTTTCAAATGTTTTGAGTGTGGAAGAGTTGGGCATTATGCTACTAAGTGTCCTCATAAAGAAACAGCTGCAAAAGGGAAGGAAGTAGAAAGAAAGAATAAGAATCAGTTTAACACTAGAAAAAGTTACTATACTCATGAAGACAGTGATGGGTTATCTGACAGTGAGGAAGAATGTGAACAGGATCTTAGACTTCTCATGGCATTTGAATCTAAAGAAGAAAAGGATACTTTTTGGGATGCTCTAGAGGACAATTATTTTCTTGAAGAAAACAATCAACTCAAAATACGCTTAGAAGAATGTAAAATTCTCTTAGAAGAAAAGAAAATAACCATAGAGACTATGGAAAAGCAGTTTGAAGAAGCAAAGAAACACATTGAAGAATTAGAATGTGAAGTAGTAAGTCTAAGAAAAGACTCTGAGAAATTTAAGACTCTAAATCTTAGATTTTCTAAAGGATCTGAAACCTTAGATGAGGTTATCAAGGTACAATGTTCTCCTCTTATAAATACAGGTCTTGGATATACCAGTGAATCTTCTCAGGCTTCAGCACCAAATTATCTAAAAGAAGCTACAATTGGTTTACAAAATTCTGCCACTCAGCAAGGGAATAAAGAATCATTGTAGGTAAAGCGTGATCATCTCATTTCAAATAACACTAACAGGAATGTCTCTCAAAGAAACACCAGTAAACAGGTAAATACAAGTAGCGATTTCATGATCGCAGAAATTTCTTCTTCAATGGACAATGTTTCTCATGTCACAATTTTGGTCATAAAGCTGTTCAATGTGTTGCATATGAAACCATCATGAGAAGAGAAGCAAGAAAGAAAAGGATTGATATTGACACAAAGAATAATACCTATAAAAAAATTTCTCCTCTTCTAAGAGAAGTTGAATGTGATTATTGCAATAACTTTGGGCTTGAAGAATCTGAATGCAGGAGAAAATTTCAGCCAAAAGAGCATTTTCCTTCGAGTTCCAAAGTGTGGAAAAAGAAGGAATTACATGTTGAAAATTGTGGCATAGCGTTATTTGCAGAAGGAGAATAAAATCAATGGTACATTGATAGTGGATGCTCAAGACACATGACAGGTGACAAAAAAAAACTTGGTGCATATAGTGCTCCAGAAAAGGAAAATAAAGTTACATTTGGAAATGATACTCCTGCTATAATTAAAGGAAAAGGATCTATGTTTCTAAAAGAAAAGGTGAAGGCTAATGATGTCATGTATGTGGACGGATTAAGACATAACTTGTTAAGTGTAAGTCAAATGTGTGATCAAGGAACTGAAGCTTTATTTAGTTCAAAAGAATGTGTGGTTCGTGATCTTGATACAGGTAAAAAAATTATAAAAGGAAAAAGGACTCCAAGCTACTTGTATGTATTGAAGAACTGCAAAAAACAATGTTACTTGAGTAAATCTTCAGAAAACTGGCTATGGCATAGAAGGTTGGGGCATCTAAGCTTCTCTCAAATCAACAAGTCAAGTAGACTTAATGTTGTTCGTGGTCTTCCCAATATTACTCTACCTGAAAGTATCATATGCAAATCTTGCCAATTCGGTAAGCAGACCAGAGTGCAGTTTAATGCCAAGGAGGGATCATCAAGTAGGCCTCTTGAACTCATTCATACTGACATATGTGGACCTGTGAAGAAAAATTCAGCTCGTGGTGAACAATACTATATCCTATTTATTGATGATTTCTCTATAATGTGTTGGATTGGGTTGCTTAAACATAAAGATGAAGCATTTGAGAAATTTCAATCCTTAAAAGCACGGGTTGAGAATGAATTAGATCTGAAAATCAAGTGTCTTAGATCTGATCGAGGAGGAGAATATACATCAAATGAATTCCTTGATTTTTGTGAACAACATGGCATAAAAAGACAGTTTTCTGTAGCAGGAACTCCGTAACAAAATGGTGTAGCAGAAAGAACGAATAGAATAGTTCAACAAATGGCTAGGGCTATGCTTGATGATTCCGGAACACCTGACACATTTTGGGGAGAAGCAGCACATACAGTGGTAAATATTATTAACAAGGCACATGTTTGAGTAAATAGTGATAAAACTGCATATGAACTCTGGTATGCTAATCCTCCCACTGTGAAACACTTCAGAGTTTTTGGAAGCAGATGCTTTATCAAAAATAATGAGGAAAAACTTGGCAAATTTGAACCTAGAGCAGATGAAGGAATACTTCTTGGTTACTCCTCTAGGAGTAGGGCATATAAATGTTACAATAAAAGACTTAGGAAGATTGTTGAATGTATTGATGTTGTTATTGATGAGTCTCCTACAGCCCCAAAAGAAGAAAAAAAAACAACAAATGAAGATGATGGTGACATATGTCCTTCTACATCAAACATAAATGATACAGATAGTGAACCCACTGAAGAACCTGAAGATAATTTATCTGAAAAAGCTCCATTCAGATATGTTCAAAATAATCATCCAGAATCTCAAATTTTGGGAGACAAGGAAGCAGGTGTACAAACAAGAAGGACTCTTGTGGGATCTTCTAGCTATCTGGCATTTCTATCCACTATTGAGCCACACAATGTCAATCAAGCAAGCAAAGATGAATGTTGGATTCAAGCCATGAATGAAGAGCTTGATCAAATTGAAAAGAAGCACACTTGGGAATTATTACCAAGACCTCACGACAAAAATGTCATTGGTACTAAATGGATATTCAAAAATAAATTAAATGAGAATGGGGATGTCATAAGAAATAAAGCTAGACTTGTTTGCAAGGGATATACTCAACAAGAAGGTATAGACTTTGAAGAAACTTTTGCTCCAGTTGCTAGACTTGAAGCCATAAGAATGTTTCTTACTTTTTCAAGATTCCAACAAATCAAAGTGTATCAAATGCATGTTAAATCTGCTTTCCTCAATGGTGACCTAGAAGAAGAGGTTTATATAGAACAACCAGAAGGATTCATTTTAAGAAATGATGAAAAAATTGTTTGTAAACTTAAAAAGGCTCCATGGTCTCAAACAAGCTCCAAGGGCATGGTCTTATCGTCTTGACAAATATCTTCATCAACAAGGATTTTCAAAGGGGTCTTCTGATAGCAACTTATACACAAAAATTGAAAATGATAAACTTTTGATTGTGGTTGCATATGTTGATGATATCATCTTTGGAAGTAATGAAGAGTCTATGAGTCAGAAATTTGCTTCTGTTATGCAGCAAGAATTTGAAATGTCTTTACTTGGAGAACTAACATTCTTTCTTGGCTTGCAAGTGCATCAAACTACAGATGGCATATTCTTATCACAAGAAAAATATCTTAAGAAAATTCTAAAGAAGTATGGCATGGAAGAGTGCAAACCTGTAAGTACACCAATGATAAATGGATGTAATCTCAGTTCTCATGATGATTCTCCCACGGTGAATCAACCAGAATACATATCTATGATAGGAAGTCTACTTTATCTCACTGGGACTAGACCAGACATTATGCATGCAGTTGGTATTGTTGGACAATTCCAAGCTAATCCAAAAGATTATCATCTTCAGGCAGTCAAAATAATATTCAAATATCTACAAGGAACTCAAGACTTTTGACTATGGTATCCAAATAATGTTGATCTCACTCTTCATGCTTACACTGATGCAGATTGGGCTGGAAATGTTGATGATCGGAAAATCACTAGTGGTGGTGCATTCTATATGGGGCCCTGGTTAGTATCTTGGTTCAGCAAGAAGCAAAATTCTATTGCCTTATCTACAGCAGAAGCAGAATATGTGGCTGCCGCATCTTGTTGCACTCAACTCCTTTGGATGATGCAAACCTTACAAGATTTTCACATCAAATGTACACCTCCTATCTCCATTATGTGTGATAATACAATCGCCATCAGTATCTCAAAGAATCCTGTTATGTATTCCAAGACCAAGCACATTCCCATCAAGTATCACTTCTTACGAGAACAAGTGCTTGAAAAAAAGGTGAAATTGGAGTATGTTCCCTCCAAAGAACAAGTTGTTGATATATTTACCAAACCTTTGCCCAGGGAAGCGTTCGAATATCTCAGACAGAAGCTAGGAGTAGTCTCTGCTATGCAGAAAATGAGAACTGCCTAATTTCAGAAGATTAAATTGAATACGTGGGTTTCATGAAAGACAGTCACGTATATACGCGAGTTCATACAAAGGAAACTGCGTATATGTGGTTGCTGACAATTTTTCTTGGTCAGCATTTCTTCAGCACAAGCTGTGGTGCTGTTTGGTTTCTCTGATGCTAGTTCGTGTCTCTGGTGGTGTTTCAGCTCTTATATATCTGTTTCATTCTCTGTTATTGGGTAAATATGCCTTGCTGTTTTTGCTGTTGAAAGTGTTCAGGATGCACAAGCTAAGGGGGAGAAGAAGGAGTAAACTGTTGTATAGGTTCAGGGGGAGCATTAGCCTTGCTGAGTATAATGCATTGTTGGCATTATAATGATTCTGAAATATGATCTCTTCTTTGAGGTCCTTTTGGTATTTGTTACAAAAGGTCATATTTGTAATTGGTTGAAAAGGTCATGTTGAGACCCATGATGTAAATTTGTAATATTCAGTCATGTAAGGACTTGTTCAAATTTGTAAACCCACTTGGTTGGGTAGTTGAGTCAAAATTGTCTAAACCCACTTGGTTGGGTATTTGAGTCTCATATGTAAATCCACTTGGTTGGATCTTTGATGTAAGTATGAGTCCTTGGTGATAGGAAGGTCATAGAGTCATGTACTTCATTGAAAAATATGTTTGAAGATTCAGCATGAACTCAGGGGGAGCATGGTAACTTCAGTGCATATCATATCTACAACGCTCTTCTATCTACATGAGGAGAAAACAACCTTGTGTTGGTTTTGATCCGCCCTTTGCCCTTTATGTCAAAGGGGGAGAGTGACATGGTGTTTGAATAGGGGAGAATATCATTATGCTTAATGTATCTATCTGTTGTGGTGATCAAACACCATCGTGGTTGCCATCAAGTCCAAAGGGGGAGATTGTTGGCAATATGATGCAAAGTGTTGTCCTTGATGGCAACCCACTTAATGAAGATGATGGTAACCTACTTAATGAAGTTTTTCTTGATGCTTGATGAGTTTATTAATGATGTAAATCTGATGTTCTACAAGTAGCTCAGAAGTAACAGAAGAAATAAATATCAGAAAGTGCCAGAATAATGTTAAACAAGGTATGACACAAGGCATACGCGGGTTTGTTCAGGCTAAGTCGCGTATGTACACGGAAAAGTACGTGCCAAGTCGCATATGCTCAATTGCGCTCTAAAAGAATAAAACCAGGGGTTACTACCATGGTATTAACCCATTGTATTGAGCGTTGGATTGTCTATGTGATCCCGTCCAGGAATACCATCGGAAGTTGTGTGGTTTTGGCTCATGGTATTGTCAAAGGCTAGATCTATTTAAGGAGAATAAATTCTTTGTGCAATGTGTGTGCATGAGTCTGGGTTTGAAAGAATACTTCCCTCTCAAGTATATCTGAATGAAACGGTAACAGTTCATTAATAGATATGAATCTATGATGCACCTATGAATATGATGAAGGTTCAAGATCACTAAATTTAGAAATGATGAATCTCTAGGAAGATCTGAAAAGAAGTATTGAAGACCTAGCACAAATCTGATAAAGAAATTGAGGAAATCTGGGTAATTTCATAGATCTGGTCTGTTCTACAAAGTTTGTATTTTATAGATCTATACGCAGGTTTGTCTCATGAAAGGCGCGTGTATACGCGGATCCGATGAAATAAAGGAGCGTATGCGCAGTTAGGGCTTTCTTAAAAATGCACAGATGTATACGCGGGTTCATCTCATAAAAAGCGCGTATATACGTGGGTTTGATTAATAAAAAGCATGTATGGTATCTAAACTTATGGTTGCTCAGGGTTGAATGTGTTTCTGGATATCTATTCTGAAGTCTGGGTTATCTCTGATATTCTGGTTATAGTGATCTCACTGTTCTGTTTGAAGTATTGGGCAAAGTATGTTTGTTGATAAGTGAAGGGTTGTATTGAAGATGTCTGATCCAGTTTGAGAATTGATGAAACGTGGTCTGCAGTGGTGCTGAAGGTTGAAGCCTTCAGTCAGGGGGTTGTAGCCCCCTTCCAGGTGAGGCTGGTAAACGAGAGCAGGGGGTCGTAGCTCCCTTCCAGGTGAGGCTGGTAAACGACAGCAGGGGGTCGTAGCTCCCTTCCAGGAGAGGCTGGTAAATGAGAGAAGGTTGTAGCCTTCTGCAGGTGGGTGCCTGCGTACTGGTATGAGTCTGTGCCAGTACATTGTTGTAGGATGTTTTCTCTATAATAAAATATTGAAGGCTGAGACAACGGCAGCGGTGGTTTTCTCCCGACTTGGGTTTCCACCTAAAATCCTGGTGTTCATGTGTGTTTCTTATGTGTGATGGTTTATTTTGTTATTACTACACATGATTACTATTAACTAAACATCTGATGAATGAATGATGCATAGACCTAAGTAAAGAAATAAATACATAATAAGATCTCGGTGTATACGCGATTTTTATCAAGGATATTCGCGTGTATATGCGAGTTGGCTTAAGCAAAGTAGTGTATGGGTTTTAATGAATGGAAAAGTAAAATTTTTGAGTAAGTCCTAAATACTGATTCACCCTCCCCTCTCAGTATTTTTCCCAACAATTGGTATCAGAGCAGGTCGTTCTGAAAAAGCTTACCTGCTAGAAGGAAGATCAAGCAAGATGAGAAATCAAGATGGAACAACATCAATCAAGCCTCCACTCTTTAATGGAAGAAATTTAATCTTCTGGAAAATAAGGATGAGATCCTATCTTCAGTCTATGGGAGTAGATGTATGGGCCATTGTTGAACAAGGATATCGATATCCTGTTGCAATACCAACAAATCCGACTGAAAAGAAGAATTATGAAATAAATGCAAAGGCAGTCAATGCTCTAACAGGAAGTCTAACTGAATCTGAATTTGTCAAAGTTATGCAGCTGAATACAGCAAAGGAGATATGGGACAAAATAATTCTAAGCTATGAAGGTGATGCAAAGGTAAAAGGTGCAAAACTTCAAACTCTCAGAATTTAATATGAAAACTTAAGAATGCATAGTGATCAGAATATTGTCAGTTTCTTTTTACGTCTTGATGATGTTGTAAATCGCATGAGAAATCTGGGAGAAACAATATCTGAATCTACTTTGGTTGAGAAAATTTTAAGATCTCTAACAACAAAATTTGAGTCAAAAGTTTCTGCTCTTGAAGAGAAACAGGATCTTCAAAATCTTACTGTGGTACAACTTCAAGGCATACTGACTGCATATGAAATGAGAAGAGGAGGACCATCTGAAGTCAAAGAGGCTATATTTAGAGCTTCTACAAAAGGGAAAGAAGTACAAGAAGTAGAAGAATCAGGATATATCTCAGAAGAAGATGAGGTAAATTTTGTAAAGAAACTCCAACTTGGCACTGGACGATTCAGAGGTAAGCTTCCTTTCAAATGTTTTAAGTGTGGAAGAGTTGTTCATTATGCTGCTAAGTGTCCTCATAAAGAAACACCTACAGAAGGGAAGGAAGTAGCAAGAAAGAATAAGAATCGGTTTAACACTAGAAAAAGTTACTATACTCATGAAGACATTGATGGGTTATCTGACAGTGAGGAAGAATGTGAACAAGATCTTAGACTTCTCATGGAATTTGAATATAAAGAAGAAAAGGATACTTTTTGGGATGCTCTAAAGGACAATGATTTTCTTGAAGAAAACAATCAACTCAAAATACACTTAGAAGAATGTAAAATTCTCCTAGAAGAAAAGAAAATAACCATAGAGACTATGGAAAAGAAGTTTGAAGAAGCAAAGAAACACATTGAGGAATTAGAATGTGAAGTAGTAAGTCTAAGAAAAGACTCTGAGAAAGTTAAGACTCTAAATCTTAGATTTACTAAAGGATCTGAAACCTTAGATGAGATTATCAAGGTACAACGTTCTCCTCTTATAAAGACAGGTCTTGGATATACCGGTGAATCTTCTCAGGATTCAGCACCAAATTATCTAAAAGCAGCTACAGCTGGTTTACAAAATTCTGCCACTCAGCAAGGGAATAAAGAATCATTGTAGGTAAAGCGTGATCATCTCAATTCAAAGAACATTAACAGGAATGTCTCTCAAAGAAACACCAGTCAACTGGTAAATACAAGTAGAAGATTTCATGATCGCAGAAATTTCTTCTTCAATGGACAATGTTTCTCATGTCACAATTTTGGTCATAAATCTGTTCAATGTGTTGCATATGAAACCATCATGACTAGAGAAACAAGAAAGAAAAGGATTTATATTGACACAAAGAAGAATACATATAACAACTTTTCTCCTCTTCTAAGAGAAGTTGAATGTGCTTATTGCAATAACTTTGGGCATGAAGAATCTGAATGCAGGAGCAAAGTTCAGCCAAAAGAGCATTTTCCTTCGAGTTCCAAAGTATGGAAAAAGAAGGAATTACGGGTTGAAAATTGTGGCATAGCGTTATTTGCATAAGGAGAAGAAAATCTATGGTACATTGATAGTGGATGCTCAAGACACATGACAGGTGACAAAAACAAACTTGGTGCATATAGTGCTCTAGAAAAGGAAAATAAAGTTACATTTGGAAATGATACTCCTGCTGTAATTAAAGGAAAAGGATCTGTGTTTCTAAAAGAAAAGGTGAAGGCTAATGATGTCATGTATGTGGATGGATTAAGGCATAACTTGTTAAGTGTAAGTCAAATGTGTGATCAACGAACTGAAGTTGTATTTAGTTCAAAATAATGTGTGGTTCGTGATCTTGATACAGGTAAAACAATTATAAAAGGAAAAAGGACTCCAAGCAACTTGTATGTATTGAAGAACTGCGAAGAACAATGTTACTTGAGTAAATCTTCAGAAAACTGGCTATGGCATAGAAAGTTGGGGCATCTAAGCTTCTCTCAAATCAAAAAGTCAAGCAGACTTAATATTGTTCGTGGTCTTCCCAATATTACTCTACTTGAAAGTATCATATGCAAATCTTGCCAATTCGGTAAGCAGACCAGAGTGCAGTTTAATGCCAATGAAGGATCATCAAGTAGGCCTCTTGAACTCATTCATACTGACATATGTGGACCTGTGAAGAAAAAGTCACCTCGTGGTGAACAATACTATATTCTATTTATTGATGATTTCTCTAGAATGTGTTGGATTGGGTTGCTTAAACATAAAGATGAAGCATTTGAGAAATTTCAGTCCTTCAAAGCATGGGTTGAGAATGAATTAGATTTGAAAATCAAGTGTCTTAGATCTGATCGAGGAGGAGAATATACATCAAATGAATTCCTTGATTTTTGTGAACAACATGGCATAAAAAGACAGTTTTCCATAGCAGGCACTCCGCAACAAAATGGTGTAGCAGAAACAATGAATAGAATAGTTCAACAAATGGCTAGGGCTATGCTTGATGATTTGGGAACACCTGACACATTTTGGGGAGAAGCAGCACATACAGCGGTAAATATTCTTAACAAGGCACATGTTCGAGTAAATAGTGATAAAACTCCATATGAACTCTGCTATGGTAATCCTCCCACTGTGAAGCACTTCAGAGTTTTTGGAAGCAGATGCTTTATCAAAAAAAATGATGAAAAACTTGGCAAATTTGAACCTAGAGCAGATGAAGGAGTACTTCTTGGTTACTCCTCTAGGAGTAGGGCATATAAATGTTTTAATAAAATACTTAGGAAGATTGTTGAATGTATTGATGTTGTTATTGATGAGTCTGCTACAGCCCCAAAAGAAGAAAAAAAAACAACAAATGAAGATGACGGTGACATATGTACTTCTACATCAAACAGCAATGATATAGATAGTGAACCCAATGAAGAACCTGAAGATAATTTATCTGAAAAAGCTCCATCCAGATATGTTCAAAAGAATCATCCAGAATCTCAAATTTTGGGAGATAAGTAAGCAGGTGTACAAACAAGAAGGACTCTTGTGGGATCTTCTAGCTATCTGGCATTTCTATCCACTATTGAGCCACAAAATGTCAATCAAGCAAGAAAAGATGAATGTTGGATTCAAGCCATGAATGAGGAGGTTGATCAAATTGAAAAGAATCACACTTGGGAATTAGTACCAAGACCTCATGACAAAAATGTCATTGGTACTAAATGGATATTCAAAAATAAATTAAATGAGAATGGGGATGTCATAAGAAATAAATCTAGACTTGTTTGCAAGGGATATACTCAACAAGAAGGTATAGACTTTGAAGAAACTTTTGCTCTAGTTGCTAGACTTGAAGCCATAAGAATGTTTCTTGCTTTTTCAAGCTTCCAACAAATCAAAGTGTATCAAATGGATGTTAAATCTGCTTTCCTCAATGGTGACCTAGAAGAAGAGGTTTATATAGAAAAACCAGAAGGATTCATTTTGGGAAATGATGAAAAACTTGTTTGTAAACTTAAAAAGGCTCTATATGGTCTCAAACAAGCTCCAAGGGCATGGTATTATCGTCTTGACAAATATCTTCATCAACAAGGATTTTCAAAGGGGTCTGCTGATAGCAACTTATACACAAAAATTGAAAATGATAAACTTTTGATTGTGGTTTTATATGTTGATGAGATCATATTTGGAAGTAATGAAGAGTCTATGAGTCAAAAAATTTCTTCTGTTATGCAGCAAGAATTTGAAATGTCTTTACTTGGGGAACTAACATTCTTTCTTGGCTTGCAAGTGCATCAAACTATAGATGGAATGTTCTTATCACAAGAAAAATATCTTAAGCAAATTCTGAAGAAGTATGGCATGGAAGAGTGCAAACCTGTAAGTACACCAATGATAACTGGATGTAATCTCAGTTCTCATGATGATTCTCCCACGATGAATCAACCAGAATACAAATCTATGATAGGAAGTCTACTTTATCTCACTGGGACTAGACCAGACATTATGCATGCAGTTGGTATTGTTGGACGATTCCAAGCTAATCCAAAACAGTCTCATCTTCAGGCAGTCAAAAGAGTATTCAAATATCTACAAGGAACTCAAGACTTTGGACTATGGTATCCAAATAATGCTGATATCACTCTTCATGCTTACACTGATGCAGATTGGGCTGGAAATGTTGATGATTGGAAAAGCACTAGTGGTGGTGCATTCTATATGGGGCCTCGGTTAGTATCTTGGTTCAGCAAGAAGCAAAATTCTATTGCCTTATCTACAGTAGAAGCAGAATATGTGGCTTTCATGTCTTGTTGCACTGCAAGCGCCATCAGTATCTCAAAGAATCCTGTTATGCATTCCAAGACCAAGCACATTCCCATCAAGTATCACTTCTTACGAGAACAAGTGCTTGAACAAAAGGTGAAATTCGAGTATGTTCCCTCCAAAGAACAAGTTGCTGATATATTTACCAAACCTCTGCCCAGGGAAGTGTTTGAATATCTCAGACAGAAGCTGGAAGTAGTCTCTACTATGCAGAAAATCAGAACTGCTTAATTTTAGAAGATTAAATTTAATACGCGG
Organism: Pinus albicaulis; assembly: GCA_034641835.2. Classification (NCBI taxonomy): domain Eukaryota; kingdom Viridiplantae; phylum Streptophyta; class Pinopsida; order Pinales; family Pinaceae; genus Pinus; species Pinus albicaulis. The sequence goes on from JAXQQM020058785.1 coordinate 33,406, forward strand.
GTTTCATGAAAGACAGTCGTGTATATACGCGATTTCATACAAAGGAAACTGCGTATAGGTGGTTGCTGAAAATTTTTCTGGGTCAGCATTTCTTCAGCACAAGCTATGGTGTTGTTTGGTTTTTCTGATGCTAGTTGGTGTCTCTGGTGGTGTTTCAGCTCTTATATTTCTGTTTCATTCTCTATTATTGGGTAAAGATGCCTTGATGTTTTTGCTGTTGAAAGTGTTCAGGATGCACAAGCTAAGGGGGAGATGAAGGAGTAAATTGTTGTATAGGTTCAGGGGGAGCATTAGCCTTGCTGAGTATAATGCATTTTTGGCATTATAATGATTCTGAAATATGATCTCTTCTTTGAGGTCCTTTTGGTATTTGTTACAAATGGTCATATTTGTAATTGGTTGAAAAGGTCATGTTGAGACCCATGATGTAAATTTGTAATATTCAGTCATGTAAGGACTTGTTCAAATTTGTAAACCCACTTGATTGGGTAGTTGAGTCAAAATGTGTAAACCCACTTGGATGGGTATTTCAGTCTCATATGTAAATCCACTTGGTTGGATCTTTGATGTAAGTATGAGTCCTTGGTGATAGGAATGTCATAGAGTCATGTACTTCATTGAAAAATATGTTTGACAATTCAGCACGAACTCAGGGGGAGCATGGTAACTTCAGTACTTATCAGATCTACAATGCTCTTCTCTCTACATGAGGAGAAAACAACCACTGTGTTGGTTTTGATCTGCCCTTTGCCCTTGATGTCAAAGGGGGAGAGTGAAATGGTGTTTGAATAGGGGAGAATATCTTTATGCTTAATGTATCTATCTATTGTGGTGATCAAACACCATCGTGGTTGCCATCAAGTCCAAAGGGGGAGATTGTTGGCAATATGATGCAGAGTGTTGTCCTTGATGGCAACCCACTTGATGAAGATGGTGGAAACCTACTTAATGAACTTGTTCTTGATGTTTGATGAGTTTATTAATGATGCAAATCTGATGTCCTACAAGTAGCTCAGAAGTACCAGAGAAATAAATATCAGAAAGGGCCATAACAATGATGAAAAGTGTGTGACACAAAGCATACGCGGGTTTGTTTAAGAGAAGTAGCATATGCACGTGGAAAAGTACGTTCCAAGTCGCGTATGCCAAATTGCGCTCTAAAAGAATAAAACCAGGGGTTACTACCATGGTATTGACCCATTGTATTGAGCGTTGGATTGTCTATGTGATCCCGTCCAGGAATACCATCGGAAGTTGTGTGGTTTTGGCTCATGGTATTGTCAAAGGCTAGATCTATTTAAGGAGAATAAATTCTTTGTGCAATGTGTGTGCATGAGTCTGGGTTTGAATGAATACTTCCGTCTGAAGTATATCTGAATGAAAGGGTAACATTTCATCAATAGATCTGAATCTATGATGCACCTGTGAATATGATGAAGGTTCAATATCACTAAATTCAGAAATGATGAATCTCTAGGAAGATCTGAAAAGAATTATTGAAGACCTGGCGCAAATCTGATAAAGAAATTGAAGAAATCTGGGTAAGTTCATAGATCTGTTCTGTTCTGCAAATTTTATCTTTTATAGATCTATACACAGGTTCGTCTCATGCTAAGCGCGTGTATACGTGGATCCGATGAAATAAAGGAGCGTATGCGCAGTTAGGGCTTTCTTAAAAATGCACAGATGTATATGCGGGTTCGTCTCATAAAAAGTGCGTATATACGCAGGTCTGATTAATAAAAAGGGTGTATGGTATCTAAAATTATGGTTGCTCAAGGTTGAATGTGTTTCTGGATATCTATTCTGAAGTCTGGGTTATCTCTGATATTCTGGCTACAGTGATCTCACTATTCTGTTTGAAGTATTGGGCAAAGTATGTTTGTTGATAAGTGAAGGGTTGTATTGAAGCTATCTGATCCAGTTTGAAAATTGATGAAACGTGGTCTGCAGTGGTGCTGAAGGTTGAGGCCTTCAGTCCGGGGGTTGTAGCTCCCTTCCAGGTGAGGCTGGTAAACGAGAGCAGGGGGTCGTAGCTCCCTTCCAGGTGAGGCTGGTAAACGAGAGCAGGGGGTCGTAGCTCCCTTCCAGGAGAGGCTGGTAAACGAGAGAAGGTTGTAGCCTTCTGCAGGTGGGTGCCTGCGTATTGGTATGAGTCGACGCCATTACATTGTTGTAATATTTTTTCTCTATAATAAAATATTGAAGGCTGAGACAACGGCAGTGGTGGTTTTCTCCCGACTTGGGTTTCCACCTAAAATCCTGGTGTTCATGTGTGTTGCTTATGTGTGATGGTTTATTTTGTTATTAATACACATGATTAATGTTAACTAAGCATCTGATGAATGAATGATGCATATACCTAAGTAAAGAAATAAATGCATAATAAGATCTCTGTGTATACGCGAGTTTTATGAACGATATCCGCGTGTATACGCGAGTTGGCTTCAGCAAAGTAGCGTATGGGTTTTAGTGAATGGAAAAGTAAAATTGTTGAGTAAGTCCTAAATACTGATTCACCCCCCCTTCTCAGTATTTTTCCCAACAGCAATAACACCTGCATTCACAAAGCACTTGTTAAAACAAAAATCATAAGGCATCAGTGCCTTTTCCTCCTTTGCCAGCACTTCAGTATGTTGTTCTAAATTTTCCATCTCAATCAGCACATTAGTATGCCGATTCTCTCTGACCAAAGAATTCTCTGAAGAACTCTCAAGACTATCAACCAGTCTTTCTCGTACATCATCTGCCTCCATGATATTTTTCTTCTCTCGTTCGCTATACTAAACTCTGCCTTCTACTGCAATATCTTTTTCATACTCTGAATTTACCAACAAATATTCCAACAATGCAATTTCTCTGTGGAATAGTTGAATCATATCATCATCATGTATCATCCCTGCATTCACACACAAGCTTTCAGTTTGAAAATCACAATGTTCAACAGTCTCAACTATTGGTTCATATACCAGCTCTTCAAGCTGATCTTCTTCTTCATTCACATGAACTTCCTCTTGTACTGTAACAGCTTCAAGTATAAACACATCACTACTTTCTTCTTCAGAGTATTTATCTCCTGAAAGATTCTTTTCCATACTTGTGACATCTTCACAAGATTGTGCATCCTCTTCAGTCAAACCTGTAATCACATTACAATTGTCAGCTATAAAAATACACAGTTCTACATTATCCAACTGATCTGGATCTACCCAGTAACTCAAGAAATCATCAATGGAAACCTCCACTTTCAACTTAGCTGCTCTGAGTTCTTCACGTCTCAACTGTATACTCATCATCTGCTCGAGCTTCCTCAGCTCTTCTGTTAACTGCATGTTTATCTGTCGATCTCTTTTCTGTTGTAGCCTCTACCACTTCACTCTCTTCCTCATCAAACAACCATGTCTCTGGTCTCTCATATTTTCTCGTAACTCCATCAATAGCCCAAGATGAACTGCTATCTCAGCTTTCTCTTTCTCATACTCTTCATTAGTCAACTGTTGTCTTATGCCTTTTGCCTTGGCATATTTCTCCCTCTTTCTACTGTGGCCTCTTTCTGAACCTATGCTCTCTCGTTTATGACTTTCAGTATTCATCTTCTTCGCCACAAGTTTCTCACTCATGAGTTGCACCAAGCCTCTGCAACAGTAAACTCTTCTGCTGCCACTTACCTCACCAATCCCTTTCTCTGGATCTGGTCTTTTGGTAATCACTGGTCTTCCGCTGGAACATTTCGAGCTTTTCTCCACTGCTCCTTCAGGCTTCACTCATCTATAACTTCATTCAACCTCTGTTGAATCTTCAGGTTCTACCACTTTCTTAGAATCCCTTGTTGGACTCCTTCATCACTACTCTTCCAGCTGTGATCTGCTTCTTCCCGCTGAGATTTATTCACCATGCTTGTAAATCAAATTATCCAAGCATAACCTTTCAACCAGAGATAAATATACTTGTCAGCTCACCTTTCAAAATCCTGTTTATCTCGCTTCACTTTTTCAACTGCACTGCATCTCTATTCTGCAATCTTCATTAGCTTCAAAATCAGATATTCATTCATCGTATGCAATTAACTCAATTAAAAAAAACTTGAATCTTCACACAGAGCTATTCCATCTCTGATACCAAAATGATGCAACCTAACCCTGCAAACCCCAAAATATCTTACATTCTCGTGCATATAAATGCATCTCAAAAAACTGACCAAATAAAACTTCAATGTCCGGGAAATTTCATATTACTTTCACATGCGGAAGCTTCATCTTAACAATAATTTAATTATGATTATAAGATCACACAACCAACTCTCATAAGTAGAGGCTAATAAAATCTGGTTCATCATTTTATGGTTTATGAAAACCATACTTTAATACACAAGGTTCTTTTATGAAACCCAAATTTCAATTTAAAACTCATGCAGAAGCTTATCAAAACATAGGATTTAAAGCCCCTCAATCCATAACCCAATTCAATACCTCTCAATTTCCATTTAATCCCAACATTCACATATGGCTTTTAAATATCGGATTTTTCTACAATCAAAAGTCAATAAAACAAATGTGCCCATGCTTTAAAACTCAACTTGACATTGTTTTAATCAAACCAACCTTTCACTGCAAACATCACCAATAACATTTGGCCTGCACAAAATTACGTGTCTTCGATTCTTCATTTCAGTCGAACCAAGGTACCAAATATATATATGCGCCTTTTCCCTTTCAACGTACTAAGCTGGATCAACGCATCATGCATCCCTGTTGGCTATGGCAATTCAATTCATATTCAGTCAACCCAAGTAATGTATGGTCTTTCATTAAATGTTACTAGAACATTTGGAACAAACCTTTGATTTGGTTTAAAATTTGAACTTCCAACCCAATCTACATGTGCCCTTTTTAAACTTCTAAGTTTGGTATTGGCCAGCAAACTCAACGCATTCACCCATTTATTGTCAGGTATGCAAAATTCATAAACTCAGGCTTGATCAAATATCAATAATGATTAATCCACGCATTAACTTACCTTTGTTATTCCACGCGTCCTTCAAGACTTCTATTTCTGATTGCCTTAACACTGCAATCGATTCATTACTGCATTTCATTACTTTGTATTAACACTACAAATTCCGACAATTTTCCACGCCTTAATTCACCTTCTCCGCCAATCGGTTCATTGTTTGATCTATATAAAATAGACAGAGCTTAAAACAACTCTGCGCCCTTTTAATTCCATCATTCCGGCAAACATAAGTTTAAATCAACGATTTATCCACGCGTTCTGGTCTTGACTTTAACTCAGCTTCAAACCCTCATTACATAGTCAGCTTGTGCAGATTTTAATCTGTAGCATGTAATACATCAACAGAACTTAACCGTATTTTCTTTCGAACTTCAATTATGTGTCGATCAATTCAATCGACTTCTTGTTGTTCTCATGGTTTAGGTGCGGAATTTTGATCAATTCCTTTGGAAAACAATACCTTCGACCACTTCCACGAAGCCTCATACAGCAATCCACTTCAACGCTTATGTTTTCTGGGAGGGAATGCCACTAAAATTCATCGTAATGGACCTCTGCTTCCATCTTTAATAACTGCATTTCAAACATTAATTCTGCACTCTTACACAACGATTCGTTCAAATCTTTCTTTAAAACAATTTCTCCATCCATAACAATGCAAATTTAATTCAATTAGATGCATATATCGAATTTAACTGGGTCTTCCATAACAATACTTAATTTTAATTAAATTCAATGCCTAGAGTGATTTTAAGTGAAATCGACATTCTCCTCATACACTTATTTCACAGAAATCCAAACGTTTTTTTAACCCGAATTTAGCCAAAACAAAACCATATATAATACACACAGAAATTCCATAACAAAATCCTTATCGTATAAACAGACGCAATCAATTACAAAACCCTTTGTACATGGTCAAATTTTCAAATCATTGGCCCCTTTTTATCGTCCGTAGACTTACAGGAAAAAAAACCTTTCTCCTACCTCTCTCCCTATTCTATTTTCTGATCACTTTGGCCTTTGAGGCTCATTAATTTATACAATTTTAAAATGATCTAATTTGAGTTCAATCCCCTTAATCACTCAACAAAATCCCCAAATATTTCAACACCCATAAAAGATAGATCTTTATCCCTAAAACCTTGCAACTAAATCTATCTTAGGCTTCCTAATTATCTCTTAGATATCTCTCGTCTAATTTCTCTCATGTTTTCCAGTTGTTTGAAAAAATTTACAAATTCTCACAAATAATTAATTAAAAATATAATTAATCACTCAAAATAATATTAATATTTACATGAAATTAATAAATTCTCAAAAACATGAGACCCCTAGGTTCAATAAAAATACAAGGTATTTTTCCGTGCTAATGCTCCTGCATGAGACTCCCAAGGCCTAAAATGATCATGATCTCCAGATCATGCATTTTAAGTCCTTGTCCGCCTAGATCCCACACATTTTTCTGCAAGTCATCATCTATATCTGTTGTCGTATGCTACTTTTCTCCAGGTCTCCATATCTTATGTTGCCTTGCTCCACTCACTACACTTTCACAATTTGTCCTCGTCTTTATTTTTCTGCTGTTGCTTCTTATTTTCTTCTTTCCTGCTGATATCTTCCTCTGAGATACTTTCATCATGATTCTTCTGATTAATTCAATTTCTCACTCCAATAAATCTCCAAACTGTTGATTTCTTGCTGCCTGCTGAGCTAAGACGGCTTGCTCAGTTTTTACTTCTATGCTTGTTTCCATTCTTACTTTCTCATTTCTTACTTCTATGTTTTCTTTTGTTCTTACTACCGCCCAATCATCCATACCCTCTTGTCCTCTACAACGGAAAACTTCTCCTCTGCCTCCTTCTATCAGCAACTTACTGGACCGGTACATTGTGTACTTCTTTCTGCTATCTTCATCACTCTACATCTGCAATTCCCATCTCTGAAATTGAGATTCTTCCTGCACTGAGTTCTGATCATTCAGCATCCTTTCCAGCAACATAACTTCTTCATCCCATGGATTTGAAATTTCCACAGAATTCTCGTCTTCCTTCTTTTGACTACTCAACTGAGTCAAACGTTCTCCAGTACTTGCAATAACACCTGCATTCACAAAGCACTTGTTAAAACAAAAATCATAAGGCATCAGTGCCTTTTCCTCCTTTGCCAGCACTTCAGTATGTTGTTCTAACTTTTCCATCTCAATCAGCACATCAGTATGCTGATTCTCTCTGCCCAAAGAATTCTCTGAAGAACTCTCAAGACTATCAACTAGTATTTCTCGTACATCATCTGCCTCCGTGATATTTTTCTGCTCTCGTTCGCTATACTGAACTTTGCCTTCTGCTGCAATCTCTCTGTCATACTATGAATTTACCAAAAAATATTCCAACAATGCAATTTCTCTGTGGCATTGCTAAATCATATCATCATCATGTATCATCCCTGCATTCACACACAAGCTTTCAGTTTGAAAATCACAAAGTTCAATAGTCTCAACTATTGGTTCATATACCAGCTCTTCAAGCTGATCTTCTTCTTCATTCACATGAACTTCCTCTTGTACTGTAACAGCTTCAAGTATAAACACATCACAGCTTTCTTCTTCAGAGTATTTATCTCCTGAAATATTCTTTTCCATACTTGTGACAGCTTCACAATATTGCGCATCCTCTTCAGTAAAACCTGTAATCACATTACAATTTTCAGCTATAAAAATACACAGTTCTACATTATCCAGCTGATCTGGATCTACCTAGTAACTCAAGAAATCATCAATGATCTCCTCCTCTGTTTCATCAATGGAAACTTCCACTTTCAACTCAACTTCTCTGAGTTCTTCACGTCTGAACTGTATACTCATCATATGCTCGAGCTTCCTCAACTCTTCTGTTAACTGCATGTTTATCTGTCGATCTCTTTTCTGTTGTAGCCTCTACCACTTCACTCTCTTCCTCATCAGCCAACCATGTCTCTGGTCTCTCATATTTTCTCGTAACAACTCCATCAATAACTCAAGATGAACTGCTATCTTAGCTTTCTCTTTCTCATACTCTTCATCAGTCAACTGCTGTCTTATGCCATTTTCCTTGGCATATTTATCCCTCTTTCTACTGTGGCCTTTTTCTGAACCTATGCTCTCTTGTTCATGACTTTCAGTAGTCATCTTCTTCGCCATGAGTTTCTCACTCATGAGTTGCACCAAGCCTCTGCAACAGTAAACTCTTCTGCTGCCACTTACCTCACCAATCCCTTTCTCCGGATCTGGTCTTTTGGTAATCACTGGTCCTCTGCTGGAACATTTCGAGCATTTCTCCATTGCTGCTTCAGGCTTCACTCATATGTAACTTCATTCAACCTCTGTTGAAGCTTCAAGTTCTACCACTTTCTTAGAATCCCTTGCTGGACTCCTTCATCACTGCTCTTCCAGCTGTGATCTGCTTCTTCCCGCTGAGATTTATTCACCATGCTTGTAAATCAAATTATCCAAGCATAACCTTTCAACCAGAGATAAATATACCTGTCAGCTCACCTTTCAAGATCCTGTTGATCTCGCTTCACTTTTTCAACTGCACTGCATCTCTGTGCTGCAATCTTCATTAGCTTCAAAATCGGATATTCATTCATCGCATGCAATTAACTCAATTAAAAAAAAACTTGAATCTTCACACAGAGCTATTCTAGCTCTGATACCAAAATGATGCAGGCTAACCCTGCAAACCCCATAATCTCTTACATTCTTGTGCATATAAATGCATCTCAAAAAACTGACCAAATAAAACTTCAATGTCCGGGAAATTTCATATTACTTTTACATGTGGAAGCTTCATCTTAACAATAATTTCATTATTATTATAATATCACACAACCAACTCTCATAAGTAGAGGCTAATAACATCTGGTTCATCATTTTATGGTTTATGAAAACCATACATCAATACACAAGGTTCTTTTATGAAACCCAAATTTCAATTTAAAACTCATGCAGAAGCTTATCAAAACATAGGATTTAAAACCCCTCAATCCATAACCCAATTCAATACCTCTCAATTTCCATTTAATACCAACATTCACATATGGATTTTAAATACCGGATTTTTCTACAATCAAAAGTCAATAAAAAAAATGTGCCCATGCTTTAAAACTCAACTTGACATTGTTTTAATCAAACCAACCTTTCACGGCAAACATCACCAATAACATTTTGCCTACACAAAATTACGTGTCTTCGATTCTTCATTTCAGTCGAACCAAGGTACCAAATATATATATGCGCCTTTTCCCTTTCAATGTACTAAGCTGGATCAACGCATCATGCATCCATGTTGGCTATGACAATTCAATTCATATTCGGTCAACCCAAGTAATGTATGGTCTTTCATTAAATGTTACTAGAACATTTGGAACAAACCTTTGATTTGGTTTAAAATTTGATCTTCCAACCCAATCTACATGCGCCCTTTTTAAACTTCTAAGTTTGGTATTGGCCAGCAAACTCAACGCATTCACCCATTTATTGTCAGCTATGCAAAATTCATAAACTTAGGCTTGATCAAATATCAATAACGATTAATCCATGCATTAACTTACCTTTGTTATTCCTCGCGTCCTTCAATACTTCTATTTCTGATTGCGTTAACACTGCAATCGATTCATTACTGCATTTCATTATTGTTTTCATTACTTTGTATTAACACTGAAAATGCGAACAATTTTCCACGCCTTAATTCACCTTCTCCACCAATCGGTTCACTGTTTGATCTATATAAAATAGATAGAGCTTAAAACAACTTTGCGCCCTTTTAATTCCATCATTCTGGCAAACAGAAGTTTAAATCAACGATTTATCCACGCGTTCTGGTCTCGACTTTAACTCAGCTTCAAACCCTCATTACACAGTCAGTTTGTGCAGATTTTAATCTGTAGCATGTAATACATCAACAAAACTTAACCGTATTTTGTTTCGAACTTCAATTATGTGTCGATCAAT
>JAXQQM020065631.1:0-60944 GCA_034641835.2 Pinus albicaulis
TGATTGGTGGGCTTAGGTAGCAGTGGGGGGTTTCTAGGAAAAATAAAACAAAGGATTTGGGCCAAAGGTGAATACCTATAGACAGAAAGAGTGACATAAGCCACTAATGGGGTTTATGGGACTGGTAAGAAGAGCTGAACATGATGGAATGCTGAAATAGTTAGAAATTATCTTAAGGATGATGAAGGTAGTGAGATTTATAGAACTCACAATGTTTATGAACCTCGTTTTTTGAAATCTTGGGATATTCATTTAATCATCAAAAAAGGAAAAATTAATGATGACTAACAGGTGATATGAAGGAAGCAAGCATTGGAAGCGATAATGCGAAGTATAAAACTTTTCCAACATAAGAAAATATTGGTTGCATACCATTAGTTGGTTGTTTTCCGAATGCACTCAAGTTTTCTGTCTAATGTACAAGAAGTTAGAGTGGCAGAGTAAATGTTGAGGGAATTCTTGAACAATTTTTCTTATGAAGGATTCGAACGCTGGCATTCGAGCGAACGAGCTACATTGTTTTGCAATGCCATGAATACTTTCACATATCTCTTATTTTCTTATTTTTTAATCTATGCTCCTTTGGAGAAAAAAAAATCATTTTATCATGTCTTTTAATCTATTACAGTGAACTGCATAACTTTGTAAGAACAATAAATGAGAGTCCAAACTACCTCTTACTAGTGGAGGGATGGGGCTACCTAAGTCACATGTTACTAGTAAAACATATGGAACCAGTCTTGTTCAAACAATTTTTTTTTTTAAAGAAATCTTCCATAGGAGATACATGTGCTCAAGTTACAGGGGTACAATGGGATACATATTCATCTAAACAAAGACCTTCGCTGCCAACTACTCCTTCAGGTGATTTATCTAGATTTTCAACTTTAATAAAGGCATATTCAAATGAAATTGTATCTCCTGTGGGTCCATGTTCATATGGGGTAGTCACGTCATATTTGGAACTTAAAGATAAGGAATAAAAATATTCACATATGGAAAATGGTTTCATAGTTTTGTTTTCATCCAAGGTTAATATTAATTATCAAATAACAACAGAGGAGCTGTCTAGGAAGGTGGCATGGGAGAATCAAGGAGTAGGAGAAAAGGAAATGAAGTCCAAGGTTTTTCTCGATAAGCAACTTTTAGGGTAAAGAAACCAAGAGCAAGTTTTCTCTAAAGAATAATTTACACCTTCTCCTTCTGATCATCTGTTAAGTTTTAGTTAACGATGGTATGTTATATGCTTAGAGTAATTTACTTCAATCTTTCTTATTATCCCAATTCAATTTATTGTTTAGCAATCAAATTAACATTGATAGTAAATGCTGATAGAATATAAACAAATAACCAAAACACAAGCCAAGACAAGAGGACACAATATTTTGGTGGATGCCAGGGAAAAAACCCAATGTGGGGAAAACCCTTTGATTAAATCTTCTTATTATTCTTCGAATTCAATAGAGAGAAAGTACAATTTACAACAGTCAACAAGATTCCCTAGCCAACAAAGTTAATATTGGTCAAACCAGAAATATTCCTTCTCTAATGAAGCTCGGTCAAACCCAGTCAAACTCAGACTCCAAATTCAGTCAAATTCATCCCAAAATAGTCTGCTAATAACTCGGTCAAACTTGCTCAATGCTGCAGTCAAGCTTTCGATCAAACCTATGGTCAACCTACTCAGAAATCTCAGATTTTGTGCCACCAACTGCAGCCTAGCAAGATCGGATCTTAGCCCAAAAATCGAAGTCAAAAGGTGAAGGTTGACCCTTGGTCAACACTGGTCAATGCTGATGTAGAAGCCCTAAAAACAATCCGAAAATTACAACAAGAATTTGACCTTCGTTTCACACGTGCAGATGAGAAAGAGAGCCTTCTATGAGGTTGTACGAACCAATGAGAGAGGAGAGAGATGTGTGATGAGATGATGTCCAAATGACGATTGAGTCTCTCCTTTTCATATCCATCAGTGAGGGGCAGAGACACATATTTTGGGTCTTATGATCCTACATAACAATTCTGGCTGACCTTGACAATTTGCACATGTTTGAGAGAATAAATTCAAAATCCAACTTTTTCTCATTCGAAAAAAATGATCTTTAGATCAATCTTGCACCTCTTGAAAAGAGGAATCCAACAAAAACATCATCTCCATGATATCAACATTCCAAAGTGGAGTTTGGTCCTAGTTTCCAAATTTAACATCATCAAAGTATATTGGTTTTGTTATCGAGTCACTATGTGTTGAAGGGGACAGTCTATGGGTGTTCAGAACTCTTTAGCATCAATTATTATGGTAGTTTTGACAAGCCACTAGGAAGGTACCTCGAAGATGATTTGTTTGACCAGGTAGATTTTTTCTTCATGAATTTTTCTTCTTATATAGTTTTCAAGAAGGTTTTTTCTTCATGTCTATTTCTTCTTACGCAAATTTCTCTTTCTATCTTCTAGACTTTGCATTTACACAATAATAATTGGAAAATTTTGATGTAAAAAAATACCAAAAACATGCAGAATTATCGTTGACGTTTTTGTAATGAACCATCACAAGCACATGTTCTTTTCTACACACACCGTCAGGGAAGTTTCATGATATTGGTAAGATAGTTACCTTTATTGTTGACATGACCTGATGAACATGAAGGAAAAATATGGATGTGGCATAGGTGCTTAAATGTTCACGGAAATATGGAGTTCCAGAAGTAACCTGATAAACCCCAGCTTGCCTGTTTGGTGTTGCATGGGGTTTATCCTTTAGAAAATTCCTAGAGCTTAGTTTTTGTAATGATGTTATAGGAATTATATTTTTTAGCTATGGTCATTCATTACATTGAGGCTGTAGGCTAGCATAACAACCAAGGTGCCAACCCAAAAACTGTGATGCTCTAGGGCTCCAGACACCCTCTAGGCCATAACCAATTCAATTCGTTGGTTAGTACAATACCAAAGTGGCACACCATTATCTGAGATGGTCTATCCCTCTGCAATGCCCACCTTCCAGGTGTTGGGTCGTGAATACGACCACTTTTTAACACTTCTTTCATCCATTTTTACTCTTCTTTATCATGTCATTTATTACAATTTATTATATAAATCCATTTTATAATGATTTATGTTCTTATGGATGAATATTATTTTTTCTCCTTTATTTTCAATAAATTGATGATTATTATGCATAATTTTATCCATGATGGTTTATTAATATATTTTGTACCAACACTCACCATTTTAGCCTCCAAGATATTTTCCAGATTGCAAATTTGATCTCCAAATCATTATCAAATATTCCAACTCAGAAATTCGCTGGAATAAGAAGTGACAATTTTGCGGTTGAGATTCTGGGAAAATGAAGAAGAATCTGGAAACTCCGGAGCATGGGTTTTGTCCAGAACGGACCAAGTTAACTTTAATGAAGAATGGTTTGCCCAAATTTGGCATGTATTGAGAGAAACACAGGGTTCTTTGAGCACGATTTTCTCAGATTTGTTGTTGCGGCTGTCCTCCAAATCTCAGCTGCAAAGCCAAATTCGCCTTGCTCTTGTTGAAAGATGGATGGAAAAATATTTTGTGGTTGATCAAGTTGTTGGGAAAAATCCAATATTGTTATGAGAGATCATATTTTCTATTTAATTTCTCCTCTTCCTGATTATAAAAGGAGAGCATGTATTATGTATTGGAGGACAATGGATGATTATTGAATTCCTTTTGTAACATTGTAATTCCTTGACTCTTGTGATCAAAGAGAAACTGATGTAAAAGCTATTTATGTTTGATTAATACAAAGATGCGTTCTCGTTCCATTTCTTAAGCTCTGAAGTAAAACCCAGCGGCGTTTCACCGGTGGTTGAGGGCCCGGCCCTAGTGGATCGATCCGTTGTTTGTATCTCTATCTTTTCATTATTGTTGTGAGATAGTTCATATTTTCTTTTATTACAGTTTGCAAGTTAATTGGTTTGTTTTCTAATTGCTTATGGATCTTGGTGTGTTACGTTAATGAATTGCATCGCTGTTCTATTTCAACAAGGATCTTAATTCCCGTATTATTCATCTTGTTATTGTTTACTAAAGCTTTGCTGTTCAATATTTAACTCCATTTGCTTGCTGTTCATGTCGATTACTGTTTAACAACGTTTTCTGAGGGCTTGGTGTTTAATAGAATTGCTGTTTTAAGTTAATATTTGCTGTTGATCACTTCCAATTCATTAGCTTCAAATTGCAGAAAGATTTTTTATTTACATTGTTACAGTTTGTTGTTTATGCACATAACCATTCAATTACAGATTACTTTTCATTTCTAATTCTTGATTTTAATAAGAGTTATTCTTTGTTTACTTTCAACAGCAGTTAGTTCAATTTTTATTTCCCTTTTATTTCTTGAGAGCAGGACTATCAACTGCAGAGAACATTGGTTATTGCTTCCTCGTTCCCAGATTGATTGTCTTGTTCCAGTTTGATTTTAATTGCATCAATTTCTATAGGAATGAGTTATTGCTACTGTATCCTCGATTGATGTTTTTTGAGTGAATAGATAGATTTTAAGAGAATTTGAGTTGATGTTGTTGTAGTTATATTTCTTTTCAAAGCATCCATTTACTCTTGTATTTAAAACACTGTACTACATATATAAGAGCATTAATCTTGGATAAATTGCTGCCTCAAACTGAGTACACTCTTGAAATAAAAATTCGTTCCTGGATTGATAATTAATGTGAGATAAATAGGTGTTAAGAAGATACCTTTTATACCTCAACACCAGGGTTCCCCAACCAGTTGCTAGAATTGTTGTCGATTCCAGAGTACGCGCACGAGACTCCCCAATAATAATCCCTAGTCAATACACGGTTCACCCACAGTTCGCTGCATTCAAAGATAGTAGCAAACCAAATAAAGGGTTTGAACTACAAATCATGTGTCCTTTGTTTTTAAACATTGAGAGTCAAGAGAGTATCCCTCAAATAAATAAAAACCTTGGGGAATCCAAACAAATACAACTAAGTGCTGAGATTCCACAACAACCCTTGAGCACGTTAGTTGAAGAGGACAGTAATCAGGATGAAACTGAAAGCGGTCCTCTGTGGAGTATGTATTTTGATGGGTCATGCACTAGCAACAATGCTGGTACGGGTCTCTGGATTACTAACACTGAAAACAACCACACAGAAACATTTCCTGCAAATTAAACTTTCAGTGTTCCAATAACGTAGCAGAATATGAATCCCTTCTCTTAGGCTTACATCTATTGAAAAAGTTAGGAGCCAGAAGAATCAGTGTACATGGGGATTTAGAGTTAATAATAAGGCAAGTCAATGGGGAGTATAACACAAATCATCCCAGACTTAGAGCCTACCAAAACGATGTCATGGACCTTTTGAAAACATTCAAGGAGTCAAAACTGATTTTTGTCTCAAGAAAAAGAAATATTGCTTCCCACAATTTAGCCTTTGTAGCTAGAACATGCTTAACGCCATTTGAAACCAAATACTGTACAACTCAGATAAAATTTAGACCAGCTGTGCCTGATAATGAGAAGTATTGGCAGGTGTTTGACAATGACAGACAAATAGAAGACTTCATTCAATTCAGAAATGAATTCGAACTAAACAGTTCAGACTCAGATTATGATACACACTGCAATGAATAAAATTTTCTTGGTGAAGAAGAACCATCTCCTGAACTTGCTAATATAAATGTGTTATCTAAAAAACTTGAAAACGAAACAGAAATGAATGCAGGGTCTGAAACAGACGAGTTAGAAACTTTTCACTCTAAAGATGAAAGTTTTCCAAGAGGTCTAGCGCCTTTAGAAGAGTTGTTTGATCTTAACGATGTGGCCAAAAGACCAAAACTGGAACCTGTAGAGACTGAAGTGGGAGAGTGCAATATAGGCAGTGAGAAAGAACCAAAAATGATTAAACTATCTAAGACTTTACTAGCTGATATTAAACTCAAATACATAAAGCTGTTTAAGGAATTTTCTGATGTTTTTGCATGGAGTTACGAAGATCTTAAATCCCATGACACTGAAATAATACAACACAAAATCCCCCTCAAAGAAAACCAAAAACCATTCAAATAGAAACTGCGCAGAATAAACCCTGTTCAGTTACCTTTGGTGCAGAAGGAGATCATGAAAATGTATGAAGCTGGTATTATTGTCCCTATTAGATATTTTGAGTGGGTGTCTAATCTGGTGTCAGTTAGGAAGAAAACTGGAGAGATCAGGCTGTGTATAGACTTTAGAGACTTAAACAAAGCTTCAGTAAAATACAACTACCTTTTACCCAAGATGGATCACATTTTACAAAGGGTGGTAGGGTCTAGAAGAATTTCTTTGTTGGATGGCTATTTAGGGTACAATCAGATCTTGGTTTACCCTGCTGATCAATTAAATACAACCTTTACTACACCATGGGGCACTTTCATGTATGTGAAAATGCCTTTTGGTCTAATTAATGTTGGAGCAACTTTCCAAAGAGCCATGGACATAGCATTCTCGGAAGAATTGGGCTACTTCATCATTATATACCTTGACGATGTCACTGTGTTTTAAAAAACAGATGAAGAGCACTTAGAACATTTGAGAAAAGTTTTTGAGAAATGCAGGAAGTTTGGGATATCTTTAAACCCTAAGAAGACACTATTCGTTCTCCAAGAAGGTAAACTTCTTGGGCACATCATTTCAGAGGAAGGTATAAATATAGATCCAAAGAGGATTGAGGCTATATTGCAAATATCTCATCCTTGGAACATCAAATAGTTGCATTATTTAATTGGAAAGATTAAATTTTTGAGAAGGTTCATCCCCAACTTGGCTGAGCTCCTTAGGAATATCACAAACATGTTAAAGAAGGAGCAAGGGATAAAATGGACCTTGGAAGCAAAGAAATCCTTTGAGCTGGTGAAAAAAGTGTTAACCAAAACACCAGTTCTTATAAGTCTTGATTTTTCAAAGGATTGTTATATTTTTTCATTTGCATCAGAACATACCATAGCTGCTGTCCTTCTATAGAAAAACCCACAAGGACAAGAGCAGTCTATTGCATTTTTTGGCGAGGAATTGAGGGATGCTCCTTTGAAGTATAACATTATGGAGAAGAAAGCTTTTGCTTTGGTCAAAGCTTTGAAAGACTTCAGGATATACATCCTTCACTCACACATCATTGCCTTTGTCCCAAACTCAGTTGTTAAAGACATTCTAACACAGGACCCAGATGGTAAGAGAGGCAAGTGGATTGCTGTTATTCTTGAATATAATTTATAGATAAATCCCACTAAACTCATCAAAGGCCAAGGTCTAGCTAGATTGATGGTTGAATCCAATTTTGAAGTTCTTGATATTAATATGATTAATGCTTTAGATGATCAAGAGGAACTCTCAGCTCCCATTGTTGAGGACCATTTTTTGAATTCCTCTTGGTATGCTGATGTTGTTTATGCTTTTCTTAAGTTGAATACACCTCCTGGTTTGACAGAAAAAAAAGCAAGGTTCCTAAAGTTAAAAGTTGTAAACTATTGCATTATCGATAAATGTCTTTATTGGAAAAATGTAAGTGGTCTATTGCTTAAATGTTTGACTGAGTTTGATGCAGAGAAGGTTAAATACCAGTTCCATGAAGGAGAGTGTGGGCATCATTTGTACTGGAAGACAACAACCAACAAAATTTTGAGGGCTGGTTTCTATTGGCCTACTCTTTTCCATGATGTGCATAAGATGATCATAGCCTGTCATAAATGTCAACTTTTTGAAGGAAAAAGAAAAATCTTACCCCTACCTCTACATCCATTCACTTTTGAAGCCCCTTTTCAACAATGGGGACTTGAATTTATAGGAGAAATCCATCCACCATCTTCTGCCCAGCATAGATGGATTCTCACTGCCACAGACTATTTCACTAAGTGGATAGAAGCCATTCCTTGTAGGCGGGCCAATGATTCAATTATCATAAAATTTATGGAGACTAGTATTCTTTCTAGATTTAGCTGTCCTACCAAGATCATCACTGATAATGCAGTAGCATTTTGATCAAAGAAAATGGTTGAATTCTGTCATAGATATCAGATAAAATTGGGGCACTCCACGGCCTATTACCCTCAAGGTAATGGACTTGCAGAATCCTCAAACAAAAATTTAGTGAACATAATCAAGAAACTGTTAGAGGACAATAAAAAGTCTTGGCACACAAAGCTAGTTCATGCACTATGGGCTGACAGATTGACTTTGAAGAAATCTATTGGCATGTCACCTTTTTAGCTGGTGTATGGTACTGATGCAATTTTTCCAAACAGCCTTGGTGTACCAGTAATGAAGTTGATTCAAGAGTTGAAAACTGAAGATAATGACATGATCAAAAGAATAAATCACACCATTCATCTTCAACAAACCAGAGAGGAGGCTTATAACAAAGCATTGCAGAAACAAGACAATATTAAAAAGATTTTTGACAGAAGAACAAAGGCCAGCAATTTCAAGATTGGGGAAAAATTTTTAATATGGGATTCAAGAAGGAAGACAAGGGCAAGCATGGAAAATTTGACAACTTATGGCTTGGCCCTTACTCTGTTCATTCAGCTGCTGGTAACAATGCCTATTTCTTAATAGAGTTGAATGGAGCAGAATTGTTTGTGGGTCTTGTCAATGGCAGGATGCTTAAACATTACTTCTCTTGATCCATGATATGTTTTGAAGCCTTTTATCTTTTTTCCATTATAAATATTTCATCCACCATTGCATTCAAAGTTAGAAAAATCAAATTACAAAAAACAATAAAAGAAAGAAAAGAGGGCAGATTATGAAAACAAAAAAGGTATAGCCCCATACCAAAAAAGAGAAACTAATCTGAAAGTGTGCAAGCTCAAATGCCACTCCTTAAGAACACACTTCTTGTTAGTCAAATTGTCTAATCTTGACTAATTAGCTTTAAATTTTCTGCTGATAAGATAGTGAATTCGATTTGCCAAAATGTTTAATCTTGGCTTATTAGTAGGTAGTTTAGGATAGAAATTAAAGGTTCAAACAAGATCAAAATCTGAACCTAAAAGTTTCAAAGAGAAAATGACTCAAATATGTTTCAAATTCTGAGTCAAAAGATGTAAAAATGTGGTTCCAATCAGCTCAAAATCTGAACCCATTGATAAAGACAAAACAACTCAAACAAATTCAAAATAGAGCTATAAGGAAAAGACAAGGCCATGATGAGAAACTTTCAGATCCTAAGCCTTCCATGTTGTTTTAAATTTTCTGCAAAATAAATGTCTATGTGCAGCTTGTTTTTATGCCATAGATCATAGCAAGTCAAACAACTTAATCTTGACTTGACTGTTTTTAAATTTATGTTTTAGAAATTAGAGAATAAAAATCTGTTAGACTGTTTAATCCTAACAGATTAGTAGATTAGGTAGAGAATCATATGGGCTCAATTGTTTAATCTAAGTCCATGGAGAAATAAGGAGTAGAAATAGATTATTTTTCTTGCTTTCAAAAGAATAAAATGTTGTAAAAGAGTTTGCCATTCCAAGTGCACTCTAATGAAGAAAAAATGTTAGATCTGTAGGACTGAGTAGGTAGAAAGCTTGTTGATGAAAGAACCATTGTTTTTATGGCTACTAATATGTTTTCAAAATAAGATCGTTCATTCAAAGAAAAGTAGCCCAATGGATCAGGCACAGATCAGCCTCCCAGAGAATGCAAGTCTGAAGTTCTTGATGACTTCAAGAAGGCACCATCCCCAAGTGGAGCCACTGTTAGCCACCTATAAAATTTGTTATAGCAAAAGGTGGCTAAGACTTTTTGAGCCTTCAAGGAACAAATTTTATGACTAAAAAGTGTTGGCTCTTGAAGACTTCTGAAGGCCTCCTGCCTTTGTCCCAATTTTTACTACTGTGCCTATTCCCCGTTCAGAAATCCTGCTAATTACCAAGGAAAAATACTGCTGCAAGCACCGTTTCCCTTTTCCCCTTCTTCAAACTAACCTGATTTTAACTTTTTTCCCTCTTGTCGAAATTCCCCTTTTACCTTCTAAATCCTCCCAAAATCCCCTTCCTTCCCTCAGAATACCCCTTGTTTAGCCTTTTTTCCCCTTTTCCCTCTATCTTTGCCCATTTCTAGCCTTGAAGACCATTAAAAACCATAAAAACCCACATTTTGGTCATATATGGGTCTCAACCCCTTCCTGCATAAACCCTTGGTCGTGTGATCCTCCATGTAACCTGCAGCCCCCAGACGGGCGCCTAGCCATGTTGTATATATCCTACCCCAAAAATATTAAAAACCTTATGTTATTTTCAAGCTTTGGGTTTGTAATTATTTTCTAAATTTCCGCCGGTTTATAGCCCCAGTTAATCCCCACCGTTGATCTGATTTGTAGATCGACGGTGCGGAGTCCATCACCCTGGTGGTCCCCGCCATCCACTCACTGATTGCAAAACCAGTGGTATTAATCGCATTGCCTTTGAGCAGAGGGCAGTTTTATTCCTATCAAAAGAGATTCCATTCACCGCATGACACGCGTCCCGTGCACTATTTGAAAATTGCCCCCCCATCTCGCATTAAAGTTCGGCGGAAAACCCGATGCGATATCACTGTACACCATCCGATCTGGGGTGGGCCATCCGACAGCTATCGATCACCAAAGATGCCCAACGGTTAACCGAGTTACGGCACGGCATTCAATACATCTCTGCTATCGATCTGATCTGCAAATCGACGGCCCATATTCCATCACCCTGATTCGTCGCCCAGTCAACATATTTCGTTTTGACTCCTCGTTTCCGCTCCCGAACGTCGATCTCTGCGCGATCGACGACTCTAATCTAAAAAATTCTTTCGCCTTCTCTATGACTTCTCCCAATCAATCCTGACCGTTGGATGATGCCATCCAATGGCCACGCTTCCCCCACACGTCCTTTGCAGCAATCAAACCTATAAATGCATGGATTTTTTAATAGTTTTTGTATTGTGCAGGGTTTTTTATGGTTTTTTCGCCATAAATTAGGAAATTTCAAAGGAGGAAGGTGACGTTCCTCCCACTTCCAATTCAGCAAAGAAAATATTTCGTAGGGTCTAAATTCATGTTTCATCAGTGTTTCCTCAGGCATTGATGCCATATCGTCCTTGCGTGAGCCCTTCACACCAGCAAAAACCATGGATCGAGCACAGTCAGAGAATATCAGTGCCGAAGAAAAAATTTATTAGAGCAGAAGATTAAAGACATATTTTGGGGGGTTTACGTCTAAGATGGTTTATCAAAAGCCTAATCCCCAATTAAAACAAAATTTAAGGAAAATCTTAAGTGTTTCATCAAACAGGAAAGCCTCCACCACCACAATTGAGGCAAATTGATTCCTCTCAGCTGCTGAAATGCCACCTGTTCCTCAAAGTATTCAATCAGAGGCTGAATTTATTGATCAGGACCAGATATTTGTCTCAAAACGCAGCCAAAGAGTAAATTTTTCCAAGGAACTTAATGACAAAACATCTGCAGAGTTACTTCGACGCCACACAGAGCCTCAAAGGTCAAACTAAAGCTCACACCGAGCTTAAGTCTTTATGTAAAATCATTTAATACAGAGTACACCCATGTAAGTCTCTTCATTAAGCCCCTCAAAGGCCAGAGGTCATCAAGTCTGTATTAATTGTAATTGGAGATCTTTTATCAGATCTCACCTCCTCGTTCTTCTATATATACTTTTGTAGAAGATGAGTGAGGGGTTGGTTGCAAAAATTTGAAATACATCTGAGCTTAAACTTCTGACTGTAAATAGTGTTCACTGGCCCTTGTAGCTCTGCTTGTGATAGATAAGTTAGGCTGAGATGAGTAGATGATTGCTAAACTCAAGCATTGGACTTAAAGTTGTAACTGGTTTGGAGCATCAATACAAGCTGATTTATGGGATCCTGGTCTATGTTGACGGTGATGTTTTTCTACTTGTAACTTGTTATTTTTTTTATGTTTTCACTATGTTTCATTTTCTCTTATAAAGAACAACAATGCATAGAGTTAGGACCTACTGTATATCAGTAACCTTCTCTGACTGAAATTTTTTATTTATATGTTTTCTTCCAAACTGTGTTATTTGGGAATGATTTAATTCGGTTTAAGCATAGGAATGCTGGAATTCCGTCATCTTATTGCCTTAACTAAATATTATTCTTTAATGTTATGTTTAGTATTAGTTAAGTAGAGATGAACTATGGAAGATATGGTGTGCCCTGGTCCTAGTATTATCCCCAAAGACTGTCTGAATGTTTCTCTTGGAATGTGTTAAAAGCTGGCTAGTTTAGAAGTACTTACCAGATCTTAGGCCATTCTGTGTTACCTTTGTGTTGTTCTTGAAAGTAACCAAGTAAAGCAGAGCTAGGAGAGGATTTGTGGTGAGCCCGACCCACTAGTTTCTACTCCAAAAGTTGCCTTCAAGTTTCCCCTTTGTTTTAAAATGTTTTCTATTGAAAGTGTATCAAAGGCTAGCTAGTTTAAAAGTACTTACCAGATCCTGGGCTGCTCTTTGTTCTGCATCTGTTTAATTTTCCTTCTTGTTGTATCATTTCATTCCATAAATCAATCTTCAGAGAGATCCTTATACATAGATGACTTACCCCGTGGACCACTCTTGCCTCTTGCTGCTCCAATTAAACCCTATTATGACTCCATAGCCCAATGGACTAAAACCTGCAATTACCTATCTTTCCTGGCCGTTGGGAAAAACACTGAGAGGGGGGGTGAATCGCATTTACCGCATATTCAAAAATTTCACTTTTTTTCTTGTTTTTAAAACGCATACGTTTACTTTCCCCGATCCGTACTTGCGTATATACGCGATACCCTTTATGAAACTCGCGTATACGCATATCTATTTATGTCATTAATTCTTCACTTAAATCATTCCTTCATTCATTCATCGATATTCAATAAGCAAGTAAACATGTGCAAAAGAACAAATAAATCATCACACAAAGCATCACACATGAACACCATGATTTTTTAGGTGGAAACCTGCCTGGAGAAAACCACCGCCGTGCGCCTGCTCGTCTCTTCAATATTTTATTATAGAGAAAACATCTACAAACATATGTGCCGGCGTACTTGACCAAAGACGTGTGCACCCAACACTCGCGCTCGTTTACCAAATTTCTCTCCTGAAGGGAGCTCCAACCCCCTCGACTCGTTTACCGGCCTCTCCGGAAGGGAGTCACGACCCCCGATCTCGCTACTCACCCCCGACTCGGAAGGGGAGCTACAACCCCCGACCGAAAGCTACAACCTCGAAAGACCACCTCGGGACCACGTTTCATCAATTTTGACACCGGATCCAACAACTTCAATAGAACACAACTTGCAAAGCCACAATTCATCATATTTCCAGATCGAACCCTTTTCATACTTTTAAGCACAAACATACATCATCAACGTATACATACTAATTCGGTAGCAACCCGCACGTATAGGCGTAATAATAAACAGGTCGCATAAGATACGATACCCCTTGCTTCAAGAACCCTAGTTTGCATACGCGTTCATTTACCGATGTCGCGTATATACGCGTTCGTCCACACAAACCAAATATGCCTGTGTTGTATATTTCATTGCGCATACGCGCTTTCACTTCAGCTAATCCGCGTACATATGCGCTTCCTCCGTGGCAAAGTAGCGTATAGATCTTCAATCATTACAGCAGCATACTTCTTCGCATCAGATATTCGCTCAGATTTACTCGCTTCGGCATGCATGTTCGCCAGATGTCAGCTCTACCGCCGCATCTAAGCCTTCCATAATCGCATCTAGAAAATACAAGAGCAATTCGCATATAGATCCCCTTTCTTCATCATTGGTGCATCATACATTCGTATTTATCATTCAAGTGTAACCCTTTCCATTCAGATATACTTTCCCGTAGAGAAGTATTCATTAAAGCTCGACATCTTGCTCCCACACTCATGAATTGCACAATGAAATTCTTTTCCTTATATATGTTTATCCTTTGTCAATACCATGAGCCCCTTTTTCAATACCATGGGCCAAACCAATACCATGAGCCCAAAAACCACACTAGACTCGGGCCAATTAGGCGGATCATTGCCCAATACAATGGGTCAATACCATGGTGATTACCCCCGGTTTTGCACTTTTAGAGCGCTTAGCCCATACGCGACGGCACGTTCTTTCCGTGCATACGCGACTTCCTTTAGGCAAATCCGCGTATACTTAGAAACATACTCTTTTATCATACTTTGAGCACATTCGAATTTTCTTCATTGCCTTCTCGTTCATACAAGTCCATCAAGTCAAGAGTAACTTCATCAGGTGGTTTGCCATCAAGGACAACAACATGTCTTCATCTTCATTTAGTGGGTTGCCATCAAGGACAACACTCTACATCATATTTCCAACAATCTCCCCCTTTGGACTTGATGGCAAATAATGATGGTGTTTGGTTATCACAACAGATAGATACCATGTCACTCTCCCAAATATGTCACATCATTACCTTCTCTTTATTCAAACACCATGTCACTCTCCTTTGACATCAAGGGCAAGGGCGGATCAAAAACCAACATTCTCCCCCTTTTCTCTTCTTGTGAAAGAAGAATTCTGGGCAGTATCCGATATGTCGAAGTGGCCAAGCTCCCCCTGGCGAAGCATGACTCTATGAACTTCCTATCACCAAAGACTCATACTTACATAAAAGATCCATCCATGGATTTACATATGAGACTCAACTACCCAACCAAGTGGGTTTACAAATTTGACTCTGCCTACCCAACCAAGTGGGTTTACAAATTTGACAAGTTCATACATGACCGAATATTACATTTTACATCAAGGGTCTCAACAGACCTTTTCATCAAAAATACAAATATGACTTTAATGACCAATACCAAGAAGACCTCAAGAGAGATCATATAATGTAACCATCATAATGCCAACTATGCATTATACTCTCAAGCAGTGCTTTCAATGCTCCCCGAATCCGTGCATCCAAGCATCCTTTCCATATGACTAAGGCTCCCCTTAGTTTGTGCATCCCCGAAAACTTCCACCAACAAATCATCAAGGCATCTTCATCAAAACATTAGAAACAACACTATGGAGAACTGAACACCATCTCTCGATCCCAAACAAGATCGAGATACCGTACAAAGACCGTTAGCTTGTGTCAAGAATGCCGAACCAACCAAAAAAATTGTCAGCAACCAAACATACGCGGTTTTTTGTGTATGAACTCGCGTACATACGCGATCAGAGCCAGAAAACCCGCGTATCCCAAGTCACCTAAAATTATGCAGATTTGTTCTTTTGACTGGCAGAACACCTCTACTTTCCGTCTTGAGATGCTCGAACGCTTCCTCAAGTGCAGGTTTGGTAAAGATATCAGCAAAGCCTGTCTTTTGGAGGAAACATACTCCAATCTCACTTTTGCTCAAGCACTTGTTCACGTAGTGTGAAAATGATATTTGATGGGAATGTGCTTGGTTTTCGAATGCATAATGTGATTCTTTGAGATACCGATGGCAATTTGTATTATCACACATAATGGAGATGGGAGTTTCACATTTGATTTGAAAATCTTGCAAGGTTTGCATCATCCATAGGAGTTGAGTGCAACAAGATGCGGGTACTTACATACTCGCTTCAAATTTGTTGATAAGGCAATAGAATTTTGCTTCGTCGAACCAAGATACTTCAACTTCTAGCTCCCATGTAAAATGCACCACCACTAGTGCTTTTTCGATCATCAACACTTCAGCCCCAATCTACACGTTGTAAGCATGAAGAGTAAGATCAACATCCTTTGATACCATAAACCAAAGTCTTGAGTTCCTTGTAGATATTTGAATATCCTTTTGACGGCCCTCAAGGTGAGACTCTTTTGGATTAGCTTGGAATCGTCCAACAATTCCAACAAAGATGTGCATAATGTCCGGGTCCGGGTCTCATGGAGATAAAGTAGACTTCCTGCACTCATCGTATCCGTATTCGTTGATTCACGTTGGGAGAATCATCACAGAATCGATCGTATCCAAGACACAGGTACTTGCTGTGTTTGCATTCTTCCATGCCATACTTCTTCGACTGCTTAAGATATTTTGCTTGTGATAGAAATATACCATCTGGTTGCATTGATGCACTTGCAAGCCAAGAAAGAATGTTAGTTCCCCAAGCAAAGACATTTCAAATTCTTGCCGCATGACAAGGCAAATTTTTGACTCATAGATTCTTCGTTACTCCCAAAAATGATATCATCAACATATACAACTATAATCAATAGTTTATCATTTTCAACTTTTGTGCATAAGTTGCTATCACAGCACTTTTGAAAATCCTTGTTGATGAAGATATTTGTCAAGACGATAATACCAATCCCTTGGAGCTTGTTTGAGTCCATATTGCAGCCTTTTTAAGTCTACAAACAAGATTTGAATCATTTCCCAAAATGTATCCTTCCGTTGTTCTATATACTTCTTCTTCTAGATCACCATTAAGAAAAGTAGACTTAACATCCATTTGATAAACTTTGATTTGTTGATAGCTTGAGAAAGCAAGAAACATTCTTATGGCTTCAAGTCTAGCTACAAGAGCAAAAGTTTCTTCAAAGTCTATACCTTCTTGTTGAGTGTACCCTTTGCAAACCAAATAGTTTACTTCTTAAGGCAACATCCCCATTCTCATTTAACTTGTTCTTGGAAGATCCATTTAGTTCCAATGACATTTTTATCATGAGGTCTGGTACCAAATCCCAAGTGTCATTCTTTTCATTCTTTTCTCAATTTCTTCATCCATGGCATTATTCCAACATTCATATTTGCTAGCTTCATTGACATTGTGTGGTTCAATTGTGGATAGAAGTGCCAAATTACTAGAAGACCCCGTAAGAGTTCTCCTTGTTCGTACACCCGATTCCTTGTCTCCAAAATTTGAGATCGTGATGACCTTTTGAACATATCTCTATGGAGCTTTTTTAGATAAATCATTTTTGTGTTCTTCATTTGATTCACCGTCTATATCATTTCCATCTCGATGTAGAAGGCTACATGTCATCATCATCTTCTTCGTTGTTTGTTTTTCTTCTTTAGGGAGCTGCAGGGAGACTCGTCAATAACAACATCAATACATTCAACAACCTTTGAAGCTCTTATTGTAACATGTGAATGCTTTGCTTGAAGATGACAGCCAAGAAGTATCCCTTCATCTGATCTAGGGTCAAACTTGCCAAGTTTTTCATCATTATTTTTGATAAAGCATTCATTTCCAAAACTTTAAAAATGCTTTAAAGTGAGATTTGCCATACTAGAGTTCATATGGAGTTTTATCACCGTTTACCCGAACATGAGCCTTGTTGAGAATGTTAATCGCCGCACGAGTCAGCTTCACCTTAACATGTTAGGAACATTAGACAGTTATTTCGCTTTTCATTTGAACAATTGTTCTATTCATTCTTCTCGCTACACCATTTTGTTGTGGAGTGCTCCGTTACAGAGAACGTCTTAATGCCATGTTGTTCACAAAATTCAAAGAATTCATTTGATGAATATTCTCCTCTCGATCGCATCTAAGACACTTCGATTTTTTGAATCCAATTCATTTTCTACCGCAGCTTTGAACTTCTGAAATTTTTCAAAGGTAGTCATCTTTGTGTTTAATAAATGCGATCTCTGCCGCACTCGGAGTAGTCATCAATAAATAGGATATAGTATTCTCCCCACGTAATGACTTTTTCCTCTAGGTCCACAGACAAGCCGTGTGATGAATGAGTTCAAGAGGCTTACTTGATGAACCTCTTGGCATTAAATCGGACTCGTCCGCTTACCAAATTGACAAGATTTGCATATGGTACTTTCGTGAAGATCACGAATAAATTTTCTGAAGTTTGCTTGCTTTCTTGATTTGAGAGAAAACTCGATGTCCTACTTTCAATGCCATAGCCAATTTTCTCTAAGATTTGCTTAAGTAGCATTGTTCTATGTCGTTGAGCATACAAGTTGCTTGGATTTCTTTTCCCTTTTATACGATTTCCACTCCGTATCAAGATCACGAACCACACATTCTTTGAACCGAAGACCACTTTTTCCTTGATCACACATTTGACTAACACTCAATAGGTTATGCCTTAATCCATCCACATACATGACATTCTTAGCCTTCACCTCTTTCTTTTAGAAATAATGACCCTTTTCCTTTAATAACAAGCAGGAGTATCATTTCCAAAAGTAACTTTCTTCTCTAGAGCATTATAAGTATGCAAACCTTTGCTTGTCACCTCCGTCATGTGTCTTGAACACCCGCTATCAATATACCATTGATTCTCTTCACCCTTCCGCAAATAACGCTATCCCACAATTTTCAACCGGTAATTCTTTTTTTATTTTTCCATACTTTAGAGCTTGAGGGAACATGCTCTTTTGGCCGGACCTTGCCTCGCATCTTTAATCTTCACGACTGTGTTATTGCAATAAGTACATTCAACTTCATTTTGGAGAGGAGAAAAATTGTTATAGGTGTTCTTCTTTGGTTGATCATTCATCCTTATCTTTCTTGCTTTCCGGTCATGATGGTTTTATATGAACACACCTAATGTGCCTTTATGACCAAAGTTGCAGACATGGGAACATCGATCATTGAAGTAGAAATTTCGTGATCATGAAATCTTTAATAGACTTTTTTACCCGTTGGTTGTTTACTTTGAAAGATCTCCGTTAGTATTTCTTGAATTGAGGTGATCTTTGCTTTACCCGTAAAGATCCTCGTTTCGTCGAGTGGCTGAATTTAGAGAACCAAAGCATACGTTTTTAGAGAATTTGGTGTCGATGTCTCGAGAAGATTCCCTAAGATATCCAAGACCCGTTTTTATAAAGGGAGACCGCTGTACCTTGATAATTCCATCCAAGGTTTCTCGAACTTTTAGCAACCGAGATTGGAGAGAATTCAATTTTCATTATCCTTCCTTAGACTTACTATCACATTCGTATCCTCCATGCGTTTTTCTCTTGCTTCAAGTCGATTTTTAAAAGTCTCAATGATTATGTTCTTTTCTTTCAGTTACTTTGAGTTGAATGTTTTCTTCAAGAAGATTATTGTCTTCTAGAGAATCCACACAAAGGTACCCTTTTCTTCTTCACATTCTTTTCATGAGAGCCCATACTTTTGCACCAAAATTGTGCGAAAGCTTAGACATATTTCCCATTGCCATCGATCTCCTTCAAGTGATCAAGCTTCTCGGGCAGTATGACCCGGCTCTGATACCAATTGTTGGGAAAAATACTGAGAGGGGGGGTGAATCAGTATTTACTGCATAATCAAATATTTTTACTTTTTCATTCCTTAAAACCCATACGCTACTTTCCTTCAGTAAACTAGCGTATATACGCAGATCCCCTTTATGAAACTCGCGTATACACAGAGATCTAGATATGTCATTAAATCTTCACTTATATTATTCCATCATTCATTCATCAGATGTTCAATAAACAGTAAACATGTGCAGTAAGAACAGAATAAACCATCACACAAAGCATCACACATTAACACCAGGATTTTTAGGTGGAAACCCAAATCGGGAGAAAACCACCGCTGCAGTTGCTCAGCCTTCAATATTTTATTATAGAGAAAACATCTTACAACATATGTGCTGGCGCAGACTTGACCAGCACGCAGGCACCCACCTGCGCTCGTTTACCAGCCTCTCCTGGAAGGGAGCTCCAACCGCCTGACTCGTTTACCAGCCTCTCCTGGAAGGGAGCTACGACCCCCCGATCTCGTTTACCAGCCTCACCTGGAAGGGAGCTACGACCCCCTGACTGAAGGCTACAACCCTCAGCACCACCTTGGACCACGTTTCATCAATTTTCACACTGGATCCAACAACTTCAATAAAACAACACTTGCAGGCCACGTTTCATCATATTTTCAAACCGACCTCTCCATACTTTTAAGTACAATCAACCATCAACAGATACATAGGGCACTATAGAATAACATCATCGCAAACCAAACAATGTATCAAACATCTCTTTAACACAAACTTCAAGAAATCCTAGTTTCATACGCGTGCTTTCCTCTTATTGATGTCGCGTATAAGTACGCGCTTCGTCTAATAAACTAGTGTATACTTCCTGTGCTGTATATTTTATTGCGCATACCCGCTTTCTCTTCGCTGAAGCCGCGTATATACGCGCTTCCTCCGCGGCGAAGTAGCGTATAGATCTTCAATCATTACAGAGCAGCATACTTCATCAGATCAGATATTCAGTTTAGATCTACCCTTTTGCTTCAGACAGATGTTTGCCTAGATGCTCGCCTCATCACAGATCTAAGCCTTCCATAATCAGATCTAGCAAATACAAGAGCAATTCAGATCTAGATCCCCTTCTTCATCATTGGTGCATCATACATTCAGATTTATCATTCAAGTGTAACCCTTTCCATTTAGATATACTTTAGAGAGAAGTATTCATTCAAGCTCAGACATCTTGCACCCACACTCCTGATTTGCATAATGAATTTCTTCTCCTTATATATGTTTACCCTTTGTCAATACCATGAGCCCATTTTTCAATACCATGGACCAAAACAATACCATGAGCCCAAAACTACCTGGACGGGGTCAATTAGGTGGATCATTACCCAATACAATGGGTCAATACCATGGTGGTTACCCTTGGTTTTGCACTTTTTGAGCGCTTTTGCCCATACGCGACTTGGCACGTTATTTTCCGCGTGCATACGCGACTTCCCCTAGGCCAATCCGCGTATTCAAGGAGACATACTCTTTTCATCATATTTTGAGCACATTCTGAATTCCTTTCTTCATTGCCTTCTGTACACACTGTAGAAACATCATATTTTCTTCATCAGGAACATATTCTCTCAAGTACAACTTCATCAAGTAAGTTGTCATCATCTTCATCAAGTGGGTTGCCTTTCAAGGACAACACTCAGCATCATATTGTCAACAAACATCATATCACATCAGATTTACATCATTTACCAAGTCCATCAAGTCAAGAATAACTTTATCAGGTGGTTTGCCATCAAGGACAACACATGTCAACAGTCGCATGTCTTCATCTTCATTTAGTGGGTTGCCATCAAGGACAACACTCTGCATCATATTTCCAACATCCTTTTGCTCGTAGCTTCGCTTGACCTCTTCCTCTTCCAAAGGACATTTGGGTCTTGAAGGCATGCTCCAAAGATGAGTTTTTTGTTCTACCCAATCTTTTTTTATGTGTCATCAATGATGCATGAAGCTCATCAACATTAAACTTTGAGAGATCATTTGTCTCTTCAATGGTTGTGACTATCACATCAAACCTTGAGGGTAATCTCCTCAATACTTTCTCAACTATCCTTCCTTCTTCAAGTGTCTCTCCATGAGACCTTATCTGGGTAACCAACCCAATCACATGTGTGAAGAATGAGTCTATATTATCAGACTCTTTCATACAGAGAGTTTCAAAGTCTCTCCTCAACAATTGTAGTTTTGTTGTCTTCACCTTCTCCATACCTTGATAGGCAGTTTGGAGGGTATCCCATGCATCCTTGGACCTCTTAGCTACTGCTATCCTTGGAAACACACTTTCATACATTGCTTGATAGAGATAGAAGAGGGCTTTTGAGTCGTTCTTCCTATTGCTCTTCAACAAATGCTTCTCTGCCTGTGTTAAGGCATTAAAAGAATTTTCATCTGCTGGTTCTTCAAAACCATCTTCAACAAGCTTCCATAAATCTTGAGAGGCAAACAAGACTCTCATGGTGATTGCCTAATAGTCATAGTTCTCCCCTTAAACTGTGGGAGTTGAGTATTTTCAATACTCGTGCTAGTGCTAGCTCCTGCTATGGCTAGCACACTGAACTATGCTTTAAACTTGGCTGTTTTTTTTTAAACAAACAGACTCTCTTCTTAAGAGACAAATTCTGTATTTAAAAAGACTTCTCTATATTGCACTTTTTAATCACAAAACAAAAACTATATTTTGTAAATTCCTGGTCTTTTGCTGAGCCTTCACACTGCTGGTAAAAAGCTACAATAACACCTTCTTCCTTCAACTTTTTTGACAAACTTCTAAGATCTTGGACTAGATCTGATACCATGTTGGAATTTCTCAGCATTCCAAAACACACAGAGGAATAAAAATAATTCCTCCTCTCAATACAAAGATTAAAAAAAACTTGTTGTGTGCAGATGGCACACAAACAACTTCTATTTCATTAAAAATAAAAATCTATTACAAAGGATGTCATAGAACTTATTTTGGCATTTACATAAAAATTCCAATCGCAATAGTACATAGTGTTTCACTTCATTAAACTCCTCTCTCTTTTCTTTACAAAAATGCACATACGCGTTTCAAAGTTTCACTCTCTGTTTTTTAACACTGCAGTCACAATACTGCTTTTTTTTACACTCCGTCTCTTAAAAAAAATACACAGCCATAGTCTCTTTTTTCACCCTTTTCCGGCCTTCTTTTTATATATTACACACATAAAAAAATACTGAAATATATATATATATATATATATATATATATATATATATATATTATAAACTTAAAAGTTTATAATATATATCTATATTAACTTTATACATATATTGAAACAAAAATTTAGTCGTGCCACTTTAAAACAAAACGTTTAACAATGGTTTTGAATCCATATAACGTGCTGCATAAAACTTTTTAAACCAATGTTTCAATCCTTTGTCCCGGATTCCAAGCCGGCAATTAAACTCCATTGCAAACTTTATCACGCACTCACGAAGAAATGTCCCCCCCTCCTGTCGTGCTAAAACCCACGCGATCGCTCTGTGATTGGTCAGCGGTTGGGCCCTCAAACTTCAAACCGAAGACTAAGTTGCATTTCATGAAATTATCGCATAACAAAACTGCTCCGTGACATACGCCTAAAATCTGCGCGATAAAATTTGATTGGTTGAGGTGTCCTATTGACTTGGCAAATTCAAACTTCAAATGAACGACGCAGTTGGTGTGTTGTTTTAAATGCTGGTTGGTGTGCAGGTTTATGGTGTGGCATGGAGAGCTTTGAACTGTTGGTTGTGTGGTGAGGAGAACCACGAATCTTAAATGCAAACATGGGAAAATGTGTACGGGCATTACTAAAAAAAATAGTCATAGATTTGGATTATGTCATGTGGCATGGAGAAAACAATAAGAATAACTACGGCCCCCGCATTCTCCATCTCGTATAGCAAGAAGCTGAATTTAAAAATTCACCGCTTTTGTGGCCTCTCTTGTGTGTCGCTTCCGCCTTCCCTTCCTTCCTCGCCTCTCTCTTCCTTCTTCCTTCCTTCTTGTGAGAACTTCCTTCTTTTGTTGTCTTCATTACTCATTGAAATTTATAAAGGACGACAAAATCAAATTAGAGCCTGGGCAGCTAGAACTTGTTACCACTCCTCCTCAGTAGATTAAAGGTTGTCAAAATTGGCCAAAATGAAAAGCTTGACAACGAAAAAAAGTTATGGCCAGTGAATGTTGGAAGAAAAATAATGCCAAGAAGAAAAATGGGTGTAAGGACAGACTACACATGAAACAATTTTGAATGCCATTGTTTCTTATAGTTCTACAATGCAATTTGGAAATGGCCTTTATCAGTTATGAGCATGATTATTATGTGATTTTGTGGAATTTAGTAAAGGATCATGATTGTGTTGTGTCTATGGCATCAAATAACCATATCTTTCCATCCCTCATGCCACACCACCATTTTATTAATTCTCGCAGCCTCAGGTCTCCATCCCACCAAATTTTCTCATCCTATACGCCACCATCAACCTCTCAACTTGCTCCATCGTTTCCCTCAACTGATAATACCACCCATCCTCTTAAGTTGTATTTACTGCCTATGAGGTAACCAAAGTGAACGAAGACACTGGTGATGGTGGTTATCTAGAGTCGTTGGTGAGAGAAACTGACTTTGGAATAGTAACTGACTCCTACACACAGTGGCATCGATTCATATCAACAATCCGCTCCATATCGGCTCCTACACTCCTTGCATGTTACACCACTCTCACATTCACAATGTTACAGATAGGCTCATTTCAGAAATTAGTTGCAATATGACTAGGCTTCTTGCAATTCCTACATAATTTCTCTTGCACGCCGAATCCCTTGACCTCGACTTCATAATTAGCAATGTGTTCCTCTACATCCTCATCTGCATAACCAAGGAATGATGGATCAAATGTTTCACCCCCTTCCATATGAGCCAATGTAAGAATTTGAGTAGCATGCCCATTGCTCATCAATAGATAACTATCTTTTGAACATTTCCTCTCGTGCCTTCAAAATATTGATGCCCTTTGATTGGATATTACAAAGTGGTTCTTGTGTTTATTTGGGTTGTTTATGTTTGGAGGATTTTGATGCATTTGGCATGTTAAAAATAAAAATTGATATATATGAAATTTCATTAAATTTGAGCCATTTTATTGTGCTCTGGGTCTAATCCATCACCCCAAGCTGTCCAGCACTCATAAGATGAGTTCTTCATCCAACAACTTCAATAGCTTGTAGTCATATTCTCGTTTGAGGCTTCACGTCGATCGTTGAATTTGAGAACATTAGACACACATTTCTATGCTTGCACCGACATTATATGTTGATTAATGATATTAAATTATACACATTATTAAGTTTCTTGTTGGCTTGAATAAGGTGTGTTTAATGTCGAGTGTTGAGTCTCAAAAGTGTTTTCCATATTCATACATATTTCCATTATGTCATTACCATTTAGCTCTCATTTCATAACTATCTGACCTAAAACCCTACATCAAGTAACCATTTTCATAAATATATGGGTTAGGATCCTTGTCTTCCAAAGTTAGTTATTTTATGTGTTTAAAGTGAATTTATGATTAGAAACTAGAAAATTAACATAGTTTCATATATCTATATATGTGTTATGAGTTTTGTGACATGTGTAGGTCAAAAGGAAGTTTCTAAAAGACCTTTATGTGGCCTCCCAAAACCAAATTCGAATTTGAGTGGAGAAGATCATGGGATCATGAGGACATGTGTCTCATTTCCTTTTTGTATTGAAACTCTAAGAAGATATGTGTCTCATTTATTATTTGTATTGAAACTCTAAAAATACATGTGTCTTATCATTTCCTATTTTGATTTTAACTCTAGAGATAGAGGGAGAGATTCATGGACTCTCATTAATGAGATAACTTCTCATATTTTGTATAAATAGGAGAAGCTTTCTCCTATCAAAGGTAGTGAAAAATAGGAGAAGAAGAGAAAGGATTAGAGAGTGTTTTGTAACAAAGCTTAAGATGGAATGGGATGTAGATTTGTGAGTTTATCAATAAAGAAGTTCAATTCTTTGATGCTGTTTTGATTACAACTTTAAGGAGCTAAAGAATTTCACCAAATTGGTAGCAGAGGGCCCCTGCTATTTGAGGAGGTTTTACATGTTTTCTAGATAAGTCATTTTCAATTCTGTTTTGTCATATTTCCTTACTTAGATTGCTTTCTGAAATCATAGTTTTTAGCATTATTTTTCATGTCATTTTCTTAGATAAAGGATCCTCATGATATTGCAGTTAGTCTCTTTCTCAAGCTCTTCCAATACATCTCTATTAAATGAATGGGATTCAATTGTGATATTTTGAGTTATTAGCATTTCATTTTCTGTTATTTAGTTAAAAATAAGATCCTCATTATACTGCAGTTAAGTCTCTTTCAAAAGCTTTTCCAATAAATCTCTAATTCACGAATGAGACTAAGTTGTAATATTGTGAGTTATTGATTGTTTTGCTTCATAGAAGATCCTTATCACATTATGATTAATCTTTTTCACAAAATCTTCCAAAAAATCTCTAATTAAATGAATCAGATTAAGTTGTAGTGTTTTGAGTTACTTTTCATTTCATGAATGTTCATTTAGAAGCTGTAATATCCATGGATTAGGACTCTTTGTTTTCATCATTTTCTAATTAGGAACAGAACTTGCAAATAAACTCTATTTTAATTCATTTATTAACATTTCCTTTTCTCCCTTTTGACATAGATCTAACTTCATCTTTTTAGCATAGATTAGTATACTAAGAATCAAAGATAAAAACCCCAAAACATCAATAAAACACTAAAAACAGTGAAGTAAGAAAAAGGGATACTTAGGCACATATAGTGCATCACACTTCATCTCTTCATCGCTTTACTACCCCCCCTCCGACATTTATGTTAGCAATTTAGGACACCAAATTGACTAAACACCGAGTTCAAAGAATAGATCATAAATCGACATTGCTGACTCCTTTCATTGGTTGAAGTTGAGTTTTGAAAAAAGGACCAAAAT
Organism: Pinus albicaulis; assembly: GCA_034641835.2. Lineage (NCBI taxonomy): Eukaryota > Viridiplantae > Streptophyta > Pinopsida > Pinales > Pinaceae > Pinus > Pinus albicaulis. The sequence goes on from JAXQQM020065631.1 coordinate 26,319, forward strand.
TGCGGATGTATTAGGGGTGATAAATACTTTAATACATTCTATTGTTCATGATACAATTGAAGTTTGCAAAGCAACCCTCTCTGAAATTCAAACATGCTTGCAAAATGCATAAGATAAAATAGTTTTTTGCAGCTTGAGTCACAACTACAGTGAGATGAGATTCAACACAAGAGTAGTCATTTCTAAATTTTTTTATGTTTAGAACAATCACATCAGAAACAAGAATATGAAGTTGGGGTTGATTCAGTGCCTAGTTCAAGAGCAGATTTGTGTGCAGGTGTTGAAATTCAGTGTGCACTTCCCAAGCCAATCATTAGACCTTGGGAAGAGATTGTTAGCAACAGAAATAGAATAGGTCGTGGGTATGAAAAAGAGGTGTCCTTTCATATTCCAGAATATTCCAAGCTCATTCAATTTCAAAGTGTTTGGTTTCTTCATGGTGGTTCACCTTCACTTATTCTAGATTATGCTCCTCCATATTCACAACCAAAAGTTGTTAAATGGCAACATTGTGATATAATTGGCCATATGAAATATCATTTTTTTGATCTTCAACCATGTGATCATTGTCATAAAGCTAATCATTATTCAAACAAATGCTTCAAAAATAAGCCTCCTGCAAGAAAAAAGATTCATCTTGGATGGATCGCTTCTTGGAAATGGGCTTCAACAACCAAGAAGACATTTCAGTCATATGTCAGAACTTGTTCTAGAGTATTGAACAGTTTTGTAGTTGAATTTTTTCCATCATATCACATTTTATTTGACAAGGGGGGAAGTGATGGTCATCTATAAGCTTCAAAACCAAAACCATATCAAGCAAGCCTGAGCCACAACCTACCATGCCATATTCATAGTTGTAGCCAAAGATGAAAATGCCCCTGATCATGCCTTTGGTTGCTGGTCAGCCTTAATCCATCTATGCAGGGTTGAGACCTCCCTTTTTAGGTTTAGTTTCTCCCTCTTCAAATAATTGGGGACACTTCCTCTAGAAAAAGGCTTCAACCTCTTGCCAGTTTTGAAAGAGTTCTAGGAATTGCATTAAGCTTTCTAGAGTAGGTGGTCATCCTTAAACCACCGTAGGTTAAGACCTCCCTTTTCAGGGTGACGTTATCCCTTTCTTACATAGGTTATAGACCTTCATATTCTAGGTTGAAGGTCTCTCTCTCCAAAGAAGTAGGATCACTCCCTCTAGCTGAAGACTCCAACTTCTTTCCAAATTTGGAAGAGTTCCAGGAACTGCACTAAGCATTCCAATGTTGGTGGTCCTCCTTAAACCACCTCCTTATGCCAGCATTTCAAAGAGCACATTCAACCTATTGCTACATGCAATTTTTCACATTTTCTATTACGACTCTCTTCTTGGTATCATACATACCCCTTTGGATTAAGGGGGGAATGTTGGACACGTAATCTGATAAGGGTTGGTGTGATGGAATGTGAACAATCTAAGGGAGTCCAAGAGAGCTTAGATTAGGAAACCGAGGGTCACATGCAATTAATATAAATGTATATCATGTTAATAGTAAATTCATTCAATTCTTATCCTTCACCCTTTTCTTCGCCATGGTTGTGTCTAACGTAGATTAACTTTTTTTAATTAAATTTTAATCTAAATAATAATTTTTAAACATTTAAGAATTCTTCTTTATCATGATATTTAATTTATTTAATTTAAAATTTAATAACATTTATTTATAAAAATTAAATCATCAAATTCTCATTTCAGCTAACTTTTTTATGTATGGTTCTCAAAGCTTTAGAAGTGTCAATTCCATTTCACATGCATATTTCCAAATTCTCCTTTTCATTTTTGAAGAGCATAAAAATATAGCATGATACCACTATCTATACCATTCACTCTACAATTTTTTCAAATTTCACCTGGTAAATGTGGTTGAAATTGTAATGTTTTATTGTTAAAAATTATAATTCTAGTTGAGAGAAAGGAACATAGATTAAGATGCTTGAGGAAGGGATTTTCTTGGGAATTAAGAATGGGAAGTTGAATTTTTAATGGCCATCATATCCTTAATTTTTTCTATTAATTAGACCTAATTGTTCCTTTAATGGTTGCATGGAAGGAAAGAAGAGGAGTATGGGGCTCCCTAAGTGGAGGAAAAGTTGTTTACTCCCCTGCCATGCCTCGTGGATGGCGTGAGGAAGGTCAACATGAAAGTTGAGTTTAGAGAATCATTGGGGGAAAAGAAGTAGGGTGAAAAAGAAATATGAGAGATGAAGGAATGAAGGGACATTACAATTAAACATGAGCAGAGGGAGGGAATTCGAAGAACAAGGAGGAGATTTTTCACTAGACTATTGGATCGATAGGAAGCACATTCGAAAAGAATGGAGATAGAAAAACTCAATCACAACATGCTAGAAAATCATGAATGAGAAGGAAAATAAATAGGAAAATATATAATATAATTATAAGATAATATATAGGAAAATATATAACATAATTATAAGATAATACATAGGAGGATATATAAGATAAAAAAAAAGGAGAAGAATAAAGAAAAGATCAATATATAAAAATGGGGTTAAAGGAAAATAATCAAAGACAAGGGAAGAAAAAGGAAGAAAGAAGGGAAATAAAACTCTAAAAATAACAAGCAAAGACCGAAAGTAAAAGAGACCTAGTGCAAGGGGGAAATAAACTAGAGAGAGCTGGAGTCAAAATTTTACTCAATTTACAACCATCATCCCTATCGATATTCTTAGCATGCCTTTCAATATCAATGGCCTCCATAATCTTCCTATGATGGAAGTGATCAGCCTTAGCAATGGCTTTGGAGTCCTTAATGCATATATGGTGACACGATTTTTCTTCATGTTCATCAAGAGCTGATGTGCACAACCAATTGTGCCTAATTTTTTCTGCATGCTATTGGATTCTCTGTCTAATGGAATGACCCCTTTAACCAATATAGGGAGTGCCACAGGAACAAGGAACCATGTAAACCTCTTTCATGTCCTTGGGGTCGATGAGGTCCTTGACGAATTCGAGATAATTTCTAATAGTATACATAGGCTTGAATGAAGAGGAGGCATTATTAATTTTAAGGACATGGGAAATTTTGTTCGTGGTCCCTTGGATAAATGGGAGATGAACTTTGGAAATAGGAAAAACTCGATAATATTTTCCTTTTAATCCTTTATAGGATTTTTGAAAGGCCTTAAGGCCTTGAGATCTACTATACACATTATTTTAAAAAACTTCAAGAAGATGGGATTTTTATGACTCCGAGTGGTTGTCATAAGAAATTTGTACAGTACGGGTAGCAAGAGTGCAAAGAACACCAAATGTTTTAGCTGGAAAATGATGAAACACAACATGAAGATACTATTATGTGTGAGTTTTCTTGTGAAAAACTTGGTGAGAAATGGAACCATGAATTTTTCCAGAGAGAAGGATATCTCAGAAGGGAAGAAAACCATCCACCTCCACTTCCATCGTGAATTTGATGGAGTCTGACAGGGAATTCAGGTGTCCTAGAAACAGATCTAGCTTCTCTCGACCATGGGGCCAAATGCCACAAGTGTCATCCATTAACCTCTTCCACTTAATAGGGCGAAATTGAGCCAAGGCCAAGGCCTTCGTTTGAAAATCCTCCATAAATAAGGTAGCAACTATAGGGGAAAGAGGGGAACCCATAGCAACACCGCAAGTTTTCTCATATAAATCACCTTGGAAACTAAAAAAAGTCAAGGTGAGGCAGAGGCCAACTAATTTAGAAGTATCCTGGTATGTTATGGTGTCCACTACTTCTGCTTCATTATACATTTGAAGTAATATTAAATATAGTTTTTCTATAATTCTCATAATATCTTGTAGTTCATATTAGTTATGACACATGAAACATGCTTTCTGATATAATAATTCAATAGTTGTTTTGTCAAGGCAATCAATGAAATGTTCTATGGACACATTTCATGAGAAATGATGGAATTTTCACTCTTAATGGAAACTTGTTGACCAACTAATAGAAGATCACTTTATGTGCATCAAGAATGGAAAGAAGAAAAAATATATATTATAAACCCAAGTTTTCGAACCTTTTTGTGGTTGTTGGTGATATTGACCCATGAAAGTCCAAAGACGAAGAATAAGTTGCATAAATTTAAAAAAATCATAGACTTATCAAAGAGTATAACCTAAATGGTCAGTTCTGATGGATATGTGCACAAAATAATAGAGTACAGAACGGTGAGTTATATGCTACATTTGTGACACAAGATTTTCCTTTATACATGTTAGCCTTTTCCCTTGTCAAATGCTAGTTATGTCTCATGAAGGATCTATAATTTCACTTAGAGTAGCAAGGTCCTCTTTACGGCTCAAAATTGATGAAAGATGTAACTAGGTCAGTGTTCTATAACTGAATTTAAAGAAGTTGGGGACATGTTATGGCCAATATAATTGAGATATGTCACTCGGTAAAGCTTATAAATAAAAAGACAAAAAAATTGTTGAAGCCAATACTCCCATAAAAAATAAACAAATAATATATATATATAGTATTAAAATATTTGTATTTTGGTTTTCTCTCTCTCTCCAAGTTTAATAAATCTAAGGTTAAGATGTCTTTCTCTTGTTCAATCATTCATCTAGAAATGAATTGAGTCTATCACTGATATCAACATTTTTTTGTCTTGGTTTTTTATGTTTCCTATAAGAAGCCTCTTCATATCACTCATTTTCTTCACAACAAGAGCTACCACAACCATTAAAACCATTTTAATTATGTTTTGGAGCATTGGGAGTAGGATTTAGTGCATTTTTAGAAAGAGGATAATTATGGGAAGTGTTGTAACATTATTTGTTTTTGATAAGTTAGCATGGTAGTTTAAAAAATAAAAAATAAAAAAATGCTAAGTTAGAACATGGATGAAAAAGAAATTTAAAAAATGTTATGAAAATTATATTTTATTACATCCATGTTAGAAAAAATGATAGGATAGTTTTCTCTAAATAAAGGAGGCAACCGAAAAAATGTTAGGGAAGCATAAAATAAAAATTTTAATGCTTTAGTGATCAAAATGATAAGGGCCGCTTATTTAAATGCGCCAGAATTTCAAAATGTAAAGTTTAATTCATGTATGTTTGAACATTTGAAAAAGGGTTTTATATATTCATTAATTAAATTAATCTATATGCGCACATATTGATTTTATTATAAAGTTGCTAAACGACAAGCGGTAAAATCAAAAGAAGATAAAGTGCTTGGAGATTGAGACGGTAGATCTTGAGATTCCCTCAAATCTACGAAGGAGATTGACTTCGCACCCCCTTTTCCTACTTCTTGTTAACATGGGGGGGGGGGGGGAGTGTCTGAAATATGGTTTAAATGGCTGCCCAATTCTGCGATGTGGCAACATCAGGTGACTTCACACCCCCTCCACCTAAAACCGGAAATCGGGGGTACCCTCCCCCCGAAATCCACCTCCGGTTTTCCACTCCCACTACTAGTTGCCCGCGCCATAATTTTTTATCCATCCACCACTCATATTATTCCATGTCACTTATCTATTATCCCTAACACTCCATTTACCCATTAATCCTCCCGTTGGCCAATAAATTCACTCCGTTTACCCATTAATAATACTGTTACGTAGTAAATTCGCTTGACTATTAGCCAGGACCGTTGAACCTAAACCACAATCTATAAAATTTCCCACAGTATCTCGCTCAATACTTTACTTCCACCTTCAATTCACCATCATTCTACATTGTTGTTCCACTGGGAAATTATCTTCTGTAACTACCCTTCATTATCCAGAAACCCTATCATTTTTTTTGTAATTGGAAGCTCTGCATCCCTATACCACTTTATTACAGTCAAGCATGGCACCTAAGGCCAAAACAAAGAAACAAACTACTCTGAAAGGTAAAGATAAGAACAGTGTGACAGAAGAAATCCTGAATGTTGACAATGTTGCAGAGGTCGTACCCGAGGTCTCTCATCCAGCTACTGAGGTCATTCTTGAAGCCACCAAAGTTGTTGCAGACGACATTCTTATAGCTCCACAAATCAACCTCAACCTCACACCCCTAGTCGATACCCCATTTCTTGGCTGATATTATACATGAAAAATTCATGAATTTCACTACTTAAGGAACCTTTACTTATTCTTCTATGATTATTCATATGATTTTGTTTCAGTAAGTAGATATGTTTCCCATTCACTTCAACAAGAATGACGCATAGGGAGTGAATCAATCAGTGATTCACTCGAAAAAATTGGTCTGAGCTTTGTCAAAAACTACTTCTTTCTCAGAATTCATATACTTATTCATTCATCTGGTCAAGCAGTTCCTTACCAGTTCACCAAAGCCTAGAATTGGAGAAGACATTAAGATAATTCTGCACCTCACTGAACAAGAAAATACAGGTGATTGGTATTTATACAAGAATTACACAGAGATCAGGGTGTATGGCTGCGAGCTTCCACCATACAAGCTTCCAAAATATGTACCTATGAGAATTTTCTCCTTATAAACCCATAAGAAAGTGATGTTAGAGCTATGGATGAATTGCATTTTGTTTCAGAAAGAGGAAAACCCAATTCTAAAATCAAGGCCAATATTGGATCATTCATATGTAATACCAGAGCAGCTAGTGTTGATGCAGATGCACTATTAAATAAGATGGGCTTTTTAGCCAAATTTTACTTGGTCATATGACTCGCATGGCATTATTTCTACTCGTGTTGAATCTAAGACAACTTCTTACACTCACACCTCTAGGAGCAGAAATAGAAAAGTATGTGTAATAATTTTCGGTAAAAATCACATCAAAGAAATTTTTGTCAACGCGTTTCGAACTAGCAAGTATGGTTCATCATCAGGACAAGATGAGAAATCTGATCAGGAAACCGGTTTAAATAGATTAGGACAGCTACAACTAACCATTGGAAAAACGGCTAGTTTGACTAGAATAGTCAAAAAATATTTTAAATTTTAATTTTAATTCTAATATATTTTTAAAATTTAATTATATTTTTATTATAAATAAAAATAAAATATGAAATCAAATAAATAAATAAGTAATGATAATAATAATACTCAATTAATCAATTAATTTAAGATTACTAAATGGGTAAGATTGACGATTATTAAGAAAAAAATATAATAAAATAAATAAATAAATATTAAAAAATAAAAAATAAAAATAAAAATAAAATAAAATAAAATAAAATAAAAATAAATAAATAAATAAAAATAAATAAATAAAATTAAAATTAAAAATTAAAAATAAAATAAAATAAAATAAAGAAAAAATATAAATAAATAAATAAATATAAAATAAAATAAAAATACAATAAATAAATAAATAAATAAATATAAAATAAAATAAATAAAAAAATAATATATATATATATATATATATATATATATAATAAAAGCAAAACAAAATTACTAATCGAAACCAAATTAATAAAATCAAAGGAGCACATCAAGAGAGAGAAATCAAGATCGAGAGAAGAAAGAACGACCCGAGGGAGCAAAACTAACTAATTAACTAAGAGTGAAGGGTAGGAATCCAGCATCTGCTAACATTCCACCCATCATCCCTATTAAGGTTAACCGGCCTCTTTTCCATTTCCAAGGCTTCCCTTAACTTCCGGTGGTGGAAGTGGTCAATTGTTGCAATAACCTTAGTATCTTCAATACAAATATGGTGATTTGTTTTTTCAGCATGCTCTGCCAAGGCAGAGGACCGAGATCTACCATGTCTAAGGTCAGCGACATGGTCATGAATTATTTGGTTAATTGATCGACCAGTTTCACCCATGTAAGGTGTCCCACAAGAACACGGAATCAAATAAACACCCTTACCATCCATCGGGAAAATCGGGTCTTTAACTGATCTAAGGGAACTACGGATAGTGCGAATAGACTTGAAAGTTGAAGAGACATTATGTTTCTTCAAGATCCTTGTGATTTTATCAGTGGTACCTTGGATAAATGGAAGGTGAACTCCAGATAATCGATCGCAAGGATCTTTCTTAACCTTAGACATGGTAGATCTCGGTCTCTACCTTGGCGAGCATCTTTGAAAAACAAATCACCATATTTGTATTGAAAATACTAAGGTTATTACCTTGATTGACCACTTCCACCAAAGTTAAGGAAGAAAAGGAAGCCTTGGAAATAGAAAAGAGGCCGGTTAACCTTAATAGGGATCATGGGTGGAATGTTAGCAGATGTTGGATTCCTTCCCTTCACTTTTAGTTAGTTAGTTAGTTTTGCTCCCTCGAATTAGATTCTTTCTTCTCTCGATCTTGATTTCTCTATCTTGATGTGCTCCTTTGATTTTATTAATTTGGTTTCGATTAGTAATTTGTTTTGTTTTTATTTTATTATATATATATATATATATATATAGATAGATAGATATAGATATAGATATAAATATATATATATATATATATATAGATATATATTTTATTTATTTATTTTATTTTTATTTATTTATTTATTATATTTTTTCTTTATTTTATTTTTATTTCTATTTATTTATTTATTTATTTTTTATTTAATTTTTTTATTTTTTAATATTTATTTTTTTTTATTTTTTGTTTATTTATTTTTTAATCGGGAAACTTACCTCTTTAGTAATCTTAAATTAATTGATTAATTAAGTATTATTATTACTTATTACTTATTTATTTATTTTATTTTATTTCATTTTATATTTTATTTTTATTTTATGTAAAATTTATAATAAAAATATAATTAAATTTTAGAATATAATAGAATTAATATTAAAAATAAAATTCTTCCTATTCTAGTCAAACTAGCCGTTTTTCCAACGGCTAGTTGGAGATGTCCTCATCTACTTAAACTGGTTTCCTCATCAGATTTCTCATCTTGTCCTGATGATGAACCACACTGGCTGGTTCAAAAGGTGTCGATAAAAAATTCTTACTACACACATTTTATGGATCACAGAAGCCAAATTCCTAAATAGAAAAGTACATGAATCAAGATGAGGGTAGAAGATAGTTTACAAGAAGTAGATGAACAGGTCATTTCTACTTCAAATGTACAAACACCAGTCCCTGATAGTAAACAACAAAAGAGGTTCAGAGAAGAGACACCACATTCCAAGGAAATTATGAAAGAATTCATCTTACAACATAAGAAACCAAGGCTTGATTCTTTCTTGTTTTCAGAAAATAAAAAGCCAGAGATTATAGATTTGGGAGAAGCTGAAGTCTCCAAATCTACAAATATTCCTCAGAATTATTCATCAACATCACCTGCAAGAGAGACCCTATAGATCATCCAACATGTAGATGCCAGCTCTTCAAAAGAGCACAATATTTTCTCCAAATTTCTAGAAATCAAACAAAAGAATGAAGCACTCATTAGGGGAATTTTGAGGTCTTAAATGGGCCTCCTAAGAAAAATGTACAACAAAAATAAACTTTATAAGAACCAATAGGATTCAATATGATGATGTCAACCATGGGGGATGATTCACTATTTTTGGAGTAAAAAAGTAAAAATATTATAGAATTATAAAATAATAAAACTACTTTTTCAATTCATATTTTCAACTTATCTCCCTAATTGTTTACTCAAATTTCGAGTGGGAGTACTCGTTGGATGCAAAATTTAATTCTTCATCCAAGGAGTACCCATATTTCATACTTTTGATGGACCCTGCTACACGAAAAATGAGAAATACATGAAAAACGTGTTTACAATCATGTTTTTAATGTATTTTTCATTTTTTGTGTAGCAGGGTCCATCGAAAGTATGCAACATGGGTACTCCCTAGATGAGAAATAAAAATTTTCATCCAACGAGTGTTTCCGCTTGAAATTTGAGTAAATCCATAGGGATATAAGTTGAAAATACTTGTTGAAAAATGAGTTTTTCCTTTTTTCCCTCTTAAATTTGATGTGTAATCAAATATTATTTTATTATATCCACTATTGTTTTATAATTTCCTTAGGAAGCCCATTTTAGACCTCAAAAATACCCTAATGGAAGTTAGACATTTACAACCAATTTTATAAACATACATCTACATCACAACACAGACTTCTTATTGCTTTTGACAGTGAGAAGGGCAGGATGCAGATGGCCTTCCTGCAAGAAAAAATGCCATTTTCGAAAACCCATGCTGACTATAAGAATATTTTTCTCTCATTTCATGCAATACAAATACATCCAATTGAACAGATGGATATGCACATGCAGTCAGGAGAAATGTTATTTTCAACCATGGCTACAACAACTATGTCTCTTTCAAAATCAAAAGTAGCACTGTCAAATATGAAATCCTAGTTTAAGATTGAGAAACTATCTTGTTTGGATAAAGACAACATGATAAATACATTGGAAGAACTGGTAGTAAAAGTAGGATATGATCCTACTAATTGCAAAGCACATGAAGAAAACATCAAGAAGAAAAATGCAGACATTTCTCCTTTGCAAAAACAACTTAAGCTACCTTCGACTAAAGACCCAGAGACTAAATAAATGGCACAAAATTAATCTGATAAGGAGGAAATGCTTAAGGTAATTATTGACCAAAATTTGTAGATCAGAAAAATAGAAGAACAGATTGAAGAAGTGATGAAAGAGAAATCAACACTCCAGGTGAATGCTGATCCTACTTTAGCAACTCAAACATCTTCTGCAGGTGCAAAAACCTCATCAACCTTGAACATGACTGATCCAACACAACTTGCTCAAGAATTAGCCACCTAGAAGCAAGCACATGAAAAGCTAGATCAGAAGTTTCAAATTCTTGAGTCATAAAATATTAGAAAGGATACTTTGTATCTAGGGGAAATGCAAAAGACTCATCAATTGGAAATTAGAATCAAAGAATTGTAAAGTGAAACTATGATGGCATCAACTTTAGGAGAAGCTGAGAAGAGTATTTGGGAAAATATCAGTGAGTACATTACTGAAGTATGGCCATCTATTCAGATCATCTTTGAACAGTAGGAACTCATCAACAAATGTAGAACAACATTTAAATAAGGGAAGGATCAACTCCAACATAAACCAAGTGAAGCTTCCGATATGATTAAAGTTCTTAATTCAAAGAACAAAGAGGAGTTGGAAGCAATCAATATCTTAGACATGGCTGCAACTGTTTCATAAATAAATAAGGTTTTGCAGAAAAGGAACTTGATCAACCAATTTTAGAACAAGTGTCAAGCCTTAAATGTTATTATCAAAAAGTTTCATACTAAATTTAATATTTTAAATCATAAAGGTCTTCCAGGTCTAGTTGGATTAGAAGATAAGTTGGTAAAGTTAGAAGATTTTTGCAAAAAATTGTATACAATTGCAACAGACAAAACAAAGTTTGCAGGTATCAAAGATCACATTACAGCCATAGATTTTCTTGAACCTCTATAGTTTTACTTGATTATTCAACATTGAATCGAACAGTTGTTCATCCAAAAACCAACTTTTCACAGATTTACTGAAGTGGATGAAGTCTTCAGGAAAATGATAAATTGTGAAATTCCAAGTGAAGATCAGTGAGATAATTTTTGTGAAACCATTGAGAGAAAAGATTAATTTTATAGCATGCCAACACATCTGATTTTGAAGAGCCAGGTCAACAACAACGTCCAGCAAAGAAAGAACAAGTCAACAACATCTTTCACTAAAAGAGTTCTAGTCATCAACAGTCTCCAGAAAAACAAAAACACTCTATCTATTCGTCTCCTTCTTTTATTCTTATTTTCCTATTATTGTAAATCAATTAAGATATTTCTAAATTTTTGTTAGTTAGTATAAATAAATCTCAACACGAGTTATGAAGGGTTGCACCCTTGAATGAGCAAATTTTTTAAAACAGAAATTGTACTAAGTATTTTTGATCATCAATAATACAAGCAAGATTCTAAACTCATCTTGTACAACTCTGTCTTCTCTATGAGTTTTCCAGTTTTCTATCATTATGTTTCTTCGTATGTTTAATTATCATTAAAATAACTAGGTGAGGTTGGTTGTGTTTCAGCAACCTTATAATTCCTCCTAAAGTTATAATTATTATAAAGAATGATTTACTTGACAATCTGTTAATGTAAGTCCCTTTTATCAATAAATTGTCAGTATTTTGGTGATGTTAAATATATTTTGTTGAACTTTTGAACACTGTTTAAAGGTTTTCCAACTTATGGTTTATTGAATAGTTCAATTTGAATGTTTAATAATCATATCTTCTTATTATACTTAATCGAAATCATGAAAGCCTAATTACTGTATGAGATTAACAAGCAACCCTTGCTTTAAATTATTGATATTACTAGTAAGATTTAAAAACCTTAACTGTTTGATTAAAATCTATCTTATGCATTGGTCCTCCAAATATTTTGAAACAAAAACAAACATTTTAGATGCTTTGGCATGATTATTGACCAAAATCATCTCAAAGGACAACAACAGATTGGTGCCGTTGCCGAGGAGACGAAGAGTAAAAACTAAATTTTCCTAGGACAACGATTTTTCCTCTTTTCCTTTAAGGTGAATAAAGGATAAAGTTATAGGTCAAAACCTTTCACCTAGCGATTCCACTGATTCAAACTAGCTCCTTTTAAGCACACTAGATCTCGATCTGAAATTGAGATTGTTAACCCTTTACCAGATCTAGAAAGACTCATTGGGGAAGCCTCTTTGAAAACAAAATAGAACATTTCTGCTTCTTCCTCTTCAGCTTTACACCCTAAAGAAATTTCATTCGTAGACCCTTATTCAGTACTATCATCCCAACCTGAGTTGAATCAATTACCTCCTAGAGTTGGTGAACTTTATTCATAAGGAGTAGATCTTCAGTCAGCATTGTTGGCAGCCTCACTTGAGTCATATCAAGTCCCATCCTTCCCTGTAGATTCACCTACATATGGGATAGAATTGGGCTTGCATTTGCATGAAGTTAAGCCTATTGATTTTGTTACTCCAGTCTATCATCCTATTCCATTACACTCGACCGTTTCTTTCTATTCTAATCCATTATTCGAATATAAGGAAGAAGATTTAACCCCATCAGTTCAAAAACTAATTTTTAAAATCCCTTTGAGATCTTCACTACCTCCTCCTCCTTCACATTCTCCTCCACCCTCTAACACTCATTCACCTACATCTTCATCAACATCTTCATCATCATCTTCATCAACATCAACTACATCATCTATGGATTTTCAACCCATTATACAGGCTAGGTATAATGCTCTAGTTCTCCCTAACATCTTGGGAAATTTCCCTGATGGATATCTCAAACATTTACCAAGATTTAATGGAGAGACTGGTCCTTTAGCAGAAGATCATATAGTTGCATTTTTAGATTTCACAGACAATATGAACATCGAGCAAGAAGATGTTTATATGAGAATATTTGTACAGTCCTTGGAAGGTCACGTTACGATTTGGTTTAGACAACTTAGAGTAGATTTTATTCAAACCTGGAATGAACTTATAACTATCTTTAAAAACCAATGGGGGGTAAAGAAAGATGTTATTTTCCTTCTCATTGAATTTTAAGAGTTAAAAAGAAATCCTGGTGAACCAGTAGCTGAATTTATAAAAATATTTAATAAAATCTACCACAAAATGCCTGTTGATTGTAAACCTCCAGTAGCTTCTGCAAAGGTCAAATTTACAAAGGAATTCGATGATGAATTTGTAGTCATGCTAAGGGAGAGAATTTCTAATACATTACAAGATATGCAGACTAATTCTATTGAGGTAGAAGCCAATAGGTTAGCTTCTAGTAACATTAGATCTAAAGAAGAGAAAGATCAAAGAAAATTAAAAAATCCGGAAGCATCTTCCTCTAAATATAAATGTTAAGATTCAAAGATTGATGAAATCACAGCTCTTCATAGAAATCTATCCAATATAATTTCAAAGATTGAAACTCAACCAAGAACAATCCAACAAACTGTTTCCAGACCACAAACACAGGCCCAAGGTCAGTACAAGAAAGATTCTCCACTGCAAATTCTTCAGAGGCCTCATAATGAACAACAAGTTCCTACTCCATTGTTGATTGATGATCAAAAAATTGAGGATAATAATTTTTCCATTACTGAAGACATTAATATTGTAGATCAAACGTCCTTTCATACTGCCATTGTCACTGCTTCCCAAAACTAAATCCCTCAAGAAAACCAAGATACTTCTCAGGTTTCTAAGTATAAATATTTTTCTAAGTTTCTGATTACAGAACTTAATCAAAGATATGACTTAAGACCTAGAGCTAGTCCTGGTGGACCTCCTAAGAACTATGTAATAATTGACTCAACTGAAATCATCTGAAACTCAAACTACTTCTTATCGACCTTTAAATCAGTCAACTGATTATACTTAAATTGATAAAACAATATTGATTGCCTTTAATGTTGAGAAAGAATTAGAAAGAATCAAAATTCCCACTCCACTTTCTAAACTCTCTAAAAATCCAGCGTATAAAATTCAAGTAGCAAAGTGGATCCAAAATTCTAGTATGGACGCAGAAGGAGATATTGTCAGTCCACAAAATGAAAGACCCACTATAGCTTTCAGTCCTAGTTCTGATATGATTGATGAATCTATACCAGCCTTCTATCTGACTTTAAGGGTGCATGATTATCCGCTGCAGAACTGTATGCTTGATTCTGGTGCTTTGCACAATTTAATGCCTAAAGTCATTATGGAACAACTTAATCTGGAAATCACTCGAACCTATCACGACTTATATAATTTTGATTCAAAGAGGGTCCAATGTTTAAGACTCACTAAAGATGTAGTGGTCACTTTACATCAAATACCAGTTAAGAGTGTAGTATTAGACATAGTTGTTACTGACATTCCTCCCAAATTTGGAATACTTTTATCTACCACATGTTGTGCAAAATTGGGAGGAAGTCTTCAAATGGACATGTCTTTTGCCACTATCCTAGTATATGGTGGAGAGAGCCTTAGATTATATAGGGAAGTGATATTTCTAAACATTTTTTGCAATGCTAATCAAGCTAGGAATCACACCATTTATGAAGTAGATCAAGAATTTAGTTTTTTTCAACTATCATCAGATACTTTGCAAGATTCTCAACTCAATATTGAGGATGTAGTTGACACCTTTAAACGAGTTCATACTAAAATTTGGAAGTTATTTTTTGATGGATCTTGCACCAAAGATGGAGCTGGAGCAGGAGTTGTTTTTATTTCACCTGATAAAGAAAATATTACACAATGATGCAAATTAGATTTTGAGGTCACAAACAATATTGCTGAATACGAAGCTTTTATCCTAGGATTACAGCTTTCTAGAAGTTTAAAGGTAAAAAAATTGAGTGTTTTCACTGAATCAGAACTAATAGTAAGATAGGTTAGGAGTCTTTGCCAAACAAAGCACCCTAGACTTAGGTATTATGGAAATGAGATTTGGGACACTATTGAAAATACCTTTGATTCTTTTAACATCACTTTTATTCCTAGAGATGAAAACCTGCATGCAAATTCATTAGCTGTTTCAGCTAGGTATTTCAAGGTTCCAGATCATTTTAAAATTCAATATCAGACACAAATCAAATATAGGCCTTCGATCCCAGACAATATTATACATTGGAAAATATTTGAGGATGATGAACAATCAAAATCCTTTCTGCAAGTCATTAATGAATTTTCTGTATTGCAAATTGAAGAGGATAATTCAGACAATAAAGAAGCTACCCAAGACAAAGAAATTTCAAAAACTAAAATCAAAGGTAGTTGATCATGATATAATTTAATTATCAAATAATTTTATCCCCAAGGGACTTGTTCCTTTAGAAATTTTGTTTGATCAAAACGATGTTCCCAAAAATCCGTTCTCTGTTTCACTAGAAGATGACATAGAAGACATAAATATTGGCACTAATGAGGAAATTAAAAATATCAAACTTTGTGCATCATTAACCCCAAAAATTAAATCTGAATATGTCAAACATCTTAAGAGTTATAAAAATGTATTTGCGTGGTCATATGATGATCTAAAATCTTATGACACGTCTTTAATTGAGCATAAAATTGTACTAAAACCAGATGTAAAGCCTTACCAACAGAAGTTAAGAAGGATGAACCCAGTTCTTCTTCCCACCATAGGAAAAGAACTGAAGAAACTTTTAGATTCCCAAATTATTGTCCCATTAAGATACTCTAGTTGGGTTGCCAATTTAGTCCCTGTGAGGAAAAATAATGGTGAAATAAGACTCTATGTAGATTTTAGAAACTTTAATAAAGCATCCTTGAAAGATGATTATCCACTTACAAATATGGATCAATTACTTCTAAAAGTGTCAGGTGCTAACATGCTCTCTATGTTGGATGGATTTTCTGGTTATAATCAAATATTGGTGAATTCAGAAGATAGGGAGAAGATAGCTTTTACCACACTGTGGGGTACATTCATGTATGCCCAGATGCCATTTGGTCCATCAAATGTAGAAGAAACATTTCAGAGAGCCATGGAATTGGTTTTTGTTGGGAAGGTAAAAAAATTCATTGTTATTTATCTTGATGATTTATCTGTATTCTCTGAATCAGATCCTAAACATCTCAAGCCTTTAAAGAAAGTTTTTGAAAGGTGTAGGAAGTTTGGAATTTCTTTGAATCCAAAAAAATCATTATTTGTCATTAAAGAGGGTAAATTTATAGGTCATATGATTTCTAAAGATGGAGTAGTTATTGATCCCAAAAGGGTCTCTACTATTCAATCATTATCATTACCTAGAAATAAGAAAGAGATTCAGGCTTTCTTAGGCAAAATTAATTTTTTGAGAAGGTTTATACCAAATTATGCAGAAATAGTGAAGGATATAACATAAATGGTCAAAAATAACCATGAAGTAAAATGGACCATCTCTGCAAGATTTTCATTTGACCAAATATAGAAAGCCATCTCTGAAGCCCCAACCTTAGCTAGCCCAAATTACTCAGAACCTTTCAACATGTTCTCTTTTTCCTCTGAAACTACCCTTGCAACCGTCCTTTTGCAAAGGAATGAGGATTACCATGATAAACCTATAGAATTATTTAGTAAGGTCATGAGATATGCCGAACTAAGATATGATATTATTGAAAAACAAGCCTATGCCTTAGCTAAAGCCCTGAAGTATTTTAGAATGTATATCCTTCATTCCATTATCATTGCCTATGTGCCGAATAATGCTATCAAAACAGTCCTTACAAAACCAGACACTAATGGTAGAAGAGGAAGATGGATAACTCATATCCTTGATTTTGATACCACCATTAAAACTACCAAGTTAGTGAAGGGGCATGGTTTAGCCAAGTTGTTAGCTAAATCCAATTGTAAACTCTTGGGCATAAATTCTGTTTTTGAAGTTTCAGAGAAGCATCCACAAGAACCTTCTTCGAATTTGGAAAGGGAGAATACACAAGAACCTTCCTTGAATGCAGAAGGGGAGAATCCACAAGAACCTTCCCATGGAGTGCAAGGAAAAAATACACAAGAACCTTCTCCTTCAACTCGGACAATCCTAATTCATATTGATGAGAAATTTGTTACATTAGATTGGTATGTAGGCATTGTTCACTTTTTGAGTCATTTTGAATTTCCAGGTCAGTTTTCAAAGAACCAGTGAAAAATAATCAAGTTGAAATCCATCAAATATTGTATCATCAATGCCAACTTATACTGGAAGGATCCTCTTAATATTTTGCTACTTTTCCAGCAGAATCAGAGATTGAAGGAATCATTGATCAGTTTCATGCAGGAATTTGTGCAGGCCATTATGCTTGGAGTGCAACATCATACAAGATATTGAGGGTGGGATTTTATTCGCCTACCTTGTTTTCACAAGTAGGATCAAAATTCAAAGCCTGTGTTCCATGTTAGATGTTTGCTGGTAAGAAAAAATTAGAAGCTCTTCCACTATTTCCAATAGTTTCTTCAATACCATTTCTTCTGTGGGGATTATATTTTATAGGTGAAATTCATCCAGCCTACAATAATCAACATAGATAGATCTTGACTGCTATTGACTATTTCACCAAGTGGGTGGAAGCCATTCCTGTAAGAAATGCTATAGATTCAGTTGTAATAAAATTTATTGAAGAGAATATTTTATCCAGATTTGGTTACCCACAGTAAATAGTTACTAATAATGCCACAAAATTCAGCATCATAAAAATGATAGAATTATGTCAGAAATATTAGATTTTGCTGCATCAATCAACTCCCTATTATCCACAAGGAAATAGTCTTGCTGAATCATATAACAAGAGTTTAGTGAAAGTAATCAAGAAAACCTTAGAAGACCACAAGGAAAACTTGGACAACCACTTGATTTATTCAGTTTGGGAAAACATAATTTCTCAAAAAAGATCAACAGGTAAATCTCCATTCCAATTAGTTTGTGGAAAATATGTTATTTTTCCTACAAATTTAGCTTTCCTTGTACTCAAGTTTCTACAAGAATCTACTGATGAACTTGATGGTTTATCTAGAAGGATTAATCAAATCATTGAGTTGAATGAAAATAGAGGTGAGATACAATACAAACTAAAGAAATATCAGAATAAATTGAAGAGCCTCTTTGATAGAAAAGCAAGGGAAATAGATTTTAGAGAAGGGGATTTAGTCCTAAGATGGGATGATAGGAGAGAAGATAAAAGAAAACATGGAAAGTTTGAAAATTTATGGTTTGGGCCACTCAACATTGCAGAAGTGAAAGGAAGCAACACATTTGTTCTATAGAATCTTGAAGGACAATTTTCAACACTGCCTATCAATGGAATATTTTTGAAACACTATATCCAATGTTGAAAGAGATCCTACATCATCATTGTACATAATCATTTTCTTTTATCATTTCAAGTCTCTTTGTTTTCTACAGAAAAGACTCCATAGCCTGAGGAGAAGGCACATGGAACTGTTTGTTCTCTGCATCCCAGAGGGGGAAGCAGTCTCCAGCTGGAGCCAATGTTGTAACATTATTTGTTTTTGATAAGTTAGTATGGTAGTTTAAAAAATAAAATATATAAAATCCTAATTTAGAACATGGATGAAAATGAAATTTAAAAAATGTTAGGAAAATTATATTTTATTACATCCATGTTAGAAACAATGATAGGATAGTTTTCTCTAAATAAAGGAGGCAACAGAAAAAATGTTAGGGAAGCATAAAATTTTTTTTTAATGCTTTAGTGATCAAAATGATAATGACTGTCTGTTTAAATGCACCAGAAATACAAAATTTAAAGTTTAATTCATGTATGTTTGAACCTTTGAAAAAGGGTTTTATATATTCATTAATTAAATTGATCTATAGACACACATATTGATTTTATTGTAAAGTCGCTAAACGAAAAGAAGTCAAATAAAAAGAAGATAAAGTGCTTGGAAATTTCGACAGTAGATCTTGAGCTTCCCTCAGATCTACGACGGAGATTGACTTCGCACCCCCTCCACCTATTTTTTGTTAACGTGGGGGGGGGGGGGGGGGTTCGAAATCCGGTTTCAATGGCCGCCCATTTCCACAACATGGCAGCATCAGGTGACTTCGCACCCATTCCACCTAAAACTGGAAACTGGGGGGCACACCACCCCCCCCGAAACCCACCTCCGGTTTTCCACTCCCACTACCGTTTTCCCGTGCCATAACTTCTTATCCATCCACCACTCATATTCTTCCACGTCACTTATCTATTATCCCTAACCCTCCATTTACCCATTAATCCCCCCGTTGGCCAATAAATACACTCCATTTACCCGTTAATCATACTGTTATGCTGTAAATTCGCTTTATTGTTAGCCAGGACTGTTGAACCTAAACCGTAGTCTATAAAATTACCCATAATCTCCCGCTCAATACATTACTTCCACCTTCAATTCACCATCATTCTACATCGTTGTTCCATAGTGAATTATCTTTTGCAACTACCCTTCATTATCTTGAAACCCTATCATTTTTTCTGTCATCGAAAGCTGTGAATCCATGTACCAGTTTATTACAATCAAGCATGGAACCTAAGGCCAAAATGACGAAAGAAAACTTCTCTGAAAGGTAAAGGTAAGAAAAGTGTGACAGAAGAAATCCCGAATGTTGACAGTGTTGCAGAGGTCATACCCGAGGTCATTCATCCAACTGTCGAGGCCATTCCTGAAGCCGCCAAAGCTATTGCAGAAGAAATTCTTGTAGCTCCACAAATCAACCTCATTCTCACACCCCTAATCGATAGCTATTTTAAAATTAATGATTGTCATAGTGAATATTAATTCTACGAGCTACGTCTGTGGCTAAAACAGAAGCACCCGGATTAACAAGACCCTATCAGGTTTTGGAAGTCCATGTTACCTCTGTTTTCATCCCTCAAACTCACCCATTCTTGTGAATTAATTTGTGTTTATAGTATGACTCTCTAACCCTATTGCTGGTGGCTCGGTAATTAAATGTTCGATAACCATATCTCTTGAAACCATTAATCGTATGCTTCGCATCCCTCCTTATAACTCATCCTATTTCTTCCGTTACCCTCATGGATCTTTATCACACATTATCCTTCCCATGATATTTTAGATATTCAACATCTTTCTACCTAAGATGCAGGGATTTACTGGTTCAAAATCCCCTATATTCATCCTCCATCTTCCCCATTGCTTCCAAACACTGTATTTCTATCCTTTATTATCTGTTAGGATATCCCAATGATGAAACCGTTGATGAAATTATCCTAGGTTTCTTATCCATTTTCAGCCTTGACAAACCATCGTTATTTATGTACAATTACAGTAATTTCTTCGCTGATGTTATACATGAACAATTCATGAATTTCACCGCTCAAGGAGCCTTTACTTATTCTTCTATGATAATTCATATGATTTTGTTTCAGTGGGAAGATATGTTGCACATTCACTTCAATAAGAAGGATGCGCAAGGAGTGAATCAATCTTAGACATTAAAACTCAAATAACTCAAACTAATTGCCTAAGGATGTCCCTTTACATTTGTTGGTCCACTCTATTCAAAATTACACTTATCAAGGGTATTATTAGTTGGTTTTATTAAGTGGTTTAAGCCTTTGCTGCCCCATGATAGCTTAATAAATTCTCTCATGGTGTGATATAAACTGTGTATTACTGAGTGATTTTCAATTTCATAGAAAACATCAAAAATAACATCTTCCTTACCATTTTAAAATGATAATGTTATACAAGTCCATCACAAAATGGAATCTTTTCACATAATTTTTAAAATTTTCTTACTATCTCCTGTTCATATAAATGTTGTGACATCATTATATAGCGCCCTAGCCTGATTATGCTAGTTTAACCACCTAATACCCCAACCTTGACATTATAATATTAATATAGACACATCGTTGGCATATTAAGTGGCTTACATATGTTCCAACTTCCCATGTTATGTTGTAAGTTGTAACACACCCCTTAACACAAAAATTGTATTCCTAGATTATTACCCACCCCCTTAATATAAGGCTTGAAACTTAAACACTTCATGCATTTTACAAAGGAGAAATGCAACTCAAAATAAAAAGACCACATGTGGGTAAAACTCCCATCTAGTGGGTCACTTGGGTAACTTGCTAGTGGCCATAGCGCCCACCAATTTTTAGAAGAACCATCTGGGTAAGAGGCATGCCATGTCTTCAGTTGCTTCTCCAAACCCTTCATCAGGTACATTTTGTTTATGATAGTGCACTGTGTTTGTTGCAAAAAAAATCAACAATACCTCTGCCTAAAATGGAGTCTCTTGCTTCTGCAACTCTCGGGTTTTCATTCAGTCACAAGAAGGAAAAATGGATACTTGCTCTATTCTTGGCTACTCCTCCGTGCAATTTCCACCCTCTTATAGTAAAAATGTAGGTAGTTCTTCATATGCATGTTCCTAACACATGGAAATGTGATATTTAGGGCCAGGAGGATATCTATTTCCCATCATATAGGTAACAAAGCCTACATATCCTTTCTGATCTCCAATTATGGAGCTCAATCTAAACCCAATGCCAATGTGAACAATCAACAAACTCTAAAATATCCAATGAAATCTTGAGGTTGTGCATACAATGTTTCAAAGCATAATCAAGACTGATAATGAGTTCATCTTTTTGCTGCAAGAATTGTTCTGATCAAATGAATTGTATTATTCCTAATTAGCCCAAGCTAATAGGAATATTCCTTTTTTTTTCATTTTCTTGTTACAAGAATAAAACTGTAAGGGAGGACAAACTAAACTCCTTAAACAGTAAAAATAAATCAATGCCCATGTGAACAAGGCTAAATCTAGGTTTCCTTAATAAAACTCCCTCATGTGTGAAAAGGGATTGTGACAATTGACTGGGTCAATAGGACCAAATCTATAGTGTTGTCCAAATGCAATGTACCAAGATGAACAACGCAGATCTAGTTGGAGGTTCCAAATGTGAAAGGAGCTAAGCCTTTGAGATGGTTTAGGGTTTTGCAAGGCTCTCATCCTATAAATGAAAGAGGAGAGTAGCATGAGAGGGGTTGTTGAACATATTGTATTGAAAGGATTTGACTGTTTAGACACTTCTCATTCTCTGGTTGTTTAGCTGAGAATAGTGTTGTTTAGCACTTGGGTGTTCCTAGTCGGGAATCCCACCTCTTTCCTTGAAAGGCCTCTTCGAAGAGTCTTGAATTTCTTGGTCCACTGTCAGGAATTTGGCCAAGCTTATTCTTCCAACTACAATTCAGATCCTGTTGAGGGTTTGGTTGTCCTTGTGAGCATCAGTAAGTGGAGGCTAGATCTATTCAGATATAGATCATACTAGTGCCTCTTTTCAGTGGGAAAGCCTTCTATCCCATTGGCAAGTGTATTAGAAATATTGAGCTTCAGATCTACAACTTGGCATTAGGCCAAAGTCTACATCATGCCTACAGTGCATTTTATCTCCCTGTACTATGTTATTTCGTAAGTGAGAAGTTGCAGGGTGTTTGGAAACTATTTGGAGGAGAGATATCTGGTGTAAAGGATCCTTCCTTGCACTATGGTGATCCATGGATTAGCCACCTAATCCATGTATGTTTTAGATATAATATATTCATTGATCCATATGCTTCATAAATTCTAAATCATTCTGCATATCTGCTATAGTAGATCTCAGATCTACTCTTTGTGCTTCATGTATTGTTGAAAACCCCAAAGGGGATGTAAAATAGAGACAGTCTAGTGTACAGATCTGATATAGATCTAATATTTTGTACACATATCTTTCCTAGATCTGAGTTGTAACCTACATACTATTGTTTACCTGTGAAAATAATGTTGTCTTGGCTTTTACATTGAATTATATTATTGCAAAGACCTCTTTAGAGGGTTTTTCTCCATTAAAGTCTCCATCTTTCTCTTGTACATTGATTGGGCTACATTGTAAATCTGATTTGTCATTGTATAAGCCATTTTTAAGCTGTCATATTGGTCTACTGCTACTGCTACCTAAAACTACATTATTTTCTGGGTAGTGTTCTTTTGTATTGCTACAGTCCCTTCTTTGGGCAGTTTTCAAGCCTTCCCAGGTGTGGGAGATCTGTTTAACTCACCTAGAAAGATTTTTTTTTGATCTCCTCTTGGATTTAGGTCTTAGATACTTCGATCTAAGGGATCCAAGGGCTGATTTCAAGTGATTTAGCATCCATTCCTGAAAATTTCACTTTTCAGGCATGCCTTGCTAGAAGTCTCGATTTCTAGCAGTCTCGATTTTGCGATATTACATGAACATAGCAAGATATTTATGAGTTACCATTGAGTAAAAAGGTGTTTTTGCTAAATATATGGGGATGCTAGAAAGCCGAATGACTTAATAATTTTTCTTAAGACTCACTTATAATTAATAATGAATTTTAATCCAACCTCTCGTTTGGGGAATCCATGCATGTATGTGGATAACCCTAAGGCCCATGGTTGAGCCACATACAACCGGGTTGTTGGAAATTCACCGTGCAGCAGCGCAAAGATGTGCAACCTTCCACCTGATAAAAGCTCGTCACTAGATTTACTCCAGGAGAAATTATCATAATATTAAAAATGTAGCAACTATAAAACAGAGTGAGGAATTGCACAAGTGAAAACCCCGATGATAGGAAAATAACTCCAAGTGTTGGCAAAGATGTGCAACCTTCCCACTAGACGCTATGTCACTAGGGATTAACTCTAGAGCCATGATGATAATATAAAAATGCAAACAACTCAGAAATGTAGCCGGAATCTGCTGCACAAAGGAAAACCCCGAGGATAGGAAAATAAATACTTAAATTAAAATGAACTCGGCTAATAAAATAAGAAAATAGACCAACATATCCGTTGAAAATATGAAAGGATTTTTCCAATTGTAAATTTTACATATTAAATTATGAAATACCCTTGACTTGTTTACAATCCTTTGCCACAATAAGTAGAAGTGGTATAATAAGACAAATTAACTATTTTGAAGAGCTTAAAACATATTATATGTCTATACGTCTAAAATTAAACATAGTTAAGTTTTTTTAATGTCACCTCAATACCAAGTGACCGTAAAAGAAAGCTAAAATGGAAATACCATAATTTTATTTTGAAGGTCAGTTTCTTTAGCTTAAATAATTGACATTTAAAGTTTAGAGAAACTCTC
This sequence comes from Pinus albicaulis, assembly GCA_034641835.2. Taxonomy (NCBI): domain Eukaryota; kingdom Viridiplantae; phylum Streptophyta; class Pinopsida; order Pinales; family Pinaceae; genus Pinus; species Pinus albicaulis. The sequence goes on from JAXQQM020065631.1 coordinate 50,938, forward strand.
TAATTTATTAGATAACATAAATCTACCAGCACTACTTAATGCCATGTTTACTGACTTGTTTACTGCCAATTATTCCTAAAATTTTTGTGTCTTACCAAACCTCATCTTGGTCACCATGTATATCACATAATGGAGGCACAACTCATACAGCTAGGTTAACATAACAACTATTATTCAAAGGCTTTTGCCGAATTGAAACATAGCCATCCTCTTTAATAGGCCTCCAACGCATCCTTGTGGTAAGGTTATCCATATCTATAAGGATAAACACAATATAAGCTTAAAATATACATGAAATTTTTTTAAAATTTCATAGCCAACTAACTTTTCAATCTATTTGGCAACTGTATTACCATAAATTTGTCATTAAATTTCCATGTGCAAAGACAACTATACAATGAAGAAGCCTAGTAGTTTAGCCCAATTGTTTCTAACATATTGTTTCAAGGCAAAGTTCATCTTGATGTCTCTAGTTCTAATCTAGATGATTTTTTAGTCCTATTAAATACAATTGGGTTACCAAACAACATTGTGGGTGGTCTTTTGAGTCGACCTCCATCCCGATATTTCAAAGAAAAGGGGGCTATCAAATGAAGCTTTCCCTGGAAAAAACCTATCCAATGAAAATATTTTGATTCCTCTATTGGTTCCATTTCAGTAGAGAAAAAAATAAACAGCATAAATGCAATAGCATATGCTATGGTTAAATATTATATAAAGAAACAACCAATTGTTGTGCTTTAGAAAAATAGGCAATGCACAATCATGCAGAACCAGTGCAAAAGAAACAAAGAACAATATTATCTCATGGTGTCACCATATGGTCAAAAGTGATCACTGCAATGATAGTTACAAGTACAATATCTCAAAGGACTTTGCAAAGAAAATCCAACCCAAATGAATGAAAAAGAGAAAGAACCATAGAAAATAATTTACTAAATGCTTATCTCATTACAATAACCATGTATCGCATTGCTATATGCAAACAACTGGCATTACCATCCTCATCACTATTAAAAATTTACTTAGGATCTGTCACAGATTTCATCACATGAATATTAATTCAATAGCCATGTTTAGTCCTACCAAGAGGAAAGTGACACCACCTTCTTCCTACCACCCAATGTAAATGCATAATTTGAGAAAAGGGAAAGTTTAATCATGATCCGCTTCATAGAAAATATATCCAATACATCAGTACATAGTTTAGTTTAATATATCCAATACATAGTTTACTTTAATATCCAATACATAGTTTAGCTTAATATCAAATACATAGTTTAGTTTAATATATCAAATACATCAATAAACATAATATGGATAACTCGAAGGCTCTTTCATGTTATTTAAATATTCATAGCTTAAAGTGCAAATAATGATATGAAACTGAGATCCCAAAAAGGTTGGAAAGTAAGATTTTACATGGATGTTAAGGTAAATAAAGAGTAATTCTCATGCCTCAACCTGGTAAAGATCCTGTCATTTTCATATCCTACGTTGGTTCGCTACACTTCCTACAAGAAGAGGTCAAGAAATGAAAACTTAGGTGGAAATATAAAGTTCCAATCTATGTACCATAGTGGACATTGATCTATTTCCTATCATCTCAAAATGGATTGGAAGCTCTTTGTGAATATATGGAGGTGTTTATGTGTTGAAAATCAGGTTTATCAAGAAACACAATCCTCAACCAAGAAATAGCCAAACAACAACGGGCCATTTAGTCTAACAAAAACTTCTCAATTTTTTAGTTTCCTAGGGAACATTTTCAAATTACAATATTTTAATAAATAAATTAAATAACCAAAGAAAAACCTAGACACAAAAAGAAACATATGGGGTTGATTCTTCACTCATAAGTCGCAATAGTTGAGCATTCTTTTAGAGAGTGCAGTTGTCCTGGAGGAGTATTTACTATTTTTTAAATTGGAGACACACAATTAAAGCCAACTAATGTAAAATCTTAAATGGAAACATCTGGTGAAGTAATTTCAGCAGAGATAAAATAAGGAAATTCAGTAATGTTGACATATGACACGAATGATAGGTCAATGGAGATAGAAAATACATCAAGCAAAAAAAATAAGGTGGTAGTACCAATGCTACTCTTGAAAGTTACAAGATAGAGAGATACAAGTAAAATGGAAAAAAAAGAGGAACAAAGGGTGAACCCTAGAAAATGGACAAGCAATACTCAACATTAGAAAAAGGTAGATTCTACAAGTTAAAGAAGTACAATTAAAAATAAGAGAAAAAAAGAGTACAAAAGGGTGGTTCAATAGATGACTGTAGAGGAAGGAGTATTTAGCTACGAAGCAAAGGAGTGGCAGCAACAACCCCAATTTAAACATGCAATTAATTATATCACCTAAACAATGAATAATCAACCCAAAAATTGTTTAACTAATCATCATGAAATTTCCAAAAACATGAGCAAGATGACTTACCTGTAATGACGCTTTTCCTTACTTGAGACTCCAAGGTTGAATGCTAGCTGAATCCGGCTGACCGCAAAAAGGTTTTGGGGACAACTCTCCACCCAACCGTAGGCTCAGCTGTATGTATTCTTTCCACAGCTGGCCACCCCCGAGCCCTCAATCAACGTACTACTGCCAGGGTATCCTTTGCCTCACCATACCTTTCTCTCCAGAGAATGGATGAAAGAATGAATGCCTTGAACCTTCCTCAATGTCTATTAAATAGACCAAACCATGGAATGAGAACCACATGCACACAGTCACTGTGTCAACATGCAACTTAAGTTTTACTTAATTTAGTGTTCTCTTACTTTTTGTTAGCTTTACTTAATTTAGTGTTCTCTTACTTTTTGTTAGCTTTACTTAATTTAGTGTTCTCTTAGTTTAACTTCCTTTTTATTAGTTTCTTAGTTTAACTCTTTGTTAATTTATTTACTTTTGTTAATTAATTCTTTCTTTAACTTTCTTTCTATTAGTTTCTTAGTTTAACTCTTTGTTAATTTATTTACTTTTGTTAATTAATTCTTTCTTTAACTTTACTTATTGTTTATTGTTTTAGGACTCCAATTTATTATTTACTATTTTATTTAGAACTCCAATTATTGTTTAATGTTTTATTTATTATTTATTTATTATTCTCTTGACTATTTATTTATTTACTTATTTATTAAATTATATTATATTATTTATATATTATTTATTATTTTATAATTATTATGGGACATTACATACTCCCCCTCTTCAAGGAACTTCGTCCCGAAGTTGAGTATTTAATTATATTATATTATTTATTATTTATTACTTCATGTGTGACCAACACCCTCTGCTGAACTAGTATAACCAGCAGGCATCGAAAGTTCATCACAGCGCCCGGGAATCTCAAGGAATCTATGTCCTTTTCCCACTTTCGGAACAAGGCATAAGCCTTCCCAGTCTGTCCCTAATCAAGGCTGGCCCCAAGGCTTGCGCCCGACTCAGACCTCATCTGCCCCAAGGCAGGCATCCGGTCCCAGTACTCAATGACTCCGGGCATCTCGCAAGGCTGGCCCACTCCCTCCACAGCTACTTAAGGTGCACAGCCCCAGGCATCGAAGTCTTACGCACTTCAAGACTTCGGCGTTCCCATCCAATAACAGGCACTTGGCCTACAATATCAGGCCCTTGGCCTCCTCAAGATGGTCCCACAACCCTTCAAGAGCTATCCATCAAGAGATATACAAGACAAAGGAACCACTGGCATATGTAGTGTTGATTGAGTTCGTCCCCAGCCCATATGGTGTTACATATTCTCCCTCGTAGGTATGGGCTCCCACGAGATCATCAAATAAACCGGCCCTCTCGACCCATCTGTGGATTTCCTGCCAATCACCACATCTCAACATGCATCCAATGCATTAATTATAATCATAACATGATAGAAAATAATCCACATGCCAACTCTTGCATGTCATAAAATCTATATGTAATTCCACTTGCTTCACATCATGAAATGCCATCATAAGTTATGGCATCAACATATTTTCATCAAAGACTTATCACCACATAATAAATGAATTCACATGTCAATATACCTCATATCATAACATCATAATCTCTATGCATATCATATTCATCATGAACATACAACATTATTATCGTAACAACTAAATAAACAAGAACCATATGTGCATCATTATCCTCATACCATCATATCATGAAACATCTTCAATATGAGAATCATCTCAATACTTATCACATCTAGAACAATAACATATTATAAGCATTCTTGTCACAATTCATCAGAAAAATAAAATTCATTTGTTTATTTAAACAATAAATACCAACTATGAAATGAGATTATTTAACATCCCTCTAGGATCTAGGCTATCTTACCAATACTATTAGTGTCGTTTTTTTACCAATTACTTTTCAATAAGCGTTTCCCCTTCCTTTAACTAAGAAGTTGAAAATTTTCATAGTAGGTATAGTCATTTAAGTATATAGTCATTTTCATTCTATTATCATTCTACTCAATGACATATTAGGCCATCATTGATTAAGTATTTTTTCATAATTAATCTCTAGTGGTTTATCCATCAACTAGTAATCATCATTGTTCGCCTTCAGAAGAATGCCTTATTATGTTTCTTTCTCAATACCACTTGATCTATTTTATTATAGGTGCACCATTCCTAAGGATTATTTCCCTTCGCTTTTGCTTGTCCAACACTATCCTTGGTTTACATTTGAAGCATGAAATCACTACTACCATTATCATCCACCAAAATGTTTTATATGCTTGGTAAGCTCTTCCTTTTTTCATGCATAAACTTGATAAATTCCTTCTAGAAAAAGCCTTAGTATTTATCAATATAGTCATGAAACAATGAGTACAAATGAGTCAAGTACATCCTATTTTAGTTGATTCTCACTTCTTTTGTCAATTTATGCATAGTCCTTCTCAAGGTCTTGTTATAGAGTTTTCATTGACTTTTCTTCTTACACTTCATGCCAAGATTTTTCTCATTAATCTTCATAGTTTATTTCCTTTTCCAATAGTTGTTATCCTTGAAACATTTTCGTAGTTTATCACTTGTCATTTCTCATCAATTACAAGTGCTCACAACTCCCTATCTTGACACTTCTAAATTATATAGATCATCACTTTGGCACATACCAATGGTGTTGATCATTCCACTCATCAATATCCCTAAGAGAACCTTATTTTGATTTGTTGTATTGTATGGATTTTCCCACTAAAGTCTTGGCATGATTATATAGGACAATGGTCTGATCTATTTTTTTTTCTAAATATTCAAATAAATTCTTTATTACTTTACGAGTCCAATTTGTTATTAACTCAAAATACCACACTAAAAAAATATTATAAGTAATACTAACGTAAATATTCATACTTCCAATAAGTAATAAAGTAGAATAACAACTTATTAATTCCAACATAATATCTTAATATTAACTAAAGGAGTTCAACCTTTAATTACTCATTTCAACATAATACTTCAATAATAATAAAACCAATTCCAACTCTATTATCTAATTTATTAAATAAATAAAACCACCTTATATAAATTTATTCTCATTCCTTGAAACTTAGTTATTCATTTTTATACTATACTTTATATTAAGATATATTTTTGCATAATATAAGATAACACTGATTATTGTTATTAATATTTAAATTAACTCATATCTATTTATTATATAACAAAATATTTTTACCTTTCTCCACCCGCTTTCTCCAACAATTTACCTCCTCCATGGCAGCCGGTCAAAAGAAGTCCCGAAATTTCACCAAACATAAAAACGTCGCCGAATCATGTATATTTTCTCAGGGGACAGTTATTCCTGAGGATGGATTCTTTTTATTTTATGGAACGGATGAGGGGTTTCCCACTGGTAGAAATGAAGGCAAACAAAGCAAACAGACCTACAAGACAAAGAAGTCACGACACAGATCTTACTAAGGAAGCTTGACAACCATGAAGACGTCTCAGCAGAACAACCAGAGCAGACTCGACCAGCAGACCCGACTGTTAGATGGTGAGAAAGAAAAGTACTTGTTGCACAGTTCACAGTTGCAAAGACGAGAAACAACATACATCTGACAGCTATCCATCATACATACAGATATTCGGTTACCGGAGAAACCCAACACCAGAGTTGGAATTTGACGAACTGATATTTACTCTGTTATAACTATTATCCTTATTTGATGGCAAAATGCCGCATGATGGGCATTTGTCTGACACCTATGAAGACATCCCAACATAACAACTTGATATGTTATTAGTGTAGCAAAAATACCCTATTTTCTGGTGGATTTTCTATACAAATGCGTAGGGATTTTTTTTTATAATTGTTATTACTACAAACCCGACTAAGAAATGGTAAGAAAGAAAATTTATTTGCTGCAGAGCTTCCAGTTGTAAATTGAATGCGTTGATGGAGAAACAAGGACTGTTACTTCATGGAACGAATGTGTCTCTCTTAAAACGTAGGTGGTTTCTGCCGAAATTCGTTTCCAAAACAGAAAACGTCTATAAGAAATTGAGTTTCTAAATCCAGTGCCGTACCAGCAACCACCTCACTCATAGGGTTCTCAAACCATTTAGGATCCATTCCCAATGCCAGAATGCTTTGTGTGCGTCTAACTTATTCTCAGGATGATTCCCGATACATCATCTCTCTAAATTTGACAATTAACTGTAGCTGTAGCCCCCCTCTCACACTGAAGTTTCTGGTAAGTTTATTGAAGGTAAATTTATGAAATAGTGCATCTCACATTTTGTCTAATATAATATGTAATAGCAGTTTGTGCCCTTTGTGCAGAGACCCTAATGACTAACATTCAAACTGCCAATGATACTCTAATCATTTATTCAAAGATAATAAGCCAAAGAGGCATCGAGAGTTGTCAAAATATTTTTTTTGTAAATACAAAGAGAGGAAAGGTCAACAGCAAAAAAAAACGTTTAGTTTGCAAACCTTCTACCGTTCCTATGAAGACGTTGCAACTAGAATCCACCATAGAAAATTTCAGCTTTGTCGTTAAGCAGTCTCATTGTTGTTCACGTCTTTCACAGCCAATTCTAGAGTCGACTTTGCAACTCTTCCAATTATAGAATTGAATGTAAAAAGAGCAGCAACATTGACAACAGAATGCCATGTATTACCAGCGGTGCAAATATTTCCATCAGCATGATGACGAGAATTTGCATCAATGCGTCTGGAGGCTAAAGAGATTTAAACAGAAATTGCCAATTCCAAAACAGTGTAAAAGAAAATCAAAACAAAAGTTGAACGCATCCGGAGATTAAAGAAACTAAACAGAAATTTTTAATGTCAAAACAGTGTCCAAAAAGGAAAACCAAAACAAAAGTCCCGGTGGTTTAGATGTCATTAATTCGAAGAAGAAAGGATGAGGGAAGAAATTGCCAGAAGTTAACGCCTAGAGTTTTAGAGGACTTCAAAAGGAAGCAGGCTCGTGAACCTTAAATGTGAACATGCAAATTAATTATATCACATAAACAATGAATAATCAACCCAAAAACTGTTTAACTAATCATCATGGAATTTTCAGAAACATGAGCAAGACGACTTACCTGTACTGGCATTTTTCCTTACTTGAGACTCCAAGGTTGAATGCTAACTGAATCCTGTTGACCGCAACAAAGTTTTGGGGACAACTCTCCACCCAACCGTAGGCTCAGCTGTATGTAATCTTTCCACAGCTGGCCACCCCCGAGCCCTCAATCAACGTACTACTGCCAAGGTATCCCTTGCCTCACCATACCTTTCTCTCCAGAGAATGGATGAAAGAATGAATGCCTTGAACCTTCCTCAATGTCTATTAAATAGACCAAACCATGGAATGGGAACCACATGCACACAGTCACTGTGTCAACATGCAACTTAAGTTTTACTTAATTTAGTGTTCTCTTACTTTTTGTTAGCTTTACTTAATTTAGTGTTCTCTTAGTTTAACTTCCTTTTTATTAGTTTCTTAGTTTAACTCTTTGTTAATTTATTTACTTTTGTTAATTAATTATTTCTTTAACTTTCTTTCTATTAGTTTCTTAGTTTAACTCTTTGTTAATTTATTTACTTTTGTTAATTAATTCTTTCTTTAACTTTACTTATTGTTTATTGTTTTAGGACTCCAGTTTATTATTTACCATTTTATTTAGAACTCCAGTTATTGTTTAATGTTTTATTTATTATTTATTTATTATTCTCTTGACTATTTATTTATTTACTTATTTATTAAATTATATTATATTATTTATTATTTTATAATTATTTATTACTTTATATTTATTTATTATTTTATAATTATTATGGGACATTACATACTCCCCCTCTTCAAGGAACTTCGTCCCGAAGTTGAGTATTTAATTATATTATATTATTTATTATTTATTACTTCATGTGTGACCAACACCCTCTGCTGAACTAGTATAACCAGCAGGCATCGAAAGTTCATCACAGCGCCCGGGAATCTCAAGGAATCTATGTCCTTTTCCCACTTTCGGAACAAGGCATAAGCCTCCCCAGTCTGTCCCTAGTCAAGGCTGGCCCCAAGGCTCGCGCCCGACTCAGACCTCATTTGCCCCAAGGCAGGCATCCGGTCCCAGTACTCAATGACTCTGGGCATCTCGCAAGGCTGGCCCACTCCCTCCACAACTCCTTAAGGTGCACAGCCCTAGGCATCGAAGTCTTACACCCACTTCTAGACTTCGACGTTCCCATCCAATACCAGGCACTTGGCCTACAATATCAGGCCCTTGGCCTCCTCAAGATGGTCCCACAGCCCTTCAAGAGCTATCCATCAAGAGATATACAAGACAAAGGAACCACTGGCATATGTAGTGTTGATTGAGTTTGTCCCCAGCCCATATAGTGTTACATATTCTCCTTCAGCAGTGCATGGGATCCTATGAGATCATAAAATAAACCCGCTTCTCTCACTCCTCTAATGATATTAAGATATCCTGTATGTAACAAGCATGTAAAATTTATTAAAAGAAAAACAATTTAATTTAAAATTATAATCATAGATTTGCAAGCATGTATATAATTATATGCAAAAATTTCTTCAAATTTATCTTTAATAATAAATAAAATTTATTATATTAAATTCATAGTCACTTATCAAACACAAGCTTTTTGTTCATTAACATCACAATCAAAATCAAGTCAGTTGGTTGAAGTTCCTCATATCAAGTTCTAACTTATACCTAAAGATCCCTAAAGTCGAAACCCGCTTTGATACCATATGTAACAACCCCAATTTAAACATGCAATTAATTATATCAGATAAACAATGAATAATCAACCCAAAAACTGTTTAACTAATCATCATGGAATTTTCAGAAACATGAGCAAGAAGACTTACCTGTAATGGCGCTTTCCTTACTTGAGACTCTAAGGTTGAATGCTAGTTGAATCTTGTTGACCGCAACAAATTTTTGGGGACAACTCTCCACCCAACCGTAGGCTCAGCTGTATGTAATCTTTCCACAGCTCGCCACCCCTGAGCCCTCAATCAATGTACCACTGCCAGGGTATCCTTTGCCTCACCATACCTTTCTCTCTAGAGAATGGATGAAAGAATCAATCCTTGAATCTTCCTCAATGTCTATTAAATAGACCAAACAATGGAATGGGAACCACATGCACACATTCACTGTGTCAACGTGCAACTTAAGTTTTACATAGTTTAGTGTTCTCTTACTTTTTGTTAGCTTTACTTAATTTAGTGTTCTCTTAGTTTAACTTTCTTTCTATTAGTTTCTTAGTTTAACTCTTTATTAATTTATTTACTTTTGTTAATTAATTATTTCTTTAACTTTACTTATTGTTTATTATTTTAGGACTCCAGTTTATTATTCACTATTTTATTTAGAACTCTAGTTATTGTTTAATGTTTTATTTATTATTTATTTATTATTCTCTTGACTATTTATTTATTTACTTATTTATTAATTTATATTATATTATTTATATATTATTTATTATGGGACATTACAC